>VONZ01000014.1:3125000-3435195 GCA_012976165.1 Labeo catla | reverse complement strand
AAGCTGAACTTATTAGGATTTACAGTGTACAGTTCAGCTACTAGTTTGTGATGTCACAAGTACAGCCAAGTAAACACTATTGCATGGCCAAAAATTGAATTTCACTCACACTGGTTTAATGACCCTGACAACGAGTGCATTCAGCATTGGGGAAAAAAATTGCATATTTTTACTCAAAAATAATAGATTTATGGTGTGTTTCTTGTATATTTTGAAGACACCCTTAATTAATTTGTAATATACTTGTAATACAAACAAAGTACACTTTAATATCACTAATCAAGCATGCAATTAGCTTACAGCATATACTTACTTAAAGTATACTAAGTATACTTGAAGTTGTTCCAATTTAGCACATAAAAGTACACTAAATACACTTACAGTTATGCTTTACTACAATTTAATTACAACTAAAATATACTTAGCACAAAATTAGTTGTTCCAAATAGCACACTTCAAGTTGACTAATCAGTAACACACTTGAAGTATGCGGACAATTAGTCTGGCTGCAAGTATACTTAGCATATTTTTTTTTCACTAGGGATATCAGTAGAAAAATAACGTTCCAACATCCAAACAATGCTGATCAATAAACTGTTGAAAAGCAGGACTTTAGTGACGTTGAAATTTTAACGTTGATTGGATTTGCAAAATCTAAACTAAAATCAATATTGATTCAATGTTGGCAAATTCCCCTATGTTGACAAACGTGACGTTGGAATGACGTTGCTATTTCAACGTTGATTCGATTTGCAAAATCTAAACAAAATCCAACGGTTATCCAACACTGACACCTGACGTTGATTCAACGCTGACTCCACGTTAAAATGCCAGCTGGGTCAGTTCATAAAACGCTTAGCTAGAGCCTTCTAGGAACGCCAATAGTGATTTTAGGCATGTCAGCTCATGAAACCAAGGCATGCTTGGAAACGCTCTAAAACGTCTTTTCTCAGTCAGAAAACGAAAGTTCATGAAGTTTCATGAAAAAAGCTGACCCACATTAAAAATGTTTTACATGCATGAAAGAAATGTTATTTACAATCCAGAAAGAAACTTCTAGATGTGTCAGAAGTTTTATACATTTCATATTAAGTTAGAGCCTCAGTTCATAAAACGCTTAGCTAGAGCATTCTAGGAACGCCAATAGTGATTTTAGGCATCCTAGCTCATGAAACCAAGGCATGCTTGGAAATGCTCTAAAACGTCTTTTCTCAGTAAGAAAACGAAAGTTCATGAAGTTTCATGAATAAAGTTGACCCACATTAAAAATGTTTCAGATGCATGAACGGAATGTTATTTACAATGCAGAAAGACAATTCTTGATGTGTTAGAAGTTTACTGCATATGAAATTTAGTTACAGCCTCAGTTCATAAAACGCTTAGTTAGAGCCTTCTAGGAACGCCAATCCTGATTTTAGGCAACTCAGCTCATGAAACCAAGACATGCTTGAAACGCTCTAAAACGTCTTTTCTCAGTGAGAAAACGCTAGTTCATGCAGTTTCATGAAAAAAGCTGACCCATATTAAAAAATGTTTCACATGCATGAAAGAAATGTTATTTACAATGAAGAAAGACACTTCTTGATGTGTTAGAAGTTTTTTGCATATGAAATTTAGTTAGAGCCTCAGTTCATAAAACGCTTAGTTAGGGCCTTCTAGGATGGCCAAAAATGTTTTTAGGCATCTCAGCTCATGAAACCAAGGAATGCTTGGAAACGCTCTAAAACGTCTTTTCTCAGTCAGAAAACGTCCCAGGTTACGACTGTAACCCTGGTTCCCCGAACGGAACGAGACGCTGCGTCAAAACGCTAGGGGAACGCCTCCAGCGTGAGCACGCTCTGAATCACGTGTAATCAGTCCAATAGAGAAGCGAGACGTCATGGGCGGGTGACGTCACGGACCAGGAAGCTTAAAAGCACGTGCGCCGGCACTGGCATTCAGCTTACATGAGAAGCGAAACGCCAGCAGGGATGCAGGAAGTAGGGCCTGAGACGCAGCGTCTCGTTCCCTTCGGGGAACCAGGGTTACAGTCGTAACCTGGGACGTTCCCCTTCAGGAACTCGAGCTGCGTCAAAACGCTAGGGGAACGCAATACCCACGCAGCCCTAGTTACAAGTCCTTGCCTAGTGTGTGTGCAGAGGGAACCTTCGGTACATACCCTGGTCTAGGGTACAGAAAAACTTTGGCCATACCAGGGGCAAAGTCCAAATGTGACGGGGCCACAGAAAGGGCCTGAAGATCTCCTACTCTCTTTAGCGAAGATAAAGCTAAAAGAAGAACTGTCTTAATTGACAATAAATGATCAGAGGACTCTTCGATAGGCTCAAAGGGGGGCCCACAAAGAGCCTCTAGCACCACGGCGAGGTCCCAAGTAGGGATCCGAGGTCGTACAGGAGGCCTCAGCCTCAGCGCACCGCGGAGGAAACGTACGACAAGGGGATCCTTGCCCACTGAAGTCCCACCGAGAGGGGCGTGGTAGGCCGCAATAGCCGCCACGTAAACCTTCAGGGTGGAGTGGGCTAACCCTGTGGAGAACCGATCCTGCAAAAACTCCAGCACTGTACCAACTGGGCAGTTAACTGGGTCTTGCTGGCGGTCTCCACACCATGAAGTGAAAAGTTTCCACTTCAAGGCGCACAATTTCCTCGTGGAGGGAGCTCTGGATTGGAGGATGGTCTCAACAACCTCAGTTGAGAGACCGGAAGCTACGAGGCGTGCCCCCTCAGGGGCCACACCCATAACTTCCACAACTCCGGGCGAGGGTGAAAGATGGTGCCTCCCGCTTGCGAGAGGAGATCCCTCCTGACGAGAATCTCCCATGGAGAGCCGCCGAGGAGAGATACCAGGTCTGAGAACCATGCTCGGGCCGGCCAGTACGGGGCTACTAATAGAAGACGGACCCCGTCCCGGCGCACCCTCTCCAGAACTCCTGGGAGCAGAGCGATCGGGGGAAAAGCGTACAGACGAAGCCTCGGCCACGGCTGTACCATGGCATCCAGCCCCAGTGGAGCTGGATGAATCAGAGAGAACCAGAGGGGACATTGCGCATTCTCCTGAGTCGCGAAGAGGTCCACCTGAGCCTGGCCAAAAACTCTCCAAATCTGCTTCACCACCTTGGGGTGAAGCATCCATTCCCCGGGCCTCGGCCCCTGCCTCGACCGGATGTCTGCTCCCAAATTGAGATGCCCAGGAATGTAAACTGCTTTCAGTGAGAGGAGTTTGTCCTGGGACCACACAAGGATCTGGTGCGCCAGCTTGTACAAGGGGCGCGAACGCAGACCTCCCTGGTGGTTGATATAATAGACCACCGCTATGTTGTCGGTGCGCACCAACACATGGTGGCCTATTAGGTCTGGGAGAAAGTGTTTCAGAGCTCGAAACACGGCCAGCATCTCCAGGCAGTTGATATGCCACGTGAGATGCCGACCGCTCCACAGACCGCGGGCGGGGTGGCCACTCATGACCGCACAACAACCGGTGAGAGATGCATCCGTCGCTAGCGTTACGCGGCGACCAGGAGCTCCTAACACCGGGCCCTGAGACAGGAACCAAGGTTTCTTCCACATAGCTAAAGCACGTAGGGCTCGCCGCGTGACTTTGATCATGCGGAACGGGTTTCCCCTCGGGGAGAACCCCTTGGTCCTGAGCCACCACTGTAGGGGTCTCATGTACAGCAGGCCAAAGGTATCACGTTGGACGCAGCTGCCATCAGACCCAGCAGTCGCTGGAACTGCTTTACAGTGAGTGACCGGCCTTCTTTCCCTCTCTTGACTGTCGTGAGGATCGACTCGATCCGAGCAGGTGACAAACGTGCCTGCATCGTGGTCGAATCCCACACCACGCCCAGATAAGTGGTCCTCTGTAATGGAGACAGCACACTTTTCTTGGCGTTCAGTCTCACCCCCAGCTCTTTCATATGAGCGAGAACAACATCTCGATGTTGAACCGCCATGTGCTCCGATTGAGCCATAATCAACCAATCGTCGATGTAATTGAGTATGCGGATGCCCCGGAGTCGCAGCGGAGCCAGAGCAGCATCCACACACTTCGTAAAAGTGCGGGGGGAGAGTGCTAGGCCGAACGGAAGAACCCGATATTGGTATGCTTCGCCCCTGAAAGCAAACCTTAGGAACTTCCTGTGTTGAGGAAGGATGGAGACATGAAAATAAGCGTCTTTCAGATCTATTGTCACAAACCAGTCCTCGGACCTGATTTGTGACACAACTTGACTGACTGTCAACATTTTGAACTTCAGCCGCATGACTGAGCGGTTCAACTGTCTTAGATCTAAAATAGGACGCAGGCCCCCATCCTTCTTCGGAACGATGAAATACCGGCTGTAGAACCCGGATTCTCTGTCCTGAGGAGGAACCACCTCGATGGCCTCCTTCCTGAGGAAAGTTGCTACTTCTTGTTCCATTACCAGACCCTGCTCGGGGCCCACCACAGTGGGAAAGACCCCGTTGAAAGGAGGAGGCGGAGCACCGAACTGAATGCGATAACCCCGCTCTACAGTATGCAGGACCCATGCAGATACATTTGGCAGTAGTTTCCACGCCGCCAGAAAATCTACTAGGGGAACCAGCCTCTCGAGACTGGTCTCTGGATGTTCTTGAACTGCTAGATCGGTGCCCTGTAACGGCGCCCCGGCAGGAACTAACCGAACTAACTGTTCTAGAGACCCCCGCAGGGCAACGTAGCGGAGCTGGGGGATGGGCTCGCCGGAGACATTGGTCTCCTGAGGGCACTGAGGAGAGACGGACACCGTGGGATGCGGTGCTACCCGCCCCTCCCCAGCAGGGGCTGCCCTCAGCGGTCCTGCACAACCGTCAGGACCGCTTCGCCGAGGACTTCTTTGCCTGAAGCACAACCCTCAGGTCGGGCCTCGGCTTAGAAGTCCCCGGCTTAGAGCGCCGCTGATCTCGGTCCCGCTGTGGAGGAGCACGAGAGGCGACGCTCTGTTTCTGACTCGCCCTATATGAGGAGCTGGTACTCCCGCCCAGCAGACCCCAGAGCTAGAACGCGACGAGGGAGAAACCGCTGAAACGCCGCCGCTTGTTTACGAGCCTCCTGGTACCTGTCGACGACGGAATTGACGGCGTCGCCGAACAGGCCAGAAGGCGCAAGCGGGGCGTCGAGTAGGAAGACCCTGTCTTACTCCTTCATGTCAGACAGGGTCAACCACAAATGTCTCTCCGCCGCCACCATAGCTGCCATAGACCTACCGATGGCACGGGCGGTCTCTTTGGTGGCGCGGAGAGACAAATCAGCGGCTCTCCTTAGCTCAGAAATATTATCTTTGCTAACCTCGTCGGACTCGTCTAGCTCTTTCAGCAGATCAGCCTGATATGCCTGCAACACCGCCATGGTGTGCAGACAGGAACCAGCCTGACCTGCTGCCGAGTACCCCTTACCCACTAGCACTGATGTTGTACGCAGCGGCTTAGTGGGTAAGACCGGAGCCTTTAGAGACGATGACGCCTCGGGAGACAGATAGCTGGCAAGCATCTGATCTACCCGAGGGATCGCTCTATAACCGTGCTCTGTTGTCCCCACCACATTCCCATAGTAGTTAGAGGCGGGGACAAAGAGACGGGCTGAGAATGGTTTACCCCACGATCTCGACACCTCGGTGTGGAGATCGGGGAAAAACGGCAGGCTCCGGTGTGCAGGAGGCGGCCGATTACGCAGGAAGCGTTCGTCTAATTTGCTTTGCTGCGGTTCGGCTTGTTTCTCGGCGGGCCAATCGATGTTTAATTTAGCTATCGCTCGAGTAACCACCTCCAAAAGCTCCTCATACTGGGGCGAGTGTGGGGCCACCCCAACGCTCTCAGATTCGACCTCCTCAGAGGAAGAAAAGGGGAGCGTTGAGGCTGTTCCCTGGGTGGAAGGAACCGCAGAACGGGCTTCCGATCCCTGAGAATGGGCCCCGGATCTACCAGGTGAGGAAGGAGATAGGGGTTCACCCGTCTCCATTCCCTCCAGTAGATCCAGCTGCGAACCCCACGAGTGCAGCTGCCGCTCCGCCTCGGCGGAAGCGGGGCCAGACCCGCGAGGAACGCTGATGAAGGCTCCCTCCGCAAAGAGAGCCTTCCGGGAGCGGAGAGCACGCAGGCTAAGCAGCTCGCAATGCGGGCAGTCGACCCCCTCGAGAGCCAACTCTGCGTGATCCGCTCCCAAGCAAACCACGCACAAGCCATGTGTATCCCCGCTCGGAATAAAGCGCGAGCAGGGAGGAACACACGGCTTGTAACGTGGATTGCTTTTATGTTTAAGTTTCTTTAGGAGTTTGGACATCGTGTCTCAAAAGAAAGGGGTACAAACTGGTACCAAAAACAGACACGTATTTTGACACACACACACACACAGAGCGCTTCGCTGAATGAATGAAGCTGAATGCCGGTGCCGGCGCACGTGCTTTTAAACTTCCTGGTCCGTGACGTCACCCGCCCATGACGTCTCGCTTCTCTATTGGACTGATTACACATGTGATTCAGAGCGTGCTCACGCTGGAGGCGTTCCCCTAGCGTTTTGACGCAGCTCGAGTTCCTGAAGGGGAACGCTAGTTCATGCAGGTTCATGAAAAAAGCTGACCCACATTAAAAATCTTTCACATGCATGAAAGAAATGTTATTTACAATCCAGAAAGAAACTTCTAGATGTGTCAGAAGTTTTATACATTTCATATTAGTTAGAGCCTCAGTTCATAAAACGCTTAGCTTAGAGCCTTCTAGGAACGCCAATAGTGATTTTAGGCATCCTAGCTCAGAAACCAAGGCATGCTTGGAAACGCTCTAAAACGTCTTTTCTCAGTGAGAAAACGAAAGTTCATGAAGTTTCATGAAAAAAGTTGACCCATATTAAAAATGTTTCAGATGCATGAACGAAATGTTATTTACAATGCAGAAAGACAATTCTTGATGTGTTAGAAGTTTATTGCATATGAAATTTAGTTACAGCCTCAGTTCATAAAACGCTTAGTTAGAGCCTTCTAGGAACGCCAATCCTGATTTTAGGCAACTCAGCTCATGAAACCAAGACATGCTTGGAAACGCTCTAAAACGTCTTTTCTCAGTGAGAAAACGCTAGTTCATGCAGTTTCATGAAAAAGCTGACCCACATTAAAAATGTTTCAGATGCATGAAAGAAATGTTATTTACAATGCAGAAAGACAATTCTTGATGTGTTAGAAGTTTATTACATATGAAATTTAGTTAGAGACTCAGTTCATAAAACGCTTAGTCTGGGCCTTCTAGGATCGCCAAAAATGTTTTTAGGCATGTCAGCTCATCAAACCAAGCAATGCTTGGAAACGCTCTAAAACGTCTTTTCTCAGTCAGAAAACGCTAGTTCATGCAGTTTCATGAAAAAAGCTGACCCACATTAAAAATGTTTCACATGCATGAAAGAATGTTATTTACAATCCAGAAAGAAACTTCTAGATGTGTCAGAAGTTTTATACATTTCATATTAAGTTAGAGCCTCAGTTCATAAAACGCTTAGCTAGAGCCTTCTAGGAACGCCAATCCTGATTTTAGGAAACTCAGCTCATGAAACCAAGGCATGCTTGGAAACGCTCTAAAACGTCTTTTCTCAGTGAGAAAACGCTAGTTCATGCAGTTTCATGAAAAAAGCTGACCCAAATTAAAAATGTTTCAGATGCATGAACGGAATGTTATTTACAATGCAGAAAGACAATTCTTGATGTGTTAGAAGTTTATTGCATATGAAATTTAGTTAGAGACTCAGTTCATAAAACGCTTAGTTAGAGCCTTCTAGGATCGCCAATACTGATTTTTAGCAACTCAGCTCATGAAACCAAGGCATGCTTGGAAACGCTCTAAAACGTCTTTTCTCAGTGAGAAAACGCTAGTTCATGCAGTTTCATGAATAAAGTTGACCCACATTAAAAAAGTTTCACATGCATGAAAGAAATGTTATTTACAATCCAGAAAGAAACTTCTAGATGTGTCAGAAGTTTTATACATTTCATATTAAGTTAGAGCCTCAGTTCATAAAACGCTTAGTTAGAGCCTTCTAGGAACGCCAATACTGATTTTAGGGAACTCAGCTCATGAAACCAAAGCATGCTTGGAAACGCTCTAAAACGTCTTTTCTCAGTCAGGAAACGCCAGTTCATGCAGTTTCATGAAAAAAGCTGACCCACATTAAAAATGTTTCACGTGCATGAAAGAAATGTTATTTACAATCCAGAAAGAAACTTCTAGATGTGTCAGAAGTTTTATACATTTCATATTAAGTTCGAGCCTCAGTTCATAAAACGCTTAGTTAGAGCCTTCTAGGAACGCCAATCCTGATTTTAGGCAACTCAGCTCATGAAACCAAGACATGCTTGGAAACGCTCTAAAACGTCTTTTCCCAGTGAGAAAACGCTAGTTCATGCACTTTCATGAAAAAAAGCTGACCCACACTAAAAATGTTTCACATGCATGAAAGAAATGTTATTTACAATCCAGAAAGAAACTTCTAGATGTGTCAGAAGTTTTATACATTAAGTATTAAGTTAGAGCCTCAGTTCATAAAACGCTTAGCTTAGAGCCTTCTAGGAACGCCAATAGTGATTTTAGGAATGCCCTATTCGCTCTTATGTTATTTGCCATCTGCATTATCACAGTCATCTGCTTTGGCATATCACACTTATTTTTCTCAGGGTGTAACATTTCTGAGGTTATTTGTTGTGTTTTTTCCACACTGACTGTAACTGCATACAAATCCAACAATCCCCTCCTACCTCATTCTTCAAAACACTTCTTTGCAGTAGTGCCAATGCACATGCATAATTTCCTTCACACTTACCTTTTGCTGCACTAACTTCCTTCATACCAGCAGTCATACCTGAATTCATAATAAATTCTATATCGGTTGGTGAAACATCACGTGGCGTGTCAGCTGGATTTGGAAAAAGTCCCTTCATTACCTCTCGTATTTTCAGGTCGGGTTCTGGATGGATTACATTAATCTGTACTTCTTGATAAGCATCCCTATTTTCTTTAGCCCATGCACAATAATATAACCCAGCATCCGTGAACTTAACATTGTATATGGTAACGTTTAACAAGCACATATGTCGTATCTTCTTGTCCCAAACAATCTTATCTACTATGCTCACTCGAAATCGTCGATCTGTACCCTCTAAGACCTCTTTCGTCAATTGAACAATAAGTTTGTCAAATGCAAGAAGAGCTTCTACAATTGAACACTGCGTGAAACTCTCTAGTGGCGGATAATCCATCAATTTGGCCCTTAATGCGTACAGGGTTGTATAAGGAGTTAGCACTGTTTGGCTCAATGGGCCATCTATCTTCTAGCCTCGGATAACCCCCACCTCACTATAAGAGGTAGTTCCCTCCTCAGCTTAATCAGTGTTTTTCCTCCTACCTGTTAAGCATTAAGGTGAATCCCCTTTTCCAGGATTCAATTTTAAATTGGAGCTTTCCTGCTCTCCTGTAGAATACTGCTTTACTCTTGAGGCGTGTATCCACTGTGGCTGGTAGTCCGTCAGAACTCCCGTCCTGGTTACTGCAATCACAGCGGCTGGTCCAAGATACTTCGGCTCTCCTATCCTCGTCGGCTTCAGACTTTTGATCAGCACCCTCTGGCCTGGAACAAAAGGATGAGTAGGCTTTTCTGAGGGGAGAGGAAGACACAAAGAAACATCAGCACATATAGAGTTAAGTTTTTCTATTAAGGAAGTCACGTAGTCCTCCTGTATCACCTCCAGGTCTCCTAAGGAAGCAATGCCTGCGCGGCCTTTGACCCATGGGGTCGGGAAAGGCCTACCCATTAGTATTTCAAATGGTGATAGTTTAGTGGTGGAAGATGGAGTCATTCTTATTTCTGTTAACACTGCTGGTAGCAAATCTACCCATTTTTTCCCCGTTTCCAGGACGGCTTTTGTCAGCCGTCCCTTAATGGTTTTGTTTAAACGTTCCACGTTCGAACATGATTGCGGATGGTACGGTATGGAGAAATGCCAATCGATGGACAATGATTTGGCCAAAAATTGCGTAACCCTGGACGCAAATGGCGTCCCATTGTCACTCTCAATGGTAGTAGGTATACCAAATCTGGGAATTATCTCTTTAGTTAAAATTTTAACCACTTTCTTAGCATCCTCTTTTGCACATGGGAACGCTTCTGGCCACTTTGAAAATCTGTCCACTATAACCAGAAGGTACTTTAGATTACCTATTGGTGGCATATGCGTAAAATCGACCTGTACATGCTGAAAAGGTGCTTCTGGATGCAGTAATGCTTCATGTTTAATCGGTCTGTGTGGGTTTACCTTAGCACATGTAAGACACGAGTCTAGAATGAGCTTGGCTGTTTTATGTACATCTGCGATGCAGTACAAGCGATTTATTACTTGTACTACTTTTGCACAACTCGTATGCGACAAACCATGGTAATGCCTAATGAGGATTACCAATCCTAACTTTGGGAGTGCTATTCTTCCCTTTTCATCCCTCACAATACCATCTTTATCTGGTGCACACCCGTGTTTACTCCAGTGTTCTAAGTCAGTTTGTGTCGGTTGACTTTGCAGAATCTTAATGTCAATTTCAGGTACATTAGTTATGTGCACAGCCATAGTTACCTGACTTTTGTTACCCATATCAAGTGGAGGTTTAATCTGGGCTTTTGCCGCTTGCTTTGCAGCCTCATCTGCTTTTCTATTTCCTACAGCTTGTTCATCATCTCCTGGCGCGTGACCTTTCACTTTTACTATGGCCACTTCGGCAGGTAGCTGTACTGCTTCAGTTAACTGTCCTATTAGGTTTGAATGCGCTATTGGTTTACCATCTGCTGTCTTGAAATCCCTAGCTTCCCATGTCCTGGCAAAGTGATGCACTACCCCCCATGCATACTTTGAATCAGTATAAATTGTTACCCGTTTTCCCTCCATCAGCTTACATGCTCTTATTAACGCTACCAATTCTGCAGCTTGTGCTGAATTATAGTCTAAGGCATAAGCTTCTATTGTTTCCCCAGTTTCTGACACCACAGCATACCCACAAAGGTAGACACCATCAAAAGGTTTTGAACATGATCCATCAACATATATGTGTTCCCCCCCATCCAGGGGCGAATCCAAGAGATCGGCCCTGGAAGAACATGAGGAAGTTAATTCAATGATACAATCATGACTTTCATTACCATCTATCATGTCAGCCATTCCAAGAACCCCTAATAAAGCAGGATTAATTGATGATGTTGGCTGAATGGTGAGGTTTTTTGTGGCCAGCAGGATTGCCTCGTAGCCTGAGCGTCGTTGCGCTGTCATGTGTTGCGTCTGCATGTTGTGTAGGATTGCTCCTACCTGATGTGAAGTATATACAATCATTGGATGCGACAGAACAATCTTCTCAGCCATCTGCACCACTATAGCAGCCGCTGACACAGCACGAAGACATGCTGGCATGCCTGCAGCTACATTATCCAATTTTTTAGACAGGTAAGCTACAGGGCTGTAGGTGGAACCATGCTGTTGCAACAGGACACCCATGGCCACCCCCTCCGTCTCCCGGACATGCAAATGGAACTCCCTTTCAAAACTGGGGAGACCGAGGCTAGGAGCCGTGGTGATGGCCTTCTTCAATGCCGTGAAGTGCATTTCTGCCTCATCAGTCCAGTTCAACGGCGTTTTAGGTGGAGCTTTGCGGTCGATTAGACTTCTCAGATACTTGTCATGTATCGCACAGTCAGGTATCCAGGATCTGCAGTAGTTCACGAGTCCCAAAAAGCTTTGAAGCTGCTGCACAGTTTGTGGGGACTTCATCTTCCTGATCATCTGGACCCTGTCAGTAGAAATCGCTCGCAAACCTGGCATTATTATGTGTCCCAGGTATGTTACCTTAGGCTGAACCCACTGGAGCTTTTCTTTCGAGGCTTTAAACCCAGCTTGTGCAAGGACGTTGCAGATGATGATGGAGGCTTTCTCACAGTCCTCACGCGTTTCCGAAGAAATGATCAGGTCATCTGCGTACTGGAGGACACAGACTGTGGAAAGCAGGTCAGTCATTTTTTCCAGTGTCCTTTGAACAGCCGCCGAGAAGACTGCGGGGGAGTCCACGTAGCCCTGAGCAAGGCGTGTCCACGTATATTGTGCATTTTGGAAAGTGAATGCTAGAATCGGCTGCGTCTCTGGGTGCACAGGGACAGAGAAGAAAGCTGCACACAAATCAATAACTGTAAAATACTTATGCGTACATGGTATAGAATTGATAACAATTGGAACATCAGGCACAATTGGTGCTAATGGCATTATCAATTTGTTTATAGCCCTCAAATCTTGAGTAAGACGCCATGTTTTTCCATCAGCTTTTACCACCGGATTAATTGGTGTGTTGTATGGCGAATGAGTCGGCACGAGGACACCCTGCTGGACAAAATTGTCAATCAATGGTTTAATACCAAGTTCCTTGTCTTTAGACAAAGGATATTGCTTAATGTAGACTGGCTGTTTAGTTTTAAGCTTTGCTTTATACGGTTCCATGTCAATAAAACCTGTTTCATCTTTATATTGTGACCATAATGATGGATCAATCATGGTCTCTACCATTGGTGGTATGTCAGCCTTGGATTCAGCTGGTTGTGGTTCACTGGGTTCTTCCCATGTAGGCAAAGGATTCATTGAGGCCTGTAAGCTTGATAGGAAAGAAAACACAACATGATTATCAGTAAACTTAATATCCATATTCAATTTGTGCATTATATCTCTTCCCAGTAAATTTAGTGGAGCTCCTGGTATGATGGTGAATTTGTGAAAAAATGGCTTGCATCCAGGAGCTCTTACTTCCAAAGGGGGCGTTACAGGACATGCAATGTCAGTTCCTGAAATTCCCACAGAGTTAACTATTTGATTAGAAATGGGACCCTCATAATGTGCAGAGGTCATTGAAGACCTGTCTGCCCCTGTATCAAAAAGGAAGGTTTGAGGTTGACCATGCACCATTATTGTAAAATATGGTAATTCTTCACCATGATTTGAAAATGTAAGGGTCATCATAGATAAATCGGAACTGACATCACTCTGTAGGCATCCCTATTGTTTATTATCCCATGTAGTTGGGTATTGGGCTGATGTTAAGCCTCTCTGCTGTGGCCTGTCTCTACCCTGCTGTGGCTGTGGCTGTGGCTGCCTCATTTGAAACTTCCTCTTTATCCAACCCCTTTCTCTTTGACCTTCTGACCGACAGAAGCGCTGTACGTGCCCGGGTCGGCCACATAAATAGCACACCATTCTGGTGTTTTTTGGTTGCACCAATCGTGGTTTCACTTCTACTCCCTGGCCATACTGCATCCCTTTCACTTCCTGGCCTGTAAACATCGCAGCCTCAGTTTTAGCTACAAACCCTCCAGAGGAATCTAGTTCCCTAACTCGCTTCCCTAAAGCATCTATCTCCATGTCAAACAGATTTGTAGTTGTAATTCTGATTAGTTGAGCTTGCTTGCATTGCATGGTGTTCAAGAATGTATTAATAAACAAAGCTCGCATTTCAGCACTCAGTGGGAGTTTAGACTCCTCTACCCAGGCCTTTTTAAACCGTAGGTAGAAATCAGAAGCTGATTCTTTAGGTTTCTGCTTTGTATTTGCAGCAAATGATAGGTCTTGTCTGTTCCCCATGCGCTTATCTAGAAAAATTCTCAGTTCTTTAAAGAACGTGTCATGATTTTCAGACTTCTCCCAAAAAACTCATGAGGGCTACTAGCTGTAGCTGTGCCCGATATTTTATCATTCTCATAGGATAATGTTGGACATTCAGTAATCAACATTGATTCAGTGACATCTGCCTCTAGCGTTCTCGCCAGAACCGCCCTATAATCTGCACCAGTAAAGTGAGCATACCTTGTATGCGTTTGCAGAATAGTCACAAATTTCCTGGGGTTCTGAGGAGAAGGCAAACTTTTGCATATTGCTTCCATATCTGCCATTTTTATAGGCTTAACGGTCATTGCGTTACCAGCTCTTAGCCATACCATTGCACCGTTGGATCTCTCATTGAACACTTCCATTTCATTGTTAACTTTAGCAGATTTTGCAGTTTCTGTGTTCATTTCTGTCATTTTAAATTTGGGCGCAGACGGTGCGGTAATTTTAGGTGCGGTAATTTTAGGCGTGCAGTAGGGTGGGGGTTTATCCCCTATGGGGCAGTTTTGTCTTGCCACATAAGCAGCCACTTGTTTTTTCTCTGGGCCCTGGTCCCAAACTTGTTTCATCTCTTTCCATATACCATAACTCTTATTCATATAGTTGTAATCCCAATTAGGATCGCCCCAGCCCTCTTTGACTAGACTTTTAGCCAACCGCATGCCCTCATCTGTAAATGAACCCTCTCGTGGATACGGTATTTCAATTTGCGGTTTCATTTTTTTCTGACCATCCTGCCATATTACTGACATATGGTTCTGTATAAATTCCCTGATTATTTCTGTACATAAAATCAACTGGCGTTTCCCCCGGTAACGGTCTCGATACTGAACCCCCCATCTTCCACTTTTAGGAGTTAGTATTAGCGGTTAGTAAACACAAATTCTCTGCACTTTATTGCTCAACCTCAATTGTAGTACATGTATCGTATTGTGACTTTGGGTGATGGTCCTATATTTCGGCTCACACAAGACTTTACGTCCTGATCGCCGCTATCACCTTCTTTTGTTTGGGTGCTTCCCTATTTCTTTTGGGCTTTCGCCAAACCGTTCAGCTCCCGCCGAACCGCATTCGGGTCGCCCCTAAAGCACCTTCTTTTTGTCACAATATATCAACATGCAGTAACAATTGGAAAAAAAATTCACAAATATGTGATTATTAATAATTTCCTTATTTTGTTCTACCCGCGAAATAATTTACGCAGCCGTGATCCAAAAATACGGTGTGATCAGTACCGTATATCCAAATCACTCACCACGCTAATAGTTACCACGTAACTACTGTTGCCAGCCGAAGTGTTACAACAATGGAACCGAATTTCCACTAACGACTAGTGATTTCCTAATCACCCACGTTAATAATTAGCTTAAAATTACTGTTGCCAGCCGAAGTGATACAACAATGGAACCGAATTCCACTAGCGACTAGTGATTTCCTAATCACCCACGTTAATAATTAGCTTAAAATTACTGTTGCCAGCCGAAGTGATACAACAATGGAACAGCCGAAGTTCCACTAACGACTAGTGATTACCCAAAACTAGGAACCTACAAGGGGCAAGTGCTGTATTTCCTTTAAGAAATATCAAAAAAACACTTACCCCCCTTTTATCGTAGGCTTCCTGATACCCGGCGCGTCTTTCCCACTCGATCTCGGACAGTGTTCCCGGTTCGTAGGGAGATTAGGGAAATAATTTTCCCCGCCTTCGCGGACGAGCCCCCAACTGTTAGAATTTAATATCTAACTTAACTGCCGAGATTCGATTTCTAGTTGAGCGATGGAGCACAGAGTCAGGATCCTGGACCATTGAGACAACCACACACTGAAAAGGTGTAATTCACTCAAAGGCACTTTATTAAGGAAGACTTCAACATTTATATGGTAAACATGAAGAAGTGAAATCACACATCACACCCTTCAGGAAACAACAGTACATCATGTCCTATGATTGTCTAGGCTAGACTTATGTCATATCTACTTTTCAGGTTAGTATGAGAAGGGCACAGGAGGTCAGGATTATTACAATCTCACATTAAGTTAGAGCCTCAGTTCATAAAACGCTTAGCTAGAGCCTTCTAGGAACGCCAATAGTGATTTTAGGCATCCTAGCTCATGAAACCAAGGCATGCTTGGAAACGCTCTAAAACGTCTTTACTCAGTGAGAAAGCGAAAGTTCATGAAGTTTCATGAATAAAGTTGACCCACATTAAAAATGTTTCAGATGCATGAACGGAATGTTATTTACAATGCAGAAAGACAATTCTTAATGTGTTAGAAGTTTATTGCATATGAAATTTAGTTAGAGCCTCAGTTCATAAAACGCTTAGTTAGAGCCTTCTAGGAACGCCAATCCTGATTTTAGGCAATTCAGCTCATGAAACCAAGGCATGCTTGGAAACGCTAAAAAACGTCTTTTCTCAGTGAGAAAACGCTAGTTCATGCAGTTTCATGAAAAAAGCTGACCCACATTAAGAATGTTTCACATGCATGAAAGAAATGTTATTTACAATCCAGAAAGAAACTTCTAGATGTGTCGGAAGTTTTATACATTTCATATTAAGTTAGAGCCTCAGTTCATAAAACGCTTAGTTAGAGCCTTCTAGGAACGCCAATCCTGATTTTAGGCAACTCAGCTCATGAAACCAAGGCATGCTTGGAAACGCTCTAAAACGTCTTTTCTCAGTAAGAAAACGAAAGTTCATGAAGTTTCATGAATAAAGTTGACCCACATTAAAATGTTTCAGATGCATGAACGGAATGTTATTTACAATGCAGAAAGACAATTCTTGATGTGTTAGAAGTTTATTGCATATGAAATTTAGTTACAGCCTCAGTTCATAAAACGCTTAGTTAGAGCCTTCTAGGAACGCCAGTCCTGATTTGAGGCAACTCAGCTCATGAAACCAAGACATGCTTGGAAACGCTCTAAAACGTCTTTTCTCAGTCAGAAAACGCTAGTTCATGCAGTTTCATGAATAAAGCTGACCCACATTAAAAATCTTTCACATGCATGAAAGAAATGTTATTTACAATCAGAAAGAAACTTCTAAATGTATCAGAAGTTTTATACATTTCATATTAAGTTAGAGCCTCAGTTCATATAACGCTTAGCTAGAGCCTTCTAGGAACGCCAATACTGATTTTAGGCAACTCAGCTCATGAAACCAAGGCATGCTTGGAAACGCTCTAAAACGTCTTTTCTCAGTCAGAAAACGCTAGTTCATGCAGTTTCATGAAAAAAAGCTGACCCATATTAAAAATGTTTCACATGCATGAAAGAAATGTTATTTACAATGCAGAAAGACACTTCTTGATGTGTTAGAAGTTTTTTGCATATGAAATTTAGTTAGAGCCTCATTGCATAAAACGCTCAGTCTGGGCCTTCTAGGAACGCCAATACTGATTTTAGGCAACTCAGCTCTTGAAACCAAGGCATGCTTGGAAACGCTCTAAAAAGTCTTTTCTCAGTCAGAAAACGCTAGTTCATGCAGTTTCATGAAAAAAGCTGACCCACATTAAAAATGTTTCACATGCATGAAAGAAATGTTATTTACAATGCAGAAAGACAATTCTTGATGTGTTAGAAGTTTATTGCATATGAAATTTAGTTACAGCCTCAGTTCATAAAACGCTTAGTTAGAGCCTTCTAGGAGCGCCAATCCTGATTTTAGGCAACTCAGCTCATGAAACCAAGGCATGCTTGGAAACGCTCTAAAACGTCTTTTCTCAGTCAGAAAGCGCTAGTTCATGCAGTTTCATGAAAAAAGCTGACCCACATTAAAAATGTTTCACATGCATGAAAGAAATGTTATTTACAATGCAGAAAGACAATTCTTGATGTGTTAGAAGTTTATTGCATATGAAATTTAGTTAGAGACTCAGTTCATGAAACGCTTAGTCTGGGCCTTCTAGGATCGCCAAAAATGTTTTTAGGCATGTCAGCTCATGAAACCAAGGAATGCTTGGAAACGCTCTAAAACGTCTTTTCTCAGTGAGAAAACGCTAGTTCATGCAGTTTCATGAAAAAAGCTGACCCATATTAAAAATGTTTCAGATGCATGAAAGAAATGTTATTTGCAATGCAGAAAGACAATTCTTAATGTGTTAGAAGTTTATTGCATATGAAATTTAGTTAGAGACTCAGTTCATAAAACGCTTAGTTAGAGCCTTCTAGGAACGCCAATCCTGATTTTAGGCAACTCAGCTCATGAAACCAAGGCATGTTTGGAAACGCTCTAAAACGTCTTTTCTCAGTGAGAAAACGCTAGTTCATGCAGTTTCATGAAAAAAGCTGACCCATCTTAAAAGTGTTTCAGATGCATGAAATAAATGTTATTTACAATGCAGAAAGACAATTCTTAATGTGTTAGAAGTTTATTGCATATGAAATTTAGTTAGAGACTCAGTTCATAAGCAACTTAGTCACAGATAGGAGCGTAATCCTGATTTGCAGCAGCTCAGCTCATAGAAACAAGACATGCTTGGAAAGCGCTCTAAAACGTCTTTTCTCAGTGAGAAAACGAAAGTTCATGAAGTTTCATGAATAAAGGTGACCCACATTAAAAATGTTTCAGATGCATGAAAGAAATGTTATTTACAATGCAGAAAGACAATTCTTAATGTGTTAGAAGTTTATTGCATATGAAATTTGGTTAGAGACTCAGTTCATAAAACGCTTAGTCTGGGCCTTCTAGGATCGCCAAAAATGTTTTTAGGCATGTCAGCTCATGAAACCAAGGAATGCTTGGAAACGCTCTAAAACGTCCTTTCTCAGTCAGAAAACGCTAGTTCATACAGTTTCATGAAAAAAGCTGACCCACATTAAAAATGTTTAACATGCATGAAAGAAATGTTATTTACAATGCAGAAAGACACTTCTTGATGTGTTAGAAGTTTTTTGCATATGAAATTTAGTTAAAGCCTCAGTTCATAAAACGCTTAGTTAGGGCCTTCTAGGATTGCCAAAAATCTTTTAGGCAACTCAGGTCATGAAACAAGGCATGGAAACGCTCTAAAACGTCTTTTCTCAGTCAGAAAACGCTAGTTCATGCATTTTCATGAAAAAAGCTGACCCACATTAAAAATCTTTCACATGCATGAGAGAAATGTTATTTACAATCCAGAAAGAAACTTCTAGATGTGTCAGAAGTTTTATACATTTCATATTAAGTTAGAGCCTCAGTTCATAAAACGCTTAGCTACAGCCTTCTAGGAACGCCAATAGTGATTTTAGGCATCCTAGCTCATGAAAACAAGGCATGCTTGGAAACGCTCTAAAACGTCTTTTCTCAGTGAGAAAACGAAAGTTCATGAAGTTTCATGAATAAAGTTGACCCACATTAAAAATGTTTCAGATGCATGAACGGAATGTTATTTACAATGCAGAAAGAAACTTCTAGATGTGTCAGAAGTTTTATACATTTCATATTAAGTTAGAGCCTCAGTTCATAAAACGCTTAGCTAGAGCCTTCTAGGAACGCCAATCCTGATTTTAGGCAACTCAGGTCATGAAACCAAGGCATGCTTGGAAACACTCTAAAACGTCTTTTCTCAGTGAGAAAACGCTAGTTCATGCAGTTTCATGAAAAAAGCTGACCCATATTAAAAATGTTTCAGATGCATGAAAGAAATGTTATTTACAATCCAGAAAGAAACTTCTAGATGTGTCAGAAGTTTTATACATTTTATATTAAGTTAGAGCCTCAGTTCATAAGCGGCAGTTAGAGCCTTCTAGGAGCGCCAATCTGATTTTAAGGCAACTCAGCTCCTTGAAACCAAGACATGCTTGGAAGCGGCTCTAAGCGTCTTTTCTCAGTAGAGCAGCTAGTTCATGTAGTTTGTAGAAAAAAGCTGACCCATAATAAAAATGTTCAGATGCATGAAAGAAATGTTATTTACAATGTCTGAAAGACAATTCTTAATGTGTTAGAAGTTTATTGCATATGAAATTTAGTTACAGCCTCAGTTCATAAAACGCTTAGTTAGAGCCTTCTAGGAGCGCCAATACTGATTTTAGGGAACTCAGCTCATGAAACCAAGGCATGCTTGGAAACGCTCTAAAACGTCTTTTCTCAGTGAGAAAACGCTAGTTCATGCAGTTTCATGAAAAAAGCTGACCCATCTTAAAAGTGTTTCAGATACATGAAAGAAATGTTATTTACAATGCAGAAAGACAATTCTTAATGTGTTAGAAGTTTATTGCATATGAAATTTAGTTCGAGACTCAGTTCATAAAACGCTTAGCTAGAGCCTTCTAGGAACGCCAATCCTGATTTTAGGCAACTCAGCTCTGGAAACCAAGGCATGCTTGGAAACGCTCTAAAACGTCTTTTCTCTGTCAGAAAACGCTAGTTCATGCAGTTTCATGAAAAAAGCTGAGCCATATTAAAAATTTTTCACTTGCATGAAGGAAATGTTATTTACAATGCAGAAAGACACTTCTTGATGTGTTAGAAGTTTTTTGCATATGAAATTTAGTTAGAGCCTCAGTTCATAAAGCGCTTAGTGAGAGCCTTCTAGGAACGCCAATACTGATTTTAGGCAACTCAGCTCATGAAACCAAGGCATGCTTGGAAACGCTCTAAAACGTCTTTTCTCAGTCAGAAAACGCTATTTCATGCAGTTTCATAAATAAATATGACCCAAAATAAAAATGTTTCACATGCATGAAAGAAATGTTATTTACAATGCAGAAAGACACTTCTTGATGTGTTAGAAATTTTTTGCATATGAAATTTAGTTAGAACCTCAGTTCATAAAACACTCAGTCTGGGCCTTCTAGGAACGCCAATACTGATTTTAGGCAACTCAGCTCTTGAAACCAAGGCATGCTTGGAAACGCTCAAAAACGTCTTTTCTCAGTCAGAAAACGCTAGTTCATGCAGTTTCATGAAAAAAGCTGAGCCATATTAAAAATGTTTCACATGCATGAAAGAAATGTTATTGACAATGCAGAAAGACACTTCTTGATGTGTTAGAGGTTTTTTGCATATGAAATTTGGTTAGAGCCTCAGTTCATAAAACGCTCAGTCTGGGCCTTCTAGGAATGCCAATACTGATTTTAGGCAACTCAGCTCATTAAACCAAGGCATGCTTGGAAACGCTCTAAAACGTCTTTTCTCAGTCAGAAAACGCTAGTTCATGCAGTTTCATGAAAAAAGCTGACCCACATTAAAAATGTTTCAGATGCATGAAAGAAATGTTATTTACAATGTAGAAAGACAATTCTTAATGTGTTAGAAGTTTATTGCATATGAAATTTAGTTAGAGACTCAGTTCATAAAACGCTTAGTCTGGGCCTTCTAGGATCGCCAAAATGTTTTTAGGCATGTCAGCTCATGAAACCAAGGAATGCTTGGAAACGCTCTAAAACGTCTTTTCCCAGTCAGAAAACGAAAGTTCATGAAGTTTCATGAATAAAGTTGACCCACATTAAAAAAGTTTCACATGCATGAAAGAAATGTTATTTACAATGCAGAAAGACAATTCTTGATGTGTTAGAAGTTTATTGCATATGAAATTTTGTTACAGCCTCAGTTCATAAAACGCTTAGTTAGAGCCTTCTAGGAACGCCAATCCTGATTTTAGGCAACTCAGCTCATGAAACCAAGGCATGCTTGGAAACGCTCTAAAACGTCTTTTCTCAGTCAGAAAACGCTAGTTCATGCAGTTTCATGAAAAAAGCTGACCCATATTTAAAATGTTTCAGATGCATGAAAGAAATGTTATTTACAATGCAGAAAGACAATTCTTAATGTGTTAGAAGTTTATTGCATATGAAATTTAGTTAGAGACTCAGTTCATAAAACCCTTAGTATGGGCCTTCTAGGATCGCCAAATATTTTTTTAGGCATGTCAGCTCATGAATCCAAGGAATGCTTGGAAAAGCTCTAAAACGTCTTTTCTCGGTCAGAAAACGCTAGTACATGCAGTTTCATGAAAAAAGCTGACCCATATTAAAAATGTTTCAGATGCATGAAAGAAATGTTATTTACAATGCAGAAAGACAATTCTTAATGTGTTAGAAATTTATTGCATATGAAATTTAGTTAGAGACTCAGTTTATAAAATGCTTAGTCTAGGCCTTCTAGGATCGCCAAAAATGTTTTTAGGCATGTCAGCTCATGAAACCAAGGCATGCCTGGAAACGCTCTAAAACGTCTTTTCTCAGTCAGAAAAAGCTAGTTCTTGGGTTTCTGGCAGCCATATTAAAAATGTTTCAGATGCATGAAATCAATGTTATTTACAACGCAGAAAGACAATTCTTAATGTGTTAGAAGTTTATTACATATGAAATTTAGTTGGAGACTCAGTTCATAAAACGCTTAGTCTGGGCCTTCTAGGATGGCCAAAAATGTTTTTAGGCATCTCAGCTCATGAAACCAAGGAATGCTTGGAAACGCTCTAAAACGTCTTTTCTCAGTCAGAAAACGCTAGTTCATGCAGTTTCATGAATAAAGCTGACCCACATTAAAAATCTTTCACATGCATGAAAGAAATGTTATTTACAATCAGAAAGAAACTTCTAAATGTATCAGAAGTTTTATACATTTCATATTAAGTTAGAGCCTCAGTTCATATAACGCTTAGATAGAGCCTTCTAGGAACGCCAATACTGATTTTAGGCAACTCAGCTCATGAAACCAAGGCATGCTTGGAAAAACTCTAAAACGTCTTTTCTCCGTCAGAAAATGCTAGTTCATGCAGTTTCATGAAAAAGCTGACCCACATTAAAAATGTTTCACATGCATGAAAGAAATGTTATTTACAATGCAGAAAGACAATTCTTGATGTGTTAGAAGTTTATTGCATATGAAATTTAGTTACAGCCTCAGTTCATAAAACGCTTAGTTAGAGCCTTCTAGGAACGCCAATCCTGATTTTAGGCAACTCAGCTCATGAAACCAAGGCATGCTTGGAAACGCTCTAAAACGTCTTTTCTCAGTGAAAAAACGCTAGTTCATGCAGTTTCATGAAAAAAGCTGACCCATATTAAAAATGTTTCAGATGCATGAAAGAAATGTTATTTACAATGCAGAAAGACAATTCTTAATGTGTTAGAAGTTTATTGCATATTCAATTTAGTTAGAGACTCAGTTCATAAAACGCTTAGTCTGGGGCCTTCTAGGATCGCCAAAAATGTTTTCAGGCATGTCAGCTCATCAAACCAAGGCATGCTTGGAAACGCTCTAAAACGTCTTTTCTCAGTCAGAAAACGCTAGTTCATGCAGTTTCATGAAAAAAGCTGACACACATTAAAAATCTTTCACATGCATGAAAGAAATGTTATTTACAATCCAGAAAGAAACTTCTAGATGTGTCAGAAGTTTTATACAATTCATATTAAGTTAGAGCCTCAGTTCATAAAACGCTTAGCTAGAGCCTTCTAGGAACGCCAATAGTGATTTTAGGCATCCTAGCTCCTGAAACCAAGGCATGCTTGGAAACGCTCTAAAACGTCTTTCCCCTTCAGTCGTTTCACTACGACGTTACATATGGGAACTCGCCTGAGTGACCAATCACCTCTGAGCTTTACAGAAAAGGCCAATGAAATTGGCGAGTGGAGTTTGCATGCAACGCCACTCCCCCGTACATACGGGTATATAAGATGGCGGCGCGCATCCACTCATTCAGATTTTCGCTTCAGAGCCTCACTGCACTGCGAGCTGTTCGAAGAAATTGAAGAAAAGGACTCTCCGTGTACAGATCCTGCGAGCCGGCCGCCGACAGAGACGGAACGAGCCGGCTTCTCGCATTTCCAGCGAGTTTTTGAGCGCACGGTTGTGCCGCGTCCTCCCTGGGCGAACCGGCATCTAAGAGAGCAGTTTCCTTACGGTCGTCGAGAGCCATTGTCCCGGTATGGCTTTCCGACCGTGCGTTTCTGGGTGCGGTAGTTTCCTCACCTCCGTTGACGGTCATGATCGCTGTCTCACGTGCCTGGGCCGAGAGCACGTAGAGGCAGCGTTTGTGGATGGTTCGTGCGTTCATTGCGAACACATGTCCATGGCCACGTTGAGGTCCCGCCTCTCGTTCGCGAGACGGCTCCCCTCGTCGTCTTCCCGAGGTAGTTCGGCGAGCCGTAAAGGCTTTACGGCTGCTTCGGCGAGGCGCTTGGGGGACCTCCAGGTGACGGTGCAGAATGTCCCGCCGGTTGATACCCCGCGGGCTTCCGCTCCACCGCGTGGTCCCGTGGTGATGCCCAAACAGACTGCTCCCCCGTCTAAAAGCGGGCCCAGCGTCTCTTTTGGTGCTCCCCCGGAGGAAGAGATGTCTATCTCAGCATCAGAGGGTGAACGGTCGGCAGATGAGGCGGGCACTTTGGCGGAGCAGCGACCGCAGAACTGTCGGCCATGCTCCTCCGGGCCGCCAAGGGGATCGGGCTGGAGGTCCCGAAGGTGCCTCCTCCCGATCCTTCGAGGCTGGATGATTGGTTTCTGGGGACGAGGTCTGCGGCGCCGCCGCGCTCGCCCCCAGTCCCTTTCTTCCCGGAGGTGCACGATGAGCTGGTTAAGGCGTGGCGGGCCCCTCATTCGGCTCGTTCGCGCCTTACCTCCTCAGCCCTCGCTACCCTTGATGGCGGGGCGGCCAGGGGGTACGAGGGGGTCCCTCAGGTTGAGCGTGCGGTTGCGGTGCATTTATGCCTGCAAGACGCCGCCACCTGGCGGGGCTCTCCGCGCCTCCCGTCCAAAGCCTGTAGGCTTTCGTCGGCTTTGACTGGCAAAGCCTACAGTGCTGCGGCCCAGGCCGCCACCGCCCTGCACGCCATGGCCACCCTGCAGGTCTATCAGGCCAAGGCGTTAAAAGAACTGCACAAGGGTAGTCCTGACCCAGCGGTTTTGCAGGAGCTGCGTGCGGCGACCGACTTCGCCCTCCGGGCGACTAAAGTCCGGGCGACTAAGGTCACGGCGCGGTCCCTTGGTCAGGTGATGTCCACACTCGTGGTCCAGGAACGCCACCTCTGGCTGAACCTGGCGCAGATGGCAGATGTCGACAAAGCACGCTTTCTCGACGCTCCTGTCTCCCAGGCCGGCCTCTTCGGCGACACTGTCGAGGACTTTGCCCAGCAGTTCTCGGCAGTCCAGAAGCAGACTGAGGCGATCAGTCACATCTTGCCCCGGCGTGCGACTCCCACGAAGTCCCCGGGTGCCCAGCCTCAGCCTGCTCGTCGCCGAGGGCGCCCCCCTGCGGCCCCCAAGAAGCAAGACCTACCTGCTCCGTCTCCGGCTGAGGCCCATGATGCGCGCCTCGCCGCCAGACGTCGTGGCCGCCGCAGGGGAGCGGCGCCGCCCGCTGCTCAGGAGCCCCCTCATACACCTAAGACCCGCAGGTCTGCGCGGCGCTCCTGACACGGGCAGCCTGGAGATGATGGAAGCTGCTCTTCGGGGGACGATAACATCTGCCCCCCCGCCCCCGGTGGAGGGCCGGGGCCGTCTGTGCGCTCAGCTGCCGTCGACCTACGGGTCGGCGGTACCCACCCACTCACAGAAAGAGCAATTTTCCACATCTCTGGGCCAAGTGCCCCGAGTTCTGTTCCTGTCAGACAAGATGTCTCCTCGGGTTCGGACTCGGAGCCAACATTCGCCAGCGCGGGAACCTGGGAGGAAGGTAAGTGCTGCTCAGAGCGGCCAGACTGCTCTCCAGGACGTTCATCCTTCTGGGACCAGTCCCCTTCCCCTTCCCGCAGGCCGCCCCACCGCGGTCACGTCGGTCAACGCTCCGCTGATCCCACTGGTGACCAGGCTCGCAGCCTGGCTAGAGCTGCCCAGCCCGTCCCGGTGGTTGATCCGGACGGTACGTCTCGGCTACGCGATTCAGTTCGCCAGGCGCCCGCCCAAATTCAGAGGCGTCCTTTTCACCTCTGTCCACTCGGACACGGATGCCTCTGTCCTGCGTGCGGAGATTGCTGTCTTACTGGCGAAAGACGCAATCGAGCCTGTCCCTCCAGCCGAGATGAGGTCGGGGTTCTACAGCCCTTACTTCATCGTGCCCAAGAAGAGCGGTGGGTTACGACCAATCCTGGATCTTCGAGTTTTGAATCGGTCCCTTCTCAGGCTGCCGTTCAAAATGCTCACTTCGAGGCGTATCCTTTCGTGCGTTCGACACCAGGATTGGTTTGCGGCCATAGACCTGAAGGACGCGTACTTTCACGTCTCGATTTTGCCTCGACACAGACCCTTTCTACGGTTTGCTTTCGAGGGTCGAGCGTATCAGTACAAGGTGCTCCCATTTGGCCTGTCCCTGTCCCCCCGCGTCTTTACGAAGGTCGCCGAGGGTGCCCTGACTCCGCTATGGCGGAAGGGCGTTCGCATCCTCAACTATCTCGACGACTGGCTCATCATGGCTCACTCGCGAGATCTGTTGTGCGAACACAGGGACCTGGTGCTTCAGCACCTCAGCCATCTGGGCCTTCGGGTCAACCGAGAGAAGAGCAAACTCTCCCCAGTGCAGAGGATCTCTTTTCTCGGTATGGAGCTGGACTCGGTCAATATGACAGCCTGCCTCACCAACGAGCGCACGCAGTCAGTGCTGAACTGCCTGAAATCATTCAGGCACAAAACAGCGGTCCCTCTCAAAACATTTCAGAGGCTCCTGGGGCATATGGCAGCTGCAGCCGCGGTAACGCCGCTGGGCTTGCTTCATATGAGACCGCTTCAGCGCTGGCTACACGATCGAGTCCCGAGATGGGCATGGCACCGTGGCACACTCCGGATTGGCGTTTCCCCGCAGTGTCGCCGCCTATTCAGCCCGTGGTCAGACCCTGCCTTCCTACGGGCCGGAGTCCCCTTAGGACAGGTCTCCAGGCATGTTGTGGTTTACACAGATGCCTCCACCACGGGTTGGGGTGCTGTATGCAACGGGCAAGCAGCCTCGGGCTCCTGGACAGGACCTCGACTGCTTTGGCACATCAACTGCCTGGAGTTGCTAGCAGTGCTTCTCGCGCTGCGTCGGTTTCTTCCGATGCTCCGCCACAAGCACGTGCTTGTCCGCACGGACAACACTGCGACCGTAGCGTACATCAACCGCCAGGGTGGTCTACGCTCCCGTCGTATGTCGCAACTCGCCCGCCATCTGCTCCTGTGGAGTCAGACGCGGCTGAAATCGCTGCGCGCCGTTCATATACCAGGGGAGCTCAACCGTGCAGCCGACCAGCTCTCACGGCAGCCCACCCACCCTGGAGAATGGCGACTCCACCCCCAGACAGTCCAGCTGATTTGGAGTCGATTCGGCAAGGCCCAGATAGATCTGTTTGCCTCCCCGGAATCCTCCCACTGCCAGCTCTACTACTCCCTCAACGACGCTCCCAA
The DNA here is from genome assembly GCA_012976165.1 of Labeo catla. Taxonomy (NCBI): domain Eukaryota; kingdom Metazoa; phylum Chordata; class Actinopteri; order Cypriniformes; family Cyprinidae; genus Labeo; species Labeo catla. The sequence continues at coordinate 3,408,219 of VONZ01000014.1, read as the reverse complement.
CAGCCTCGGCAGGGACGCACTGGCACACAGCTGGCCTCCGGGGCCCAAGTACGCCTTTCCCCCAGTGAGCCTCCTTGCACAGACCCTGTGCAAGATCAGGGAGGACGGGGAGCAGGTTCTGCTGGTTGCGCCATACTGGCCCACCCGGACCTGGTTCGTCGACCTCACGCTCCTCGCGACAGCCCCTCCCTGGAAGATTCCCCTGAGGAAGGACCTTCTTTCTCAGGGGATGGGCACGATTTGGCACCCGCGTCCCGATCTATGGAACCTGCACGTGTGGCTTCTGGACGGGACACGGTAGACCTCGCCGGCCTTCCACAGGCCGTGATAGAAACTATCACTCAGTCTAGAGCCCCCTCCACGAGGCAGGCCTACGCACTGAGGTGGGGTCTCTTTGTTGACTGGTGTGCCTCCCGTGGGGAGGACCCACAGAGATGTCCGATCGCAGTAGTGCTTTCCTTCCTGCAAGAGAAGTTGGAGCGTAGGCTGTCTCCTTCAACTCTCAAAGTGTATGTCGCGGCCATCGCGGCATATCACGATGCAGTCGATGGAACATCCATCGGGAAGCATCAACTGGTCGTGAGGTTCCTCAGAGGTGCGAGAAGGGTTAATCCCCCTAGACCGCACCTTGTACCCTCTTGGGATCTCTCCGTCGCCCTTCGGGGCCTGCGGGGACCTCCCTTCGAGCCACTGGTTTCAGTCGAGCTTAAATTCCTGTCGCTTAAATTCCTGTCGCTTAAGACAGCGCTCCTGACCGCGCTCGCCTCCATCAAGAGGGTCGGGGACCTACAAGCCTTTTCTGTCAACGAAGCGTGCCTGGAGTTCGGGCCGGCTGATTCTCACGTTATCCTGAGACCCCGGCCCGGTTACGTGCCCAAGGTTCCCACCACACCCTTCCGGGATCAGGTGGTGAACCTGCAAGCTCTGCCCCCGGAGGAGGCAGACCCGGCCTTAGCGTTGCTGTGTCCCGTTCGTGCCTTACGGGTTTACGTGGACCGCACCCGGAGCTTCAGACGCTCCGAGCAGCTCTTTGTTTGCTTCGGAGGACAGCAGAAGGGAAATGCTGTCTCCAAGCAGAGGTTGGCCCATTGGGTGGTAGATGCCATCTCCCTGGCCTACGAAAGCCAGGGGGAGCCGTGCCCCCTAGGAGTTCGAGCTCACTCCACTCGTAGTGTTGCCTCCTCCTATGCGCTGGCGCACGGCGCCTCGCTAGCAGACATCTGCAGAGCTGCGGGCTGGGCGACACCTAACACCTTCGCGAGATTCTATAATCTCCGCGTCGAGCCCGTGTCCTCCCGTGTGTTAAGGTAACATCAGGTAATTTGCGGGAGGCCGGCAGGTGTCGGCTTGCTGCGCCATTCCCACGGGATCCGTGCGCTATCTCCCAGTATGTTCCCTCCGGCGAACCTGGGTCCTCCATGCCCCGCAGTCAGGACTAGATGCGGAGTAGTCCGCGACTGTGCTCCGACTGGGTCTCCTTCGCCCAGAAGGTTGTGGCAACATGTCTCAGTATTTCTCCACAGTCAGCCAGAAGGCTGTGTTTTCCCTCATACATCTATAACAGATTAGATGTATTCAATTTCTTTATTCCACATGCCTAAACCACATGTGCTCCGCCCCCCCAACCCATGCTTCAGTACATCTGGCACCCCTATGGGGCCCCTCTACTGGTCCCTAGGGCGTTGGGAAGGTTACGTAGTGACTCCACTTTCCGACACGTCCGCCTGTCGGCACTTGGTGTCTTGCGTAACGCAGCCTCAGGGTTGTGGCCTTTTCCATGGGTCTGTTCCCATATGTAACGTCGTAGTGAAACGACTGAAGGGGAACGTCTAGGTTACGTACGTAACCCTCGTTCCCTGAAGGAGGGAACGGAGACGTTACATCCCCTGCCACAACCCTAGGCTGCGCTGACGCCGGGCTGCGGCTCGGCTCCTCAGCAAAAACCTGAATGAGTGGATGCGCGCCGCCATCTTATATACCCGTATGTACGGGGGAGTGTCGTTGCACGCAAACTCCACTCGCCAATTTCATTGGCCTTTTCTGTAAAGCTCAGAGGTGATTGGTCACTCAGGCGAGTTCCCATATGTAACGTCTCCGTTCCCTCCTTCAGGGAACGAGGGTTACGTACGTAACCTAGACGTTATTCTTCCTCTGGGCACAAACCTGCCAATCAATAGCGATACAACTAACCATACAACACACGTATTCACAAAGGAATGCTGATAACATAAAGATATGATGGTGTCAGGATTGCAGCCCTTTATTTCAAAGGTTATAAAGGTAAATTTATTCAAAACAGAAAAAGACATTATGCAGAATCACTTACGCTTTTAAACTTCCCAGAGAAAATGATTAAGAAAATATCACTTGCACTAATATAAACAGACAGGTCAGCGGTGCAGTACTGTGCATTTAACAGCACATCGTAGCTGCGGCTCAATGCCAATTACCATGACCCAGCTTGTAGTCACTCAGCTATACAGAGATGTGCTGTTAAATCATAATTAACTATAGATCCGATCTCTCTTTATAAATTATGTGGGCGTACATCAGCTATGTGGCCATCTGATTTCCGCCTAATTTAATAATATTAAAGAAATTAAAGTCTTGTCAAGTCTCACTGGCACGTTCCTCACTCTAATCATGACCACGGTGGCTTAGAAGTGCACACATCAGTTGTCATGCCATTCCAATTAGCCATATAGAAGAGCGTATTTCTGTATGTTAAGGAATTATAGTGCTGGTGTATCAGTGAGATGACTGACTGATATTCAGTTGCACTGACATAGAGAAGACGGACCAGTGTGTGTGCTGGGCTTTCAAAAATGTGGAGTCTGTGAGGCATTTCCGGTTGATGTGTGATCTGAGGGGTGAATGTGCTTGTGTGTAAAAGACACAAAGAGGACAAACAGAGAGTAAGAGTAAAAAGAGTGGAAGAGAAACAGGAAGTGCTTGAAGGTCGTTATGCCCTATTTGAACTTCTGTTGACAGTGGTAAACAAACAGGATGGAAACTAAAGGAAAGTGAGCATCCCAAACCTATGTGCAGGCACCAGAGCAGAGTTGTCAGTGACGATGCTAACACTCTTAAAAATAAAGGTGCTTCACAATGCCATAGAACCTTTTTTTGTCTAAATGGTTCCATAAAGAACCTTTTACATCTGAGGAACCTTTCTGTTTTACAAAAGGTTCCTTGTGGTGAAAGAAGGTTCTTCAGATTATAAAAAGGTAACAAAAAAAAAAAAGGTTCTTTAAAGAACCTTTGACTGAATGGTTCTTCTATGGTATCGCTATGAACAAACCTTTAACCTTTTAAAGCACCTTTATTTTTAAAAGTGTAGAAGTGTGTGTGAGTTACTTAACTAGGAGCAATTTTATATTATATTGCACTAAATTAAAATAACTAAATGTAACTAAATTAAAATGAGGGAAAGGAGTAGTACAACATGGCCACAATTTAACCAAATCAAAGCAAGGGAACAAATTAGTACAATGTGGCTACAATTTAATGAAAATGAGAGAACAATTTAATGAAACATGGCCATGAATAGTCATGAGAGCAGATGCTATTTACACTAACTCCGCCCACCAATATGTGGTAGGGTTAGAAAACATTACAAAAGACACCTATAAAGCAACATCTCCAGTAGGGTAGGTAGTAAGGTGCACAGCAATTATTTTTTTGATGCGATTTACCCGAGTTCAAATCCACCTTTTGCCAAACTTGTTCTTCTCCCTTTTCACATCACATATTTTCCCTAAAAGGCATTTAATTTACATAAAAAATGATAGAAATAATCAGTGGAAAACAGCATGCCTTGCCGGTGTTATCAGTTAAGGTTAGGGTTAGGTGTAAGGAGGACTTTATTAGTGGTTCAATCAAAATTCAATTGATTTTATTCAACAATTCGTCTCCTCCGTGTCAATGTAGCACCATTTTGGAGAGTATCTGCTGGACGCAAACTGCGTATGCCAGATACACTGTTTTCATTCAAATCAAAACAAAAATATACGTAGAAAACGTATGTCATTTTTTGATGATGTCTTTCATACTTTGGGTCTTGACGGTGGTATTTACCTGGCAGTCAATGGGACAGTCACAAGCCTCCCGGTTTTCAACCAAAATATTTTAAATTGTGTTCCGAAGACGAACAAAGCTTTTACAGGTTTGGAACGACATGGGGGTAAGTGATTAATGACAAATTGTTCATTTTGGGGTGGAGTAACCCTTTAATGATTGACTCAGGTGTTAGTTCAGTAACCACTCTGGGGTGTGTTTCCAAAAAGCATTGTTAAATAACTATGGTCTTAAGTTCCACCGAACTCTATTGATAATGACAGAATGCAGAACTTGCAACCATAGCCGCTTTTAAGAAACAGTTTTAAATCAAGAAAACTCATTTGTTGTGTTGCGCTGTCTGTTCAAAATCAAAAAAACTAATTTATGCTTGTGTTGCGCTGTCTGTTCAGTTCACAGTTCAGTTCTGATGACTCACAGCTTAACATTATTTCTCTTGAAATGGTGCTGTAAATTCATTAGTGGTGCAAGAATCACTGTCAGAGTAGTTTAGCACAAGGTTTCATCTGCATTGATAGACAAATGCAGTTGTTCAAAAACCATAAACTGAACAAAAATGTCTTATTTATTTATTTATTATTAAAGCTGCTTCTGAATAAGAGCCTTAGACGCACAAACCAACTGTCAATATATAAACAATCATGATACAGGCGTGAGAAGATGCAAAGGAAAAAACAGCCCCACCAAAGCACCTCTTTTCATTGTAATGAGATTTTTTTTCCACTGTGGCCTACAGGCCTGGACGCTTGAGCAGTTCGATTTCATTAGTAATTCAGCCGATGTAATCGCCCCTCTGTCTGCATGTCCAATCTCTAACCCGATCTGTTTTCTTTGAGCCCTTTTCTTGTGCAAATGAGAATGTGAAGAGGTGATTAATGATAAATTAACAGAACATGCTGTTTGGGAATCAAAAGGCCAAAGAAGGTCAGAGGTTGTTTTTGTCTTTTTGTTTTTACGGCCAGGCTTTTGAATTCAATGAGCCTGTATGCTAATGATATGCAAATTAAGAATAAATTAGCAGTTTAATAAGCGGCCCTGGTCATACCTGTCTTAGCCTGTTATTTAGAGGATATGGCTGTTAAGGGCTTGTTAGAAAATTATTACTCATTTTGATAATCGCCAGTGCTGGGTTTTATTTTAATCTTTGTTGTCGAGTATCATGTTTATCATTTTTTCCCCCATCACTTTAAGCATAAAAAGTTTAACAGAATACTGATGCAGTCAGACTGCTTTCTATACAAAGAATTTTCATTTCATTTTGAGAGAACTATCCTTTTAAAGATTAAAGCTTGAAACTAATTAATGCATCATCAGTTTGATCTGTTTTTTAACTTAATACAAATTTTCATATAGATTTTGCAATAAGGAAAAAGACCAATCCAAGTGTCCATGACTCTGTGATCTGCATGTTGTGATTAAAGCTTTGATCTTGCACCAGCATTTTGACATCATTTGCAATTCCTTCATTTGTATGTGTCAATAACGTAGTATGCAATTAGTCTCAGAATGTCTGAAACTCCAATAAACATGAAATATGGTAATTATACTAATCAGTCTTCTGAATCGCGCCCAGAAAACACGATTATATTTAGCTGGCAGGATTTTGTAAGCAGACAGTAAAGCTGTCTGTGTGGGTTTTTCACACCATCTGAAGTTTGACAACGGAAATTGCTGATTTTAAATTACATTTAGAAAGACACAAAATTACCCTTTAATTTCCATAAGTTATAATTATGATAATGTCAATGACATGCATTTTATACTTAATCACGTAGTTAATTTTGGTCTCCATGTGGATTATATGGAGCATAAATGAAACACTGCCACATAGTTCTGCACACGTTTGGGACTTTTTTTTTTATGAATAAGTGATATTAAAGAAATGTATACATTTTTAATATTCCAAAATATATAATATATATATATAATTTTTTTAAATAAATGCTGTAATTTTGAGCTTTCTATTAAAGAATTATTTAAATAATAATACATTAAAAAGCACACCTCACAACCACATTATTCTGCTAAAATACTGATGAGAGTATTTTAAATTTTAGACATTTTAGAGAGCCAGTATTTGCCTATACAAATTTAGGAGACTGCAGCATCCTCTACTACACCTTACTGCTGTATGGAAATGGCCAGTGTTGAAAGTTAACATCTCAAGGGGAATGTTGGGCCAGTGTGGCCTTAGGCAAGGTTGGTGCCACAGATGGAACACTGATTATCACCGCAGTGATGGGGATTTCTTAATGAGATGACCCTGACCTTCCTTCCCTCAGTGCTGCGTCACTCAGGGACTGAATCTAATTTCTGCTAAAACCTGATTTCTCAAACCCTAAACAATATACTAAGAACATATACTAACATTACATTCCCACAAAACGTCTCTCAATGATTGTTTTTGCAAGTCACGTTACAGTACAAAACTCTGCTTGGCCTCAAGCATTATTTCCCAAGATGCATTTGTGAATGATTATATTACATGAACGTGTATCAGCTGAATTCAGGCAGAGTATGTGTGTAGCTATTAAGCTGTAAAACACACACTCATTGCACAGAACATTTTGTGTCTGAGAGAATGAGGACACTCCATCTAATAAACAGATCTTTGACCCATCTCTCAAGTAAGTGGTTACATAAGACAGAGGGAAAAATCTAAATATTATATAACACATCTATAGAAGAACTTTTCTTCTTTTGTGAGTTCCCTTTTCCCAGAAAACCTATTAATGCAAGTCATATGCTTCATGGCTCAGGTGATTGGCTCAAAATAACCTGAGCTGCTATGAGCAAAGATGGCAGATTTTAAATCGTGTAACTCCAGGGGTCCTGCCAGGTGCATTACTAGACTCTGCCAACATTTTAGAAAGATATACAATGAGCCGGCTAGGTTTTCCCAGTAAAAATATTCACAGAACATGCCTCTAGCCCTGTAGAATTAACCAACAATAGGCTGATACATTTGAGAATAGTTAATAATTATGTACATGTTTTTCTGAAGCTGATTAAAGTCCACAATTAAATTCATTCTGCTTTATTAAGTAATATTGGGATTAAACAAATGGGAGCACATGGAATTTACTTGTTTCATTTATGAGTGGTCTTTAAACTACATATATGGAATCGACAATTAGGATATATTACCAACAATATTGTCAAAAAAAAAAAGGCTGCAATTCAGTGTGAGTTCTGACTGGAAGACTATGTCCATTCGAGGCAATTTCCAATTAGAGGAAAGTTTGGGATGGACCTTGCCCCTTTGGGGTCGAAAACCGCGCCAGTGCGCTTTGTCATGTTTTTTGTTAAAGACAGCGAAAAGGACCAAAAATACCGATGACATGATAAATACATTTGTGTAGAAAACTTAAAATGTCTATTTTTAATTGAAGTCAGTCATGCCGAAAACAAATAGTTAATTAACTGTAATGCGATCATGCCCACATGCTACTCATATAATAATCATCCATGTGAGACCTGCAAACTTGTAAACGCCCGCATCACATCCGTAAACATACCGTGAAGATTTATCAAGTTCACCTCGTCTACTTTTCATTTCTGGAAGACCCGCTGAGAGGAATTAGTCAGAATTTACCTCAGAAGAAGAAAGCGAGGTAACGTGTGGCTTGAGCCAGCAGAGAGGATCAGTTCTGATGAGTAAATAATTTGTATTACTTGCATAAGTTGTTACTGTGTTATTGTGACATTGTACAGATTTTACCAGTTAAGACTTTTACCAAACTATAATTCCTTGACTAAATGAAATCAAGAGAAACATTTTGAAATAGCAACAAAAATTCTATACATATTACAGACACGACACAGCTTCATAAGTGCTTCTTTGCCGTGTTTTGATCCAGAGATTCAGTACTATTTCAGATGATGTGTAATAGCTCCTCCTACCATATTAAAGTGAAAACGCAAAAAGCTTGGAAAATATCATCAATGGCGAGGAAAAAGCTATTAAAGACTATTTTGTGCGTAGTTCCTTGAACATACAATGATCAACATAATTCGTCTCATAATTCATTAATCTGTTTTGGATAAATCTCCAATTTTATTGCTGCAGGCATGTTTTTCTGAGGTTATGAAACAGTAGGTAAAAATCTATGCTGAGAACCCAAAGATTGTAGGTGTGAACTTCGTACTGGGTGGTTTTAAAGTTATACCTTTTATGTTGAAACTGTTCTTTAAAAGATTTTTAGGGAACCCACAATTGTTCTTCAGTGGCAACACTGTCCCTTTTACTTGTAAGTACAAATACTGTAGGTCATGCTTGGCCCTGTAATTTATTACTTACTGTTGCTGTCCACTGTTATTGTATTGTTGTAAATGCAATAAGAGATCATCTAAACAAACTGTAAACACAATTAGCCTGCATGCACTATAATATTACATTCATATAACAAACTGGCACATAGGTTCACTAACAAGACTCACAGTATTTCTCTGATCACTGACATTATACCCTTGAGGAAGATTCTCAAGTACAGATAAGCTTTGATCACTTTTTCTTTGTGAGAGAATGTGGAAATACAAGAATCCCAAGGTACCTGCACCAGATGTAGGACATCACAAAATCTCTCTGATGAACCTGTTAAAGCTGTCAGTTGTAATTCATGTCCAATTCTTGTGACAAAGCACTATGTAAAATCACAATTTTCTCTCTAAAACCACCATCTATAGACCTGCTTAAAGGTTGCAGGGATCATGTGAACTTCATAATTCTTCTACAAAAATGTTTGTAGATCCAAATGGCAAAGGCCATCTATACTCTCCAAGCAAAAAAAAAAAATATCATAGTCTTTTAATAAGATATCACTCATCTGTGTGTACATACAAGACTCTCAGAGAAGACAGAGAGGCATTTAAAGGGCATGGACAGCACAGACAGCAAACATTTACTCAGACTAATACAGTCACATAACCCACCAACTAATACAGCTCTGATGAAGGACCACAGTGGGACCAAATCCATTTACCCCTATACAGCATCTGACCAATAGGGAAAACCTTTCTCACAGGATATTAGATTTACGTTATTAGATTTTTGTGAGTTCTGTTTGCTAGTGATGTGGAAGACATATAAGGATAAATAGAATTTATAATCATAATCATTATCATTATGGCAAGACCTTAAAGTGTTGAAATGAGAAATGTAATGGATTGCTAAATTAATAAATCAAAGGATATGAAACAGCTCAACAAAAACAGAATAAAGATGCTAAGTTATTCATCTTTGGTCAAATGAATGATGCAGAGAGGATTCATAGATATTATGCATTACATACATTATGCATACATACAATTTTAATATACACTACCAGTCAATTTTTTTTTTTTTAATTTAAGTTTTAAAAGATTTTTAACTTTTTTTTTCTTGTTTTTGTTTTCTTGTTTGTTTGTTTGTTTGTTTTAATACATCTCTTCTGATCACCAATCCTGCATTTATTTGAACCAAAGTACAGTGCAATACAGTACAACAGGTTTTCTATTTGAATATATTTTAAAATGTAATCTATTCCTGTGATTTCAAAGCTCAATTCATTTCAAATCATGTGACATTGAAGGCTGGAGTAATGATGCTGAAAATGTAGCTTTGATCACAGGAATAAATTACATTTTAAACTATATTCAAATAGAAAAGTTATTTAAAATAGTAACTTTAAATAGTAAAAATATTTCACTGTTTTTGCCCTACTTTGGATCAAATAAATGCAGGCTTGGTGAGAGATTTTAAAATATAAAATAAAATAATGGGGCTAAAATAATAAGTTTATTGTGATACTGTTAAAAATGATAAATAGCTGTTTAAACAGTAACTGCACAAGGCTGTAACCAAATATATAGGCTATGAGGAAATACAAAATAGTTGACTCCTGTGGTTGTCCACCGATGTCTATGGTGATTATAGCCCTGGAAATTCGGGCCTGAAGTAAGAAAATTTGATTTGAAAATTTTGATTCTCAACTAAAATGATAAAGATGCAAAAATGTCCCATTTCTCAGAGTAAAACATATCGATTTCTCACAAATTTGAAGAGATTCGAAAGAGGCAAATAGGCTTAAAGAAAAAAGTGTCACGTAATTCATTTTTTAATGTGATTCAACAGAGCCATCTAACTGAATGCTTCATGAAAATGCTCATCTGTCTCAGACGGACAGTTAATTGAAAACTGTGGGTGGTGTCTAGAGGTGCTGAAAGGTTTCCCTACGGCATATGGACATGCACAATGATGGTTATAAAAGTGGCAGGCATTAGCACCAGTGTGAGTGTGCGTGTGATTGTGTGAGAAAGCATACAATGTGGAGGTTAAGGAAACACTGGTCAAATATTCCACAGAGGTGATGGTACAACGAACAAGGTCAGGGTGCATTTACTGTATGAGATTTAAAGTACCACCAGTCGAGAGACAAAAATGAAACACATTTACACTTAAATGAGATTCTGCTGCTGAAATACAGACACAAAGACGTCCAAAGACACTTAAACATTTGGGAATGACGACACACACCACTTTATATGTGTGTGTACTATAAGTCCAGTTTGTCCTTCTCTAAGTGGACACATTTGACTACAGTTTGACCTTTCTCCAAGCATGTACCAACTGCAGTGTCCCTGAGTTTCATGCTGGGATTTCTCAGGCTTAGCGGATGCCCTTTTCATCCAACAGCCCTCTTGTTTCTCACACCACAAAAGATAAAACAACTTCCATTTATTCAAATGCCTAATTCAGCCTCTACTCATTTTAGTTAAGTGGACTAACTGCATGCTCTTGGGCACTTGTTTACATGCGTGACAGTCTTTGACTAGACAGCTACTGCAAATCTGGCAACCGAAATGAGTCTTGGGCACTCAGAGCCAGACATCATGAATCACTTATTACTGTAGCAGGTTCCAGATGTTTCACCGCACTCAAAGTACTAACTGAATGTGAAATCACCTTGACTGGATCTCCAAAGGCAGTTCAAAATGTAATTCTTCTAATATTGCTGGAATAATTCGATTCTACTGTAAACGGATCCAAGAACGTCCAACTTCTTCAAAGTTTCCAAACCTGATAAAATGCCCTCAGAGGTGTATGAATGTTTGTGTTTGTTTATAAACAACTGAGAAAGGCCGGCTCAAAGCTGCTCATCATGTAAGTGTGCTAGTACAGCAGGGAAATTAAAAGCTCACACACATCCGTATTCATACTTTCACATACGCACACTCGCATGCTAATACAACCACAGAGCAGAAAGATGCGCTTCTGTCCCCTTTTCTCATGTAATAGTCAGTGAGTACATTCTACAGTCTATAATGAATGAAAATAAGCCTCTCATTTCTTCTCAGCTCTCCTTTTTATTCAAAAAAGAATGGGTGAATGAGTAATCAAGGTGAGAAGGCAATGCTTGAGGAGGAATCTATGGGGTAAACATTTCTATTTTTAGCATGCCTTCACCAAGGCATGCTCCAAAACAACAAAACAACTCAATTCGTTTAGACGCTGAACAAGAGAGTGTATCTATTTTTAGAAAGTCACATTCATATTTTTATGAGTGAAATGCATGAATCGCGTGGATTGCCTGCGGCTTGTCAAAGCACACACGCATTCACTCAAATACGTGCGTGCTCCAGTTGTTGTAGTAAAGGCAACCAGAGGTCTTCCTCCCCATGAAGACAGATTAGCTGTGGCAGGTTCAGGACAGTCGCAGAGTGTGTGTGTGCGTACTGATCTAACAAACGTGTATGGATCTTTCACAGGGACTTAATGTTTGCATATTTATGGGGAACAAATTAATACTCTGAGTCTGCTGTTAAATAGCTTTACAGAAATGAATGTGTGTGTCTGGTATGTGCACCGTTGGTTAATCTGTATGTGCAGGTGTGTGACAGAGAGAGAAAGTGCATCTCAAACTCAGGGGACATTTGCCTCCAGGGAGATGAGGGAGCTGGGAAGTGAAAGCAACTGTGAAGTCATGTGTGTGAATATTTGTGTATTTATGGGTCTCCTAATTGGATAACAGCCAAAAGAAATGTTAAAATAGTCAACAAAACTCTGTATAAATTATGAAATTATTTATTCCAACCTCATTCAGTTCTAAACACATGGTTGTTTTTCCGCCACACAAAAGCACAACTGTAGAAAGGTTAAAAAAGAAAAAAAAAAAAAAAAAGGATGGGAATGGTTTTGCAGTTCTTGCCATAAATGTTCATAGTGACCATGTCAAGCCAAGGCTGTTACTGTTCACCAAAAAGTAAAAATGTCTTTTTGTCATAACACCTGACATTACATGCTGCACAATAACTTAATAGTTCAGACTGAGGTGTATTAAATTATGGAACTCCGTTTTCACTATTGAATGAAACAAAAAAAAGGTAATTGCGGCTTTTTTCCCTCGCAATTGTGAGCTCACATCTCACAGTTATGACATTAAAATTCTTACTAAAAATACTGTTTATATCTTGCATTTCTGACCTTATAACTCACAATTGTGAGTTTATATAACGTAATTCTGAGAATATAAACTCACAATTCTGAGAAAATATCAGCCTTTTTTCCGAACTGGACTTTATAACTTGCAATTGCAAGTTTATATCTCACAATTCTGAGTTTTTAATTCGCAATTCTGACTTTATAACGCGCAATGGCAAGTTTATGTCACACAATTCTGAGAAACAAAACTCAGAATCGCCCATTTACATCTGGAAATCCTGACTTTTTTCTAGCAAATCTGACTTTTTAAAGTAAAAGGTAAAAAAAAAAGTCACATTTACCTTTTTTATTACTTTTTCCAGTTTCCACATTAAATAGATTAAATAAATTCACTCAAAAGAAAAAAAGAAAAGAAAAAGAAAAAGAACGGAGAAATTCTGTCATCATTTGCACCCGTATGTCATTTAAAACCTTTATGACTTTCTCTCTTTTGCTGAACATAAGATATTTTAGTGACCACTGACTTTCATTGTATGGGAAACAATTCCTCAAAATATCTACCTTTTTCTGTAACACAGAAGTAAGCCTATGGGTGAGACTTCTGGTTCATTGGCCGCTATAGGGACATAAGAAGAATAACAACGTGCAGAAAAAAGTAAAACTGTTTGCACTACAAACCAGTGTGTTCATAATTAAGATAATAGATTAAAATAATGGTAAGACACACCAATTTGCAATATCAAGCAGCAAAACTGCTGTTTTGTACAGCTAAAAATAACTGGATGCGGATGAGACTGGAAGCCAGACCCATAAAATTTACAAATGGCTGCGCCCACTCTTACAGGAAGAAAAAGGTCCATAACTTTTTTCAGAAAAAAAGTCAGTTTTATCAGTTTTACCGAGACCCACTAGTGCGTGATGCATTAAACATGTTAAAACAACAAGCCGAATACACACGCTTTATATTCTCCATCTCTTCACAAATGATCAAGCATGTGTCCAATGCCTCCTCTCTGATCTGGCAAGGAGGCAGACAGCAAAGACAAGAATGTTAAGCGGCGTGTGTCTGTGTGTTCATTCTACGGGAAAGAGTCACGCTGTTGCACGGGGTGTTGTTTATCCTGACAGGTTTTCTGAGACTGGCAGTGTGCTCATAAGGAACACACACACAAAGCAGTTACAAGCTTTATAGACACACTTTATTTTTATTTCATATCTTTATTTTATGTATAATAATGTCTTCATAAATGAGTGTCAGTTGCTAATTGCTTGTTTACTAAGAATGAATTGCACCCCCATGTAGCATTGTTTGTTTTCATGTACAGTCTTCACAGATTGTATGTCTGTTTCAAGTACTGTAATTCATTCATACGTGAAATACATTTTTAGTTAAAATCATTATTAGGGCCGATGGTGCGATGGTTCCCTATTGGAATTGCTCAGATTCTTCTTCTCCATAATGAGTCGAATTTTTGAGGGCCTAAAAATTTTAGGGCCTTATGAAACTTTGCACACATGCCAGAAGTGATAAAAATTTATATCTGATATGGGTTTCAGAAGTGGGTGTGGAAAAATGGCTCGATAGCACCACCTATAAAATTTCAGCTAAGTGCTCCTCATACATATATGAAATTCGGTAGACACGTGTAACAGACCAATACCTACAAAAAAAGTCCCCTGGTACAAAGTACGAAACCCAGCAGGAAGTCTGTTATTTGGATTTTCTCTGCAAGTTTTGTGCCATTTTTGCCATTTTCAGGCATTGTATTTAAACAAACTCATCCTAGAGATTTAAAAAGATCAATGGCAAATTTGTTCTGTGTAATCTAAAGCCCTTATTGATGTTAAATTGAGAAGATCTTGAGTTTTTGTTGAATGGCGTGTCCGTGGTGGCCTGACAAACTTTAGCTTTAGTTAAAATTAGAATTTTTTAATTATGATTCTTGTAAAATCTTGCATTGTTAATTTTCTGTTTACATACATCCTCAAATAAGTTTGGTTTGTCTGAGTGTTTAAATATATATATATGTATATATATATATATATATATATATATAAGTTTTTCTAGCCTAAATTCTTGGTAATTAGGGGCCAAGCATGAAGGTGCTTAGGCACCTACTGTATCCATTAGTTTTCATTTTGTGGAAAGTTATGAAATTTGGCACACAGATAGTCTCAATATTAACCATAGCAAATATGGAGACTCTATCTCAAACTCTTTAGCACCACCAACAGGCCAAATTTGCACTCATATTTCTTCTATTCATTCATAAGTTTTGAACAGCAAAATCTAGAAGCAAAATACTTTGATTCTTCTGAGGAGTCGAATGCATACCAAAATGTACATTTCTACGGGTCAAGATTTTTGCGCAAATTTGAATTTTGCAAAACAACTACTTTTTCGAACTCATCCTAGACACTTTGTCTAATTTTGACCAAAATTGCCTCAGGTCATCTTCAGACAATGCTGGGAGAAAGCTATTTGATATTCCAAACCGTTTTCATGAAGCATGTTAACGAATTTGATGAAGTTTGTGCAAAAATGGACATAAGGCTATATCTCTGCTACACTTTGACAGATTTTGGCCAAACTTGGTATGTGTTATAACAAGCATGACCTGAGGGGACATGCATAGTCTCTGAACAGTGCCACCTACTACATAACATCTGACCAGTTTGAAATGGCATATCGCATCAAGCAGTACCTAATTTTTCTATGCAAGAATTTTGTAAATTGCTGTATCAACAAATGTCTTTAACAGGGCTAATTAAGGTGTTCAGGGCTACTTAATTACAGACAGGTGTGTTGAAGCAGGGTTGGAACTTAAATCTGCAGGAAGGTAGCTCTCCAGGAGCAGGGTTTGGAGAACTTTGGTCTTTACTGAGTAATTAAAGGCAGCTCCTTAGTTCTTCATTTTATCTCTGTTGTGCTTGGCCCTTTTAATTGCTGCTTGCAGCTATATTTGTAAATTAAGCAATTAAGAACTGAAGCAGCTTGAGATGTTACATATGTTTCTACTGAGCAAAAATGTATTTTATTTATATGTAATATATTTATTACATTAATTTTAGTTGCAGCATGGAAAAAAGTACATAAACTAGAAATAAACTAGGATATTCTTCAAGGAACTGGTCTCTAAAGTATGCTGCTTCAATCCTAAGTAAAAGTGACCCAGGACGCGGTCAGAGTCCAGTCCAATTATCACTGTGCCCTTGAGCAAGACACTTAACCTCTGATTCCTTCAGGGAGACTTTCCATGCAATTAGTGTGGCATAAGTCTCTCTGGATGAAAAGTGTCTGCTAAATGGAAAGTAACAAAGACAGACAGTCTCGCTTTCTCCTTCACAAACCCATCCCTTTATTCAATCTATCTTCAATCTATTTCTAAATACATGATAAATGAAGGTGTTCTATCACGTTACTGCGGCATTCGGTCAATAACCCAACCATCCAGCTACACAACACAGGCCAGATAAGAGCAAAGAACAATAAAAGAACAGCTAGATTTCTGATTACCTTGGGTCTCACAACCGTGAGTTGGAGGCTTTCGTAATGAGTATGTTCTTGCAGCTTTGCACTTTCTGTAAGAAAAAAAAAGACTGTTTCTCATGAAGTCTTGCAATATTAGTTTTTTTGTTTACACCTTCTTTCTAAAGTAACTTTATCTGAGTAACTTTATCTTAAGTCTCTCTGGTCACGAGAAACGTGTAAGCAGGGATGAAATGCTTGTTACTTCCGCAGTAATTGAAACAGGTTTGTGAGGAGTAGCACTATAATCTGTAAGGAATAGCCCTGTAATCTGGTGCCTTCTCTCTCTTTCTCTTACTTTAGCTAAACAATTATAGAAAGTGGCTTATCATCCTCTGTCTGCTCTGAAAAATGTGAAGCTAGAACAAGTTAGTAACTCTAGGGAGAACAGCAGGTTATTCAAATATGATTGTCCATATTGCTGTCAAATCCTTTTGCATTAGCATATAAATCAGAAATAGTGGGGCCCACATGGAGGTGCATACACACAAACACCTTTCTTAAAGGGACAGACATCAAAAAAATTAGAATGCGGTTAACATTTACTCACCCTCATGTCACCCTCAACCTCATGCCCTCAAATCCATGACTTTCCTTTCTGGAAATAAAGAAAAATACATTTTCCATAAAACAGTTTTCTAAACGCAGTTTATAAAAATAAAAATACTGATTAATTTATTAGTTGACTGACATTTTTCTGAATATATTCTATTATATATTCTATTAACTTAAATACTGAGTAAGGGTTAACAGTGAGTAAATATTTACTTTTTTTTTAGTTTACATTTTTTACATCGTTTACATTTTTCTCTGATGTTAAATATATAGTATATCCAGATTTGTAGTGTATCTTCTCTACCTTTAGCTCTCCTTGAACTAAGTTCTAGTTGTTGTTGGTTTTTTTTTTATTATTTATTTGAAATAAATGTTTAATCATTCAACTTTTTTTTCTTATTAGAAGAGGCACCAAGGCAACATTTGTTAAGCTTTGCCCTGTGCGCCTGTCTTATTCAATATATCTGGCATGTGGCTCTTTCAAAAAGGATATTTTCTCACGGTTTAAGCCAGGGTCTTTAC
Source organism: Labeo catla (assembly GCA_012976165.1). Lineage (NCBI taxonomy): Eukaryota > Metazoa > Chordata > Actinopteri > Cypriniformes > Cyprinidae > Labeo > Labeo catla. The sequence goes on along the minus strand of VONZ01000014.1, from coordinate 3,391,117 downwards.
CATCACTGTAACCACAATGCTCCCTCACGGCAGTACTTTATTTTAACAGATTAAAATCAGACCCTTGGGGGCTCACAGGCATTGGATGCAGCAAAAAGTGTGGTTGGCTAATTAGTTAATGACCTCATCAGAAGCTGTCTGGTCTAAGCTAAATATCACAGGGTCATTGTCAGAAGCCCCTAAAGCTTTTACGCTCATTTACTGTAGATACTCAAACTAAGAAGCCTACTTTTTTTAAATCTCTGCTTTCCACCGTCATGTTTTAAGTACCAGTTTTTTGATGTTTATCCAGTTTTTCAACTTTCATCAGTTTCAGGGTGTCCATCCTTACCCTTGTTCAGAAGTAGGGTGACCACCAGGTAATAGACCCGCTGTGGGACAGTAGATGTGATTTTCCGGGACAATGCGGGACATGTGTGAGACAGATACATTTACTACTGTTATGCTATGTATATACTGATTTACATCCATTGTCATATGTCCGCACATCCTTTACACACGGGGTGAAAATGCTGTGTGGTACACCGCAAAGTGGGATGGGTGGTCACCCTAGTAGTATGTGTGTATAATACACTTTTTAACCCAGTTTATTGTTCACTGAGTACTACACATATGCCCCCAGAAGTGTAAACACTGAGTCTCCCAGGAACCATCAAAATCAAGATCTGTCAATTTTCTTCCAGTTCAACCAATAGCGAGAGTTTGGGGCATGGCTACTCTAGCAGGCTGAGCCAGAGGGTGTGATCTCATGACGAAAACATACCTGTGGGAACTTTTTCACAAGACGTAACATATGTACCAATAAGTACATATCACTGCAGTTTCAAACACTGGAGGCGGTTAAACAGCGAGCACTTGCTTATAATTGTTTTTGTACACAGTTATAATTACAGCTCCATATGTTTTGCTTACCGGACGTAACAACCTTGTCCCATAAAACCACATCTGCTCGGCACGGAATTGGACTTAGGATATGAAATCCTTGGGTACAAATCCTGTCAAAAACATGACTCACAATGAAAGTTGAAAGTTGAAAGATGAGAGATTGAAAAACAAGCTAAAACGGCATGCTTGCGAATGTGTTTTTACACCATATTCACTTTTGCTCATACTATTGTGTAGGTTTAGGTGCAGATGGTACGTTATTTTAAAATGTCACGGTGCATTAGAGTTATAGTGGCACTCAATGGACATTTCAAGTCAGAGCTGCAGTGACACACACATTACCAACGTCACATAAAATGTACCATATGTACATTCATCTGTTCCGGGAAAAAACGCTCTTTTAGCGCCACTCAGTGAACATTTCACAATTCTGCTTGGTTCCGCTTCTCCAGACCTGAGACTCAAACCCGCAACCTTTGGGTTATAAGTCCGACTCTCTAACCATTAGGCCATGACTGCCCCTGACTGCACTAACACTATTAGTACAGAAACTACATACTTCACTTGTAAGTAAAAAAAATAGCACTTCATGTAAAAAAACAAAAACTGCCAGCCCTTATGAGTGGATCAAGGCCATTGCTAGGGCCCGATATAATGATTCACATCATAAGCAGTATGTCTTTTTGTGTGTATGTGTGTGCTTCACCTACACTTCCATTTCCTGTCTTTCTTTACAGTGCTTTTAGTCTTTTTCATTCACGTCACTTCCCACTTCTCCGGTTACTCACCTGTGCTTGTTTTCATCTCCATCTAAGCCCTCTTCTTTGTCCCTCCATTTTTTGTCTTACTCATCATCTCCATATCCCTCTCCTCTCGCTTCAGTTAACATTCCTCTCATGTCATTAAGATTAAAGTCCTGAGCAGGCAGGATGACACGTCAGTCTGAATTATTTAAACAAGGGTGAGTGGATGACGAGGACTATGGTGGCCTCAGAAGTACATTACACAGCTGGCCAACAACATGGGGGAAAAAAACACTGTACAGTTGAATGCATTGAGCAATGCATTGAGTTTAACAAGGAAAGGTTCTTTGCTTAAATCTTAACATAACATAACACACGGTAACACTTTAAAATAAAATCAATTTAAATTCAATTTGTAAATTCATTAGGTATAATGAACTACAAACAGTCTACCTTTTTTTATCAATTTAAGTTAACATTAATAAATATACTGTTGTTTATTTGTTATTCATGTTTGTCAGAGGAAAAGTGGGAATGAATACAGTAGAAAGAAAGAGTGAGGTATAAACAGGGGGACAGAAAATGATGCCACTGCACAAACAATATAATGTAATTACAATGTAATTACAGTAAGGTATTTTTAAATATGTTGATGTAAAAACATGCAAGTATACAATAAGTGCGTTGCATCAAATAATTAATTTAAATGTTAGTACATAGTACACTTAATATACAGGAGGTCCATATTTTCTATAAGGTACAGAGTACGAGTTGAATCTTCGAGATTTTATCCTGTACATTTAAATTTAAATTATGTATTATATGGCAGTTACTAATAAATGTACTTGTCAACTACCAAGTTACCTCATTTTATTTCATCGCCAAATCCGAAATTTACTGGTATTTGGCACTTGTTTCATTTTAGACCCTGTTTTTCACAACACGCAAGTTACATTCAGATTTCACAAGTGATATCACTCACCACATAAATCAGCACTGACCTATAAATTTCATCTCCTATGAAGGTGATACTGTTCTATGAGCATGCCTTAGCATCATAAACACATAATCATCCCTAAAATGGGGCTTTCTCATCACATCTGCTCATTGATTTGTTCCTAATGGAATGCTCTGTGTTTCTGGTCATGAAAGAGTGACCACAAAAAGTGGTATTTATAGACTAAATTGATTAGGTTTATGCAGGCATAAAAGGAGACATACAGTACAAACGCATTATGGGAAGTGTAACCTTCACAAATTCTGTGATTGCTTTAACGATGTGACATGAAAAGATCAGGGGCAAAAGGGAGAGTGAAAAAGCTATTCCCTTCACATCTAATGCTTTTTGATGAGGGTCTGATAGGATCTAGCCCATTCTGAACCAGTTGGCCATCATGTGCAGATCAGCAGGGTGTTGCATGGGTCTGCGACTGGGGCACAAGTCCATGGTCAACAGTGTCACTTTAATCATCATGGTAGCAAAGCAAGGTGAAAAGTGAAGTAGTTTTGAAAAGAACATTCACATTACCAGAAGAATTCAGATACAATTCAGGCTGTTTGGGTTGAGACCACCTGCTGTTAGCAGAGTCACCCCAATCATTAATGGTGCAGCATGTGACAAGATGTGGAAGATTACTGAAAAGTGACTGCATGCAGACGTATACCTGCTTGCTGTTAGTTTCTCCCACTCTGAAGGCTCAAAGCGCCTAGATCAGTTGCCCTAAGATGAGGATAAGTAATTGTACTTCCAACACACAGGAATCAAAGGCGTAGCGATCCCTGGCTTTCCCACAGCTACAGATAAAATGAAACACCTTTGATGAGGCGCGCTTCTGGCTATTTCTCTTACCTTTCAAGTGCCCTGGACACAACAGAGAGGTAGACAAACAGAACAGAGGCTGAAGGTGGAGGAGACAGGGTGAAAGGAATGAAAGGAATCACAATGAACAAAAAGCTGAAATCAAAAGAGTCTGGAAAAGTAGTGGTAACTCGCCCAGTGAGAGTGGGATGAGTAAAGTGAGTTGAAGTGGCAAATTTGGTATGGGGCAAAGTGGGGTTATAGAGAGGGAGACAGAGGAAGACGCTTGTTTACCTGGCCACATGCAGCGGTTCTCAGTTCTCATCTGCTCTCTTGCTTACTGTCCTAAAATGCCCTGCTGTGATGCCATCTCACGTTGTTCAGGACTACAAATCAGTCCATGTCTTATGTGGCCCAAAACAAGTCTAAAACATCAGAAGTAAAAATCATGTTTTTCTTTTAAGAAATAGACCAGCTACCAAAGATGATCTATAGATAACGGATAACAGTATGCAACATTTTAAATCACAAAATCAATGTCAAAATTTTACTAGCATTTTGGCTGCTTATTAGTACTTATAAAGCGGTAAAGTACTTATTAATGCCTATTCTGTGTGATCATATTTTAGATCCCTTAAACCTGCCCCATACCTAAATGTAATAACTATCTTACCATTAATAAGCAGCAAATTAAAAGCTTATTAAGGCAAAAGTCGTAGTTACTAGTGAGAACAGCTTAGCTGAATTTACTGTGTTTTACATTTAGCATGAAACCCTGACTGTATAATTTTCTTCTATTTTTGTTATTATTTCTAGAAAAAAATTTTCAGGGTTTTCAGGATTAAACAGTTATTGCTAACAGGGTTGCAACCAGTCTCATGTGAAACTAATAGAAAAATCAATAGAAAACACGACTGCACATATTATATATCTAGTTTCACCTCATCCACTTTCTAAATGTTAAAGCACCTCTCACTGACCATTTCTTGAAAAAAACAAGAAAAAACGTTACAAGCCTTATTCTGTACTGTATTTGTGGAAAGTGCCCAGTGTTTTTATAATTGTGATTCTGCAGTAGATTTTGCTGTTTTGCATCCAAAACACACACATCTGGTTTGCTATCCTTGTGGGGATTCTCCATAGGCGTAATGGTTTTTCTACTGCACAAACTGTATATTCTATTGCACTACCCAACGCTACAGCTAAACGTACACCTCACAGAAAACTTTCTGCATTTTTATATTTTCAAAATAATAATCATTTTATATGATAGATAAGCTTGTTTAGCCATGGTGACCTCAATTTAGTTCCCCACGAGTTGTTGTGTATTCAAGTCCCCATCAGATATAAAAACAGTCACACGTACTGTACATATGGTTTCTATCTTTTGTGGGGATATTTCACAGACGTAATGGTTTTTCTATGTACAAACTGTATTTTCTATCCCCTTACCCTAACCCTAACCCTATCCCTCACACAAAACGTTCTGCAATTTTAGATTTTCAAGACATTAAATTCTAAATGATTTATAAGCTGTCAGGTCAACATTTACTGGTATTACTATATTTGTGGAGACATTTGGTCCTCATAATGTAGGGAATACTAGGTACACACACACACACACACACACGTCTGGTTTATTATCCTTGTGGGGACTCTCCATAGGTGCAATGGTTTTTATACTCTCCACACTGTATTTTCTATCCCCTTACCCTAACCCTACCCCTAAACCTAACCCTTACAGAAAACTTTCTGTATTTTTACTTTCTCAAAAAAACTCATTCTGTATGATTTATAAGCTTTTGTACCCATGGGGACCTCAAGCCAGTCCCCACAATGTCAAAAATTTCAGGTTTTACTATCCTTGTGGGGACATTTGGTCCCCACAATGTAGCAAAAACAAGTACACACACACACACACAGACACAAAATACCAAATAGTTCCCATATTCAATATTTCCAAAATAACCAAAATGTACCTCACAAACACTGAAAAATATTTACTTTGGAACTATTTTCACTTAGAAATAAGTCAACACATTCTTAGGAAACAGTGGGTTCACAGAGATTTATCAGAACTATTTCAGCAAGACAGTAATGTTGTGGTTTATCTAGAAACCTAAAGCTGCACTAGGTATACATTACATATTAGCACAAAAAAAAATAGATATTGTAAGCACTCCCTTGAAAATATATATATAACGTACCAATCGTACTTACAGGTTGTGGTTCAAAGATGCTTGTTGGTCCAAATAAAGAAGATTAGAAGCCAAAGAAGATAAAAGCCAAGATTAGAGAAGCAGTCCTCTGTAAAATGACTATAGCACACAACGAAAAGGTTTGAATTGTATTACTGTGGTATTGTGGGAAAAAAATTATTTTAACTACTGATTCTTCACATCATCATCTTTCAGCAATGAAAACAAAACAAACTTGCTTTCACAGCACAGAACACAGAGTCTTCTCGCCAAGATGTAAACATACTAACTAGTGGAAGCGCTTGTGGGCAGGTCAGACTGTTCGTATTTTGCAGGCAAATGTATAATGCACTTTTTTGTTTAACAACTTTGCAGACTGTTCACACTGAAGGACAGCTACATTACAAACCGCAAAAAATATATTTTTGGAAAACCTATATGACCCGCTCTTTTTAAAGAGTATTTTCTTGCAAAATATACTCCATTAATTTTTTACAGTGTACTGGTACTACAGTGAGAAGCTATGTCGTAATTAACAATTAAAACATTCAGCTCTTGCTGACTTACCCAATCAATGTGGCGTTTAGCCTGTTCAGTTACGGTAAAGTAGGTTTCTGACAGCCCGTGGCTCTTGTGGGGATTTTCTCCTGACAATCCCAGATCATGGCATTCTGTAAGGGATAATTCCCTGTGGACTCCTAGGGTATAAGGCCAGATGAGACATTACCTTCCAATTAAAGTTCCACCAGCGAAGGCTTAAACCGTTGGGATTTTAGACTGGCCTGGTGTGACCCAATATGGTTAAGGATGATTAGAGGACTCATACAAACCCGAGGCTATTTCAAACACAATGCTGTATGTGGATCAGCTCGGGACTGCATGACATGCAAGACGATGGGCTCTTATTGTCAAGTGGATTTCCCTTTCAAGCGAGTTTGGGGTTTCTAAACGACTGGATTGATGTCTAATCACGGATGTTGTGTTTGTAATCGCAGTCAGCAAGCTGACAACAACCTGGATGTAATTGTATTCAAAAAAGACGGGCTGCCAGTAGCTACATCCAAGCATCGCACACTGGAGTTTACTCGATGGCACATTTACATAGGTTGAGGCAAATCAAGCTTAGAACTTCCGAACATACTTTCCAGGAGTGGAATATTCAAGCGTAAAATCCTTGCCCTGGGAAGGTACTGATATTAACACCCTGCCATGGCCCGCTAGGTCTCAGACATCCCTGTTCAAAGGTTCAATTCTCTGAGCTTCTTGCCTAGGCTATGGCCTGTCATCATGCCCAGTCCCTCGTTTCTCTAATTATTCATACCTCAACGTTTCCAGTCTCCGCTCAGTCTGACAGCTTGGCACTCCTTGTGCATGTTAATCACTTGGTGTCTTGCTAACGGAGCGTTGCCGCACGCTCACACCAATAATAGTAGACACATAAAAGCTATGCAGTAGCACACTGACACTAGTCAGCATGAGTGGAGCACTTTACCTGAGAGTCATTCACAAATGAACAATTATCAAACAACGCTAAAAATAAACTATTTCCCATGATGAGAAAAACATTCAGATCATTTTCAAAATGAAATGAGCATCTCTTACAGATCACTCAAGGTCTGTTGCAAGTGCAATAACCCCAAGAATTAATGAGAAGCTGCTAGCACTCAAACACAAATGGCAAAGCTTTTATTATTACTTTCAGTAGACTAGTCATTTGGTTATCTATTTTAAGTCCTTTCTTTGTTAATGAACCTATCAAGCTGAGAAGTACAAAAGGACAAGTGTATCACTCAAGGATGAAACAGCGGTGAATAAAATATGGCATTGGCAAAGCAGCCATTACTTTTCCAGTTCACTTAATAGCAAATGTAAAGGTGATGGGAAAAGATTCCACCTCAGACCGGAGGGCATCGTAAGGGTTCATTTAAAAGGAGAGGAGTTTATCATTGATATTTGCCTCAATTATAACGAGTAAAGCTCTGACCTCTGGTGACCTTTTTGGCCTTTGACCTTTGCTGTACTTAAAAGTTTTAAATGGATGTGTGTGGTAAAATCAAAGACTCACCAGCCAAATTAAAAGCCTGACATTCTATTGCTGCACACATTTTTCTTGTTTTTGTTCTAGGAAGAAATCATGCGTGAAGAATAAAAACTAAATCAACTGGTAAAATAATGAAAGCCCAAGTTGCGTTGGTTAAATCAAGTAAGAAAGTAGTAATTAATTGGATACCAAATGAAGCATTTACAAGACAACTCAGCTTTAAAGTGGACCTCCTTCAAAAATATGCCAGGACCTACAAGAAAGGTAAATGCCAAATTGACATTTGCACACCTCCCTTGATTTGACCCCTAATTGCTATTAGAACTAGTGCCTGCCTTAAGTTTTACCACTTGGACAAACTTAAAAGAAACAGTCACACTTTATTTTAAGGTTAAGTTCTCGCTATTAACAAACCATTAACTACAGCTTTTGCCTCAATAAACTCCTAATTCTCCTTAAAATGTAGAATATGGACATGCAGAATAGGTGCTTTAGAAGTACTAATAAACAGTCAATATGTTAATATTAGGCATGCTAAAAAGTAACTAGTTAATAGTGAGAATTGTTCCCTATACTAAAGTGCTGCCAAGACACATTTTCAAGATGATTCAAATTCAAAATGTAATCATTGTAATGAAAAAAAAAAACAACTTGGTACACAACCAAAAAAAAAAATAATAATAATAATAATAATAAATTATGCTTATAGACCATTAGGGGGATTGTGAAAATATCTATGGCAATTTTTCATATTTTAGACCTGAACAGATCCACACTTTCAGGACTGTGGTACTCTCAGAAATACCAGTCAATGCCTGAACAGACCATCATGCCATTAGTCAAGGAGCTAAAGCTGGGTTAAAAATGGGTCTTCTACCAAGACAATGACCAAAAGGATTTAAGCAAATCTACCAAAAGATGGCTCAGGAGAAAGAAGATCAGTGGATTTGTCAGTGGAAGTCAAAGTCCTATCCAAAATCCAATTGAGATGTTGTGGCAGGATGGTTCATGCCAGTCAGCTGATTGACATTTTGAGAGCTATAGTTTAAAGGGAACATTGGACGCAAAATTTATTTTTACGTGGTGTTTGCATAAAACCCTACAATGCCAAAAGTCAGTTCACTCCTTTTTGTAATCTTCAAAAAACCTAAACAGCTTCAATTATTAAGCCGTTTTGTTTTAGTTTTGACATTAAACTGCTCAAGTCCTGCCCATGACCTTTGACGGACTGTCCCATATTATCATATATCTGCCTTCAGCCAGTTGTATGCCGTCTGACATTTTCTCTGTGCTCAAGCAGCTGTAACAACGGAAGAGAGGGGTGGGGTGAGCAGTAGCTAATAATTATTTAAAAAGACATGTACCGAAACAGGTCGCTGTAAACAGAGCTGTTTTTGACAAGGTAAAAATGGTGTTGTTTTACATGACCACTGAGAAGATATTTCATGAAGACCCTAAAGAATCATACAAACTTCAGGAAAATAGGCATCCGATGGGCCCTTTAAATCACTCCTAAAAGAGATGGAAAAGGCAATTATTCAAATATCAATAAGATTGTCAGTGTCTGGGAGAAAAATCAGACCTGTAGATCATTTGCTTTTTTCTGAAACAGGGATTTGATACATTGCATTGTGTTGCATTTTCTTCTTGATTCGGTTTGCAACATTTTAAAATACACAAAAATGTGTTTATGAAAGTCACATGTCAGGAAAACTGACCTCTTATTGGTCAGAGCACCCCTCTTTATGTTACAAATAACATCGATCATCAAGATGGATTAGTCACTTTTTGTCACCTTATCTATAGGTGTCATTACACACAGACTTATAGAAACGTAGCCTCCATTTCCTGTTTTAACTGATAAATTTTACAGGAGGAATTATGGGAAATGTAGTGTGGAGGTACCAGTGATAGTGAGATGACTGAAGATCATGACAGCATATAAATGTATCAGTTTCTTGCAATGCACCTGTTTTTGGAAAAAAAACAAAAAAACTGTTAAACATCATTTTAAGATGAAGAGGTGCTCTTTGGTTTTAAAGTGTGATAATTAATGTGCTCACTCATAAAATTAGACCCTTTTGCTTTTTACACAACACGTTTTCCATTCTCAGTTATTGCAAAGCTTTGTTTGTTAGACTGGAATTCATTTTCAATCAGGTCAAAATCTTTTTGGGGCAGATCAGAGTGTGATTTCAAATGTTCAAATATGCATAACCAACCAAATTAATGGAGTTAATAAATGTGCCAACAAATGCTCCAAATTAGTCAGGTGTGAAAATACCCTTACATAGTTATTAATAAATCTAATAAATATTTGTGCTACATAAAATATTTAAATTAAAAATACCTCATATATAACATTTTTCAGTATAAAATTAAAATGTATTTAAAAACTTGAAAAAAATAGATAGTCTCTTTTGAAATATTTGTTGAATATATTTTATACAAACAAGTGACCATTTATGCTGTGTACAAAAACTTTCAGGATTGTACTGTTTATGTAAAGAAATGACAAGCACACTTTTTTCTTTTGCAAAACACCAAACCAAACTCTACTACCTTACCCATCCAAACCAGAAAATTAAATTGTTCATGACAGCCATCAACCTGGTTTTTACTTGGCACCGCTCCGTCAAGCATAATTTTAAAGGTGACACTCAATTATTGATCTGTGTAAGACCTGATTCTATTTTTGCAGACATTCCAGTACGCGGGAAGATGGTCAGTCTTTTCTAAAGATAGAAAAGACTCACAGAGGATGTCTCCACTTCTGCAAATGAGACAGCCCATGGACCTTCTTACCGCTTTGATTTAGTTGTCCACCTCTTTGATTTACTTGTCACAGTAAGGGAGGCAGCAACATGGAACTTCCTGCAAAATGCAGGATTTTCCCATAATCATTTAAAGCAGGATTTGTGAAGATAACTGTTCCTCAAACAGCCAGATTCTGTGGTCTATAAATACTCACAGGAGACAGGAGATTATGTGTAGCTATTATGTAAGGGTGACAGGGACATGATGATGGGGAAAGGAGAGACAGCCAGAGGGTCTGATGGGATCTGGAAGCAAACACACAACTTTTTGTCTCTTGTTCACTTACACTAACTCACTGTCTCTTTTCCTCTAGACGTGATTGACAGATTAAAAGAGTCAAAATGACAGTAGTTATGTCTTAGGGAGATGACATATCAAACTTGAGAACAACTGGAGTAATATGACTGCAAAAGGAGACTCTGCCCCTTATTAATGTAATGAGATTTGCAGAGTATGACAGCTTAGCTTTTAGAAAAAATCTTCTCAGTGTTAACTGCTTTGCTTTCACTCAACAATTTCTCTTAGTTAGAATATACTTAGAGTTGTGCCCATTCATTTACATATCCCTTGCAGGATCTAGAAGATATTTAAAATTTTATATTAAAAGAAAGATATTTAAAGATATTTAAAAGAAATGCCAAAAGAAAAACTTGCTTGCTTGAAAATATAGTTTATTGCCTTCTTTAGCATAAATGACAGCTCACAGCATTTTGTTAATGTTGTGTAGTCACATGTCCTCACTTGTCCTAAGTGAGTTGCAAAACTAGACCTCAAAATCAAAGAGTTATTGTTGGGAAAACTAAATTGCATGATGGGAGAACTTAAAAATGTACAATGTACAATGTACAATTTCCTCAAAAACCTCAGTTTCTTTTTGAGTGAAGAAAGACAGGCATGAACATCTTGGATGACATAGGGGTGAGTAAATTATTATGATTTTTTTATTCTGAAAGTGAACTAATCCTTTAATTTATTATAAATCAGATTTTATCAAGGTTAATCCATTGAAAAGTCTAAATGTCTCAAGCAACATCTGTCTCTTTCCCCCAAAAAATGTGCATCGCCATTGCCTCTAGCTGAAAAAGTAATTTTTAAACTTTCTGGCAAACTTTCAGTCTTTCAGTCAGAGCTTTGAAATGTACTCTGACAAATGCTTTGGATTGCTTTTGATATGAATATTCTAATAGCTCTCTGAATATTCAGAGAAACAGATTGTGTGTTGATGCTTTGAGTTCATGAACACTCCCTGAACCATGGAGCTCTAATCTGGGCCATTTTAGATGCATACAGTTTTCCTTCTTGAATTTTAAACAGCCCTAACCTACAGTAGTACTTCTAAAAAGTGGAATTTATTCTGGTTCAGTGCCTTTTCACACATAGTGATCAGCCTACTAGATAACACAGATCAAATTCAATCCAGGATAAGTAGTCCCAGAGAGAAATTCTGAAAAGAAAGTGCTTATCAAGGGAAACAGGAGAAACTATTTGGTAACATTTCACAATAAGATCCCATTAGTTAACATTATTTAAAGGTGTCATCGGATGCTAAATTCATTTTCACATGTTGTTTGAACATAAATGTGTATTGGCAGTGTACACATCCACTGTATAATGATAAAAATCCACCTAGTGCTTTTTTTTTTTTTAAATCCCCAATAATAATAATCACTTTCTCAGATCAGGCTTTTCTGAGATTCTTGGCAGAGTGACATAGTTCTGCAAAGGCCCCTCCCACAATTGTTGATTGACACGGCCGTTTTACCGTAGACCCACCCTGAGTGAGCTGTAAACAGTCCGCCACTGTTCCTAAGTGATTGAGGTGTCTTCTTGTTGGATGTAATAATGAACACAGCAGTTGTCATTTACTCCTGACATCTGAGTCGCTGAAGATGCAGCAGTGGATTTGTTTTTAAAGGGAATGCACCCCCCAATATACCTAAATACGTCTATGTTCGTACAAATCGTTTGTAATCCTGCTTCACCTACAGAGGAAGTGAGTAATAGGTCTTTTTTTTTAACAAATCTTTGTAAACTGCCTTTCCTAATAATGTGTTAGTTAGCAAGTTCAGCGGCTAAATGCAGCTATAGTTCACAGTCTGAGGAAAGGGGCGGGGTGAGCAGTGCTCATTAGCATTAAAAGGGACATGCACCAAAACAGCTTGCTGTGAACAGAGCAGTTTTTGACAAGGTAAAAAGCGTGTTGTTTTAAAAAGGGAGATGTCCTTATGGTGCTCAGGGACAACATGTGCTGTTCGAAGTTGTGCTCCCACATCGTCAGCAAGTTTGGATCGCTAAATCTTAAATCGTTGTTAACTAGTGATGTGATATTTGAACCGAGGCATCGGAGCATGTGTTAAGGGGTGTGCCAGATGAAGCCTCGATTCGAGGCTTGTGTTGTTAATGTAGAAATCATGAAACAAACAAAGCCTGCATCCCAATGTGCATACTATCTATCCTAAATTATATGTGATAGTAGTAATTTTCAATACTGTTTAGGGCAGATAGAGTGGATAGTATGCACATTGGGACACGGAAAGCCTCATTTTTTTGTGTGTGTTGGTTCGAACCCCCAGGTCTTACTTATTCATTTATATTTTAAAATACACAGTCATACAAGTAATATGAAAATTACAAATTATTTCAGGAAAATTAAATATTTGCCATATGCACTTCTTCTATTACATCATATAGATGTTCGTACTAGCATTTAATGCCACAGTTTAATGGGTAAATGAATTTATCAGAGACAGAAAATCAACAAACAAACACATACACTGTTAGACTTATATTTGTGCACATAACATGAGTCAGTCTGTAGAATGCATGAATGTTTCATCCGACAGTGTTTCTTTCACGGGCTTTTGGCTGCTTTATTTTTTTACTGTTTTTACTGCGCTGTTTTCGACACACTCGAAGCTATGAATCTTTTTTCCAAAACAGAGCAAAATGTCAGTTTTCACGAGGCTTCATTTGCCTATCACTACTGTCAACTGTTGAATGAATGAGTGTCACGTCCCGCTTGTTTACTATGAACCGGAAGACGCTCCTACTTTAGACACAAGGCCTCATGGGGCATAGGAAACCTTTCATTAAGACCCTAAAGAATCATATCAACTTGTTGACAATGGGTATCCGATGAAGTCTTTAATACATAACCTAACATTAAAGGAGAAGTTCACTCAAAAAAATTTTTGCTGTTCACTTCAAAAGACCTCAATATATTGAGGAGCTGCAAGGATTATTATTGTTTTTTTTGTTTTGTTTTTTCACTCTCAAATTTACAGCAGCTTGCATATTGTAACAAATTAGCTTAAAAGGGAAATGTATATAAATAATTACACTTAATTCTAATTAATTACATTTATTTATATCAGCTGCCAAAAGTAACTGTAGCAGAATTGGTATTACCATCAAGCAATCTGTTCATCCAACGAACATTCAGTGTAATTTCATATTAACTTTGAGAAATGCTATTTTTGTGGCCACGATTCACTTTTTTCAGTACTAATGCATTAGAGCATGTAGCAAGAACTGCTTGTTAAAAGCACTGCTTGATACAAGCAGTGACAGACTCAAACTCTGTAATTGTGCACAAAAGTTTTATTAAATAAACACTAATACATAACTAGGCTAAAATGCATTTACACACACACTCGCTCATACATACTGTACATGGCGAAAAAGGTAAAGTAATAGTGAATGAATGAAACTGTTAGAAACTAGAGAGTAAAGCTATGAAAAATTTATCATTTTATCATTAACCAGGCAAAGATCATTGATTGCTACATGACAAATAATAGTGTTAACTCTTTCAAAAAAACAACAAAAAAAAAATCTGATATAGCATAAATGTCTGTAGCATGAAAGGATCGAAAGAAATGTAAAAGAAAATCTGTTTTAACATTTTAAAGAATGTGTAATTAATATCCTTTTTATATTAGTATTTTCAACACTGAAAATACCAACACAAGTTCCGTATCCCATATGGAAAATAAATCTGATTCAGATTTATTTCAACAATGAGAGCCGTGTTTCTTGTGAAGAAAATGAGATGAGATTAGAGACTGTCTCCAGGGAAAAGAAACAATATGAGAAGATGACAGAATAGATGCAGTTTTCCTCTAATGCTATTTAGAGTTGCAACCGAACAGAACCTCTGTGCTCACATTGGAGGAGAAGCTCAAGGCAACGTCAAGATCAGTAACAAGTTTGGTGGAAACGGTCACGGCATCCATTGATGCATGAACTGATTCTGTCAGTCCTAATGAAGTTAATGCCCCAGAGATAAGCATTGTTTTGACTCAGCTCTCACAGAATGTTGCCGGCCACTTCAAAATGGGGACAGGTGAAGGTCAAAGAGGTCAAGTTCTGTCCAAAAGCTCAGCATGAACACATGCATAGCCCCAAATGTGCATTCACAAACACATGCAATTGCAGACACTGCTGCATACAAACAAGCTTCATGTGTTCCTTCAGCAATCACATGCAATAATGTTCAAGCTTGCACATCATCATGAATATGAAGACATTTTGAAATAGACGGCTCACAAATAAATAATAAATACAAAGTTCTGTCATAGACTCTAGATGGTGCAGGCCAATAGATTCTAACTCAGTCTGATATAATCACAAGATTATTCTCATGGCACAGCTGATTGGTGTCTTTCACATGAGCAGCCAATGAGCTTGCTGTTCAACATTCAAATACTTGGCTGGAGCTTGCTGTCGCAGTTGCAGCACTTTTCACAAACCCTCCACCTTCCCCAGCTCCACCTGTATAGATCTGTTATGTGGTAATGTCATGTATGTTATATATGGGGGTTATTGCATATATGTTATATTTGCAGAAGCATGTCTGTGGAGGTATTGGCAGTAGCTATCTTGGTACTTGCTCTACCTCAGCAGATCTAGCAGATCTATTCCACCAAGACCAAACACATTAAGCTTGCCATGTAAAATATCGTACTGAAACTGAAACAGAAATTCTGATTTGGTTTGTTAGTGTTTTACCAGTCCAATGCATCATATTCAAGAAGTTGCAAACATAGGAAATAGCAACCAATTCACCATAAAGTAAACTAGTTACCAATTGAGATGTGCTGACCTACATTAAGGTTCAGCTGTCTTTGAGTACAGTTAAAAATGATTTGAAAAGCACAAATTTCCCAGCCGCACACCTCTAAGTTCATACAGGCTTCTATCATCAAGTAATCAGTAAATTTATCTTGATTTCTAGTATATTCGGTTTCATAAGACTTGTCTTAACCATAAACAATAAAGGCATTCCAACAGCTTCTTCTGGCTAAAAATGAATCCGAATGAGGAGTATCAGTAGTAGCGCAATCTGGTGTTTGGGGAAAAGCCCTCATAAAAAGACAAAGTGTGAGAAAAAGAGAGAAAAACATCAGTATTCAAATGATGTGTCCATTCTCACCAAGTCGCTCTGCCCTCTTTATCAGTCGTGTGTAGTTAAAAAGCAAAGAAGGGTTTATTTATTCATGGCCCTCATGCATTCAGAATATCTCATACCTCAGTTTTTGTGTCTTGGAGATTACAGTCAATGACCATTTCTGGTTCTTAGACATCCATTCAATTTTTTTCTTCTCTGTTGGCTATGTGAAATGTTTCAGAATGCATTACGAATGCTGCCTTGACTTTTTTGATGACTAGAGCAAAATCAGGCCCATTTGCAGGGATGCATCTTTCCTCCCTTTATTAGCACTTGATCATTGGGTTTAGACCTCCGCTGCTATTTCCTAGAAATCAATATTCAAGAGCTGGGTTGCCACAGGCACACTCTAAACACAGAGATGGACTGTAAGAATTAGATCTAAATTGAAATCCCCGCTGTTTTGAAAATTTCATGTGGAAAACGGGTAAAAGAGAGGCTTGGACGGTCCTTCCAGAATTACTCACTCCCACATTCATTTACCACTTACTTATTAATGAAGTAAAGGCCTGTTTGCTATATAATGAGGACTGTGAAAATGCTTTGTAGTGATGACAACTATACAAATTAGTAACACTTTATTTTGATAGTCCACTTTTTGACATTTTCCTAACAGTAAGTAATTTTGCAACTGCATGTCAACTAGTCATTAGAGTATTAGTAGACTGTCTGCTTAATATCTTCTAACACTCTTCTAAACTTTACAAGTATATGTCAACTTATTCTACCTACCCTAAACCTAACCTAACAGTCTGCTCTGAGAGTTGCAAATTAATGAGAATTAGTTGACATGTAGTTGCAAAGTTACGTATAGTTAGTATAAAGTGGACTATTGAAATAAAGTGCAACCTAAAAATTATTGCAATGTTGATGACACTTTCAGAGCAGTTCCTATCATTTCTTCAGAAAAAAGCCTTCAGGTCCCGCCAATTCTTTGGTTTTTCAGCATTTTTTGTGTATTTGAACCCTTTCCATCTATGACTGTATGATTTTGAGATCCATCTTTTCACACTGAGGACAACTGAGGGACTCATATGCAACTATTACAGAAGGTACAAATGCTCACTGATGCTCCAGAAGGAAAAATTATGCATTAAGAGCAAGGAGTGTAAACTTTTGAACAGAATGAAGATGTGTAATTTTTTCTTATTTCTACATAAAATATTTTTGTCATTATGTACTGCCCTTTAGAAGCTACAGAAGATACTTACATGTTTCCCAGAATACAAAATGAGTAAAATTTTTAAAAAGTTTTCACCCCCCAGATCTCAGTGCATTTGAACCTTCTGTAACAAAAAATGCTGAAAAACCAAAGAATTTGTGGGACCTAAAAAATTTTTTCTGAAGAACAGCAGGCAGTTTAACTGTTCAGGACAAACAAGGGACTCATGAACAAGTATCACAACTATCAAAAAAAAAAAAAACACAGCTATGGATCAATTCAGGTAACAACAGCATTAAGAATGAAGTGTATGAAAACTTTTGAATGGGGTCATTTTTTTAATAAATTCAACAATTATTTTCTCTTGCGAACTATATATAAATGTCTTTTATGTGAAATATCTTTTTCAGGTCAGTACTAAATAATAAATAGCATGCATTTTGTATGATCCCACGTATTTTGTTAAAATAATTAACATTTTGCAGATTCTGCAAGGTGTATGTAAACTTTTGACCTCAACTGTATCTAACTGGAACCCCCTGAGAACCTAAACACTTTAATTCATTACGGTTATTATTACATAATAATCCCAAATGCTTTATGTTAAATTGTTTATCAATGTAAATGAGAATAAGTTCACAATCACACTGAGCATTATTTGTGCTTTTTTTTTTAATTATTGTGATCTGTGTTTGAATTAATGATCCAATTCTGTTTGCAGCTTAATTAGTGTTCTGAAATTAATTCCCCATCCGAAATTTAAAACACATCCAGTTTTATGTAGCATTTAAAGAATAGGATTGACATGTTAAATTAAGATGATATTAAGATAATAAAGTTGCAAATCTTTACAAATTTATGGTTAGTTTAAGATGAGTTATTAGATAAGATCACATCTGCTTTTCAAACTCTTGCGCTTCGAAAGAAAAAGAGGGAGCCTGACACAAAATGCATTAAATTAATCATAGTAGATATCAGCATATTAGAATAATACTGTAGTTCCCACCTTTCAACCCATTAGCAATGTTTAATGTGTTTATTAGCTGCTCTGATGCATATCTCTTTTATAGGAACACTGTACTAACTTAGTATGATAGATTCACAATTTTCTAAAGAAAATACATAAAAAAGAACAAGTATTATAAAAGGTCTGTACTGTTTCTGTACGCCCTTTCACTGCAGAACCTGGCATATCTGGACAATACAAAAAGCCAAATCACTTTCATTTCCTTCTAATGGTTTCTCAATTTTGACAAGTAAAGTTCTTTCAAACAAAAGTTTGACTGTTCTGAGTGAAAAGTTGATTTGTCATCTTTGTTTCTAGACAGTTAGCCTAAGAGAACGCACAAACTGCAGCGAAGTTAAGGAGAAAGTAAGAACAGTTACAAGAAAGAAACAATCATATCAGTGCTGCAGGAAAGGAAAAGGGAGCAATATTCTCTCCATTAGATTTATAACAAATCTGCCAAAGGGCAGTGGGGTTAATGATGCTCTTCGCTCCCTTAGTCTCACATTCTCAGTTTTACTCTGGGCAATCAGTAGGAATGTTCTTCATACATTACTTTTTTAAAACATCTTTTGAACATCTGAAAACCTTGGTCATTCAGGAAGAAGACAAAAAATGCATTCACTTTTCAACTACTCATTATTTTCAACTAATTCTTTAACCATTTCAGGTGCAGTGATCATTGTGGGAAAACACCTGTTTTTCTCTCATCGCCTATTAAAAGTAGGAATCTTTCTATTTGGTGATATGTAAAAGCACAGAAGAGGAGATGGTGTACCTGTATATAATGATATAATATAATATAATATAATATAATATATGGTTAGCCAACAATTTATTGTTGCATGCCAAACTGAAATATACATACTGAATCTATTTAGAAAAAAAACAAACAGTTTAAATAGTTTTTTTTTTCCCTGCAATTAAATAACGTTTTAAATAAAATAAAAAAAATAAAATAAAATAAAATAAAATAAAATAAATTTTTTACTACTTATAAAAAAAATTAAAAGTTGAATTCTCTACCATTCAAAACGCATAGACTGAATGGAAGATACAGTGCATATAAAAAATAGGCTACTAAGGTGTGAGATATTACATATTACGGGCAAAAAAATAAATAAATTCTAATAATAATTTCACAATTCTGAGTTTATACCCCACAATTCACAATTTTTCCCCTGCAATTCTGAGGGATAAACTGTGGGATGTAAAGTCAGAATTCTGAGGGGGATAAAGTCAGATTTGCAGAACGTTGATTTGCAGACAGAATTGCACAAGAGGGGGAAAAATCTGAATTCTGAGTTTACATTTCGTAGGACAGTGTGTTTGTCACCACATAATAAAACTACTGCATCTGTTTGTATTAGTTCAAAGTAAACTGTTAGCGGGTCCAGCTAGAATAAAAAAAATAATAATAATAATTCAGGAAACCCATTCGTGATCATTCTAATTGAACCCTTACTCCCTCTAAACAACGAGTTCATGAAAAGCTGGATAAGAAGGGATTTTGCAGAATTTATAGCCGTGATTTGTCGCAATTTATAGAATGTTAAGTGATATGTCCTCTATGGTTTATAAACTGTGAGATTGCTCATGCAGAAATGCAGAGACGTATAAAAGCTGAGACTCTTTCTATTCAACCCACATATACACAAGTACAACCCTTGCATTGATTTGAGAATAAAGAGGTGACAACTTTTGCCAAATAGAGAAGGTAAATTCCTACACTTGAGAAGAATGGTGGTGAATGTGAATGGACAGCCATTAGAATGAGCTGCAGGCCTCTTTGATTGGGAACAGATTGTAATTTCAGTCCAAGTCTGTGAAGACAACAAGAGCCATCCCTTTTCATTCACTCCACCTCTTTATTTTTCTCTTGTTCTTGGCTTTTCTAAGAAAACCATGCACACTTCTACACACTATATGATGTAGGTGAAAATAGATCAGTGTACTGATTCATTGCACAGTGACCTTCTCATCCTGTGCTACAATGTCTTTATTAAAGCAAGGAGAACGGCAATTATGGATCTGTAACTGGGTGAGAATTATGCATGCAGTCATGTGAAAATGGATGAATTAATGCTGACTGTCACGTCTGAGTCTCATTCACCAGTACTAGGACAAGGACATTGACTACAGAGTAAGATAACATGAATGAAGCCCACAAGGGCAAAAGGTCAACACGATGTTAGAAGGCAATTTTTTTTTCAGATCAATGCTGGTACAAAATAAACAATTTAAAGGAATAGTTCACACAAAAATGAAAATTCTGTCATTAAATACATACCCTCATGTCGTTCCAAACCCTTGAGACCTTCGCTCATGTTCAAAAAACAAATTAAGATATTTTTAATGAAATCCGAGAGCTTTCTGACCCATCACAGACAGCAATGCAACTACCACATTCAAGGCCCAGATAAGCAGTAAAGACATCGATAAAATAGTCCATGTGACATCCGTGATTCAACCATAATTTTATTAAGCTGCAAAGATAAACAAAGGTCTTACAGGTTTGAAACGACATGAGGGTGAGTAATTAATGGCAAAATTTCAATTCTGGGTGAACAATCCCTTTAAGGAAAATGTAATTGGTTATAGATGCTGATAAATTAGACACTGAGTGCTGCAAGGTTCCTATAGTGAGCTGTGCAAGTATGTTTCTGAAATTAGTAAACAATATACAAATGAAAATCCATAACTGAGTCACTCAAATAGATGCATTGTATCATGAAACATAAGTAAACATCAGACTGAATTTCAGCATATAGAACTAATAATTTAGATTTATTTAATATTGTTTTGTGTAATTTGGTGGTGCCATTAGATTGATTGCAAAAACAGCTTTCAGCACCTTAGCTGGACCCTTTTATTGATGTCAATACCTCATTCTGAGTGTCATCAAGAAATTACACCAGCGCAAGCAGAAATAATAGTGCAAATCTGCTTAATCATTTAATAATTCTCACATTGTAATGAATCGCAAGTCCTGAAAAACAGCTCCCTGTCATATATTTATCTGAACTAAAATTGTTTAAAAATAAACTTTATGCCCAAAAGTAAGGACACCCAAAAACCCTAACCATATGTGCTTGCTGATTATTTAATTTCAAAACTATTGACTTTAATAACGGGTCTCTTTTGGGAAGCTTTTCCACTATATGTTGGAACAAGACTTAAAGGATTTGGGCCAAAGTATTGAATTTGGCCTCGAAATTGGAATCTGTGAGCAGTTCTGCTGAAAAATAGACTTGTTTCTAAGTTTCATTATCTCTTGGAAAATTTGCCAGTGGTTACTCCATCCATTCTTCAGTATTAATGAGATACCCAGTTCCAGCTGATGAAAAGCAGCCCCACAGCATGCTTCCACCGCCATACTTCAATGCAATTTTTTTGTGTTTTGTGGACGAGTGGAGAAATGGATTTGTGTGTATACACTCAAAAAATATATCTTTCAAAAATGTTTTCTACTGTATGTCACAACAGGGTCACTATTAAGCTATTTTATTAGTTGTGTTTGACATCTTGTTTTGTGCCTTCTTCCATAAAGTCCAGTGGAAAGCAGAACACTTGATAAGGTTGACTAGAGCATGATTACTCTGTATGCTGCTACTGAACTCTGCATCTCCTTGAAAATGTTTTTTCTCAGATATCTCCTTTTGTTTGTGTAGAGTGTTTTGAAGGTCAACCTTTTCTAAACAGGGCAGGTTTGATGTTGTTACCACTTCCTGACAGCTGAACCAACCAAAGGTGCTCACTGGGACATTCAGTGATATGGAAACTGTGTTGTATACACTAAGTAATAACAATAATAATAATAATAATAATAAATTGAATTAAATTATATTTAACAAATTTCTAATTTATGTTTAAAGCACTAAAATAACTACAACTAAATAAACAAACAAAAAATTAAAACTTTATAGGAAAATAACTAAAAGTGGTTCTTAACTGGTTAACCCGTAACTAAAAATGGCTCTTAGGTCTAGTTTAATATAGATAATAAAACTTGATCAATCGTATATACACAGTAAATAATAAAATACAAAAACATCATGACAACATCAATTTTAATCACTTTGTGGTCAGCACAAACTTCATATTTTAAGTGAGCTAGTATTTTTTTGTCTATGTTAACAACATAGACAAATATAAAACAATTACTATTAAAACCCACAACAAAATTACCAAAAGATTAAAATTAAATAATGAGAACTATAATAGTATCTCAGTGATACTAAAACTATTTATTTTGCAGTCTCGATTTCCAAGAATAATTCATAATTTCAAAGTAAAAATGCAAACTATATGTAAACAAATGTAAATAAACACAGTGACTGACTCATGTTATCACATCACAAGGGTCAATAATTGCATTATACTGTATAATCACACCCTTTAGACATGAAAATTGAAAGGCTGATCAGTAACTGCAGTGGTTTGATCAATCAAATCTCATTTTAATCAATTTTGCTATGCTTGCAAGGCTAACACTGTGTATGCACTCATGCATGCATGCTCTTTCATTTGAAGTTTAGCTCTCTGGACTTGGACTGCACATAACATGCATGAAAGATGACATGGAAGTAAAACATCACATACACACAACATGGAAATAGTCTTCTGTGGAAGTCAAAGGAAGAAAATATTTTTAAAAGGTTTGGTGTCAAAATTTTGCATTTCAAACCAACAAACTAACAAAAATGACAAATTTTGCATCATTTCAGCCTCAGTGTTGTTACAAACTGAACATTTTGAAGAATTGCAAAGCTCTTGCATTACAACGGACATGGTGAAAACTCCAAAATTAAAATTGGTTACTGTAGACCAGCTTGGTCCATAAATAAACACCTGAAACAACGAACCAAATTCAGGATTAACTGAAAATTACAGTGCCATGCGTTGATCATTCAGGTAACCACACACAGTATAAAGAACCAAGGGTTCACAAACTTTTGAAGGAAGTTATTTTAGGGTAGGTCTGTTTTATGAAAGCTCCAGGACTGGAGTTGCCCATCCCTGTTCCTGGACAAAAAAACACCATAAAATACTATAGTGTAAATTACTATATTCAAAAATGAAATGTAAATTAAAAAACTGTTAAAAAATTTACATTACTTACAGTTTACTTACCCTCAGGCCATCTAAGATGTAGATTTTTTTTTTTATCTGAACAGATTTAGGATGCTCTACAGTGAATGGGTGCCGTCAGATTGAGAGTTCTCAACAATCAATAATCCACTTGTTTGTAATAAACAATCTGTTTTAACTTTAAACCATCACTTCTGGCCAAAATACCAATCCAAAATCCATAAAAACACTTTCTCTACTGAAAAAGACCATGTCCTCTTGTCCTCTCACATCAAAATCAACAGAAATATTTGTTTTCTCATGTAAAAAGGGATTGATTTTTAATGCTAGGCATTTTTAATTCTCAAGACATTAACTGATGGACTATGGATTATTGCAATGTTTTTATCAACTGTTTGAACTGTCATTTTGACGACACCCATTCACGCAACATTTTCAGCAAATTTTCATTTTTGGGTGAAATATTATTTACTGATAATCTGCCAAAATCTGCACCTGTGTCTTTGTGAACTATGCTTATTAATGGCAGGATGGTACATGGGGTAAACACAACAATTTCTGTTTGTTCAGAAGACATGGAATTTACAGCATGGGTGATATGGCCTGCTTTTATGAAACTTATGATTCTTTTTAGGCTTTTTATAAAACTGTTGTTGTATGGCAAAACCTGCATAATACCTATTTTTGTGTTCCAGAGAAAAATAACAGAATACAGGTTTGGAACGACATGAGGGTGACTAAATAATGGCAGATTCTTCACTTTTGTGTGAACTGCTCCTTTAAGATTCAGTTTCGGGTGTTCACTCTCCTTTGTAGTGTTCACCTCAGAGGATTCTATTTGTGAAATGATTCTCGTTCTATTTGTGCCTCTTCCTCTCTCACTCGGAGTGACAATTTGGTTGCAGCTTGACACATATGCCTATTTCCTATACTTCAAAACATGAAAAAAAATCTTCAATTACTTCCATCCATTGCAATATGCATTCTATTCTCTCTTCCTTTTCTTTCTCCCTATGCTTCCCGCTTTCACATAGATGTGCGTTTGGAATTGCAGATAATCGCATTTTGAGGGGGAGAGCTGCAGAGAATGCATGAGAAAAAAAAAAGAGAGACAGATAGAAGACACACAGGCAGAGAGAGAAAAGATCGACAGAAGAAGGAATAGCATCATCTGCTTTCGTATTTTTTCTTTCTCCACTGTGGGTCATATGTTTGTTTGCACTCTCCTGACTGAGGTAGCTGTTTTTACACTGAAAGTTGGAGGAAGGGGAGAGAGAGAAAGACAGAAAGTAAAAGGTCCTTTAAAATCTCATTAAAGCCCTGCTGGCCTGTAGTTTGTCTGAACGGAGAGAGCACATTGTGAAAACCACCTTCACTAATCCTGCCAGTTTGAAATTCAAAACTCAAAGCACTGTTGGTGAAAGGATGGATGATGAAAAAATGAGGGATGAAGAAGGAAAAAAAGCTTAAGTGGGAGACAAGGTTTTATGTGGGTGAGAGAGTGCAGAGGATGCGTATATTTATTACATGAGAAAACAGTGCCAGAGAATAAAAAAGACAGAAAGAAAGAGTGCCAGAGAGATTTGACTAGGTGAGAGAGAAATGGGTGAGACAGAGAGAGACGAAGAGATTTTCTTTTCATTAGACGGTCTATGCTAGTCGAGAAGGAGATTAGCTGGCTTTGCTTTTGTGTGTCTCTGTCATTGTATCCTCCATTAGTCACTCTGCGGTCACACACAGAACGTCACAGGCACACAGAAGTGTTTCGCTACAGCACAACCCAACCTGTCCTGAGCAATACTTAAAGTAACAACTAAACTGTTTAAAACCATTAAACAACCAGTGAAATACAAACTACATTTAAACTATTCAGAAAGATGTTCATCATCATAAAAGATTTGCATAATTCAAGAAAATTTAGGGGAGATTATGGAGTCTTCAATATCAACCGTCCTGCCAATATGTAGGCACAATATGTAAGATTTTCTTATTACAGTGCTGCTTGAAAGTTTGTGGACCCTTTAGAATTTTCTGTATTTCTGCATAAATATAATGCAAAACATCATCAGATTTTTCACAAGTCCTTAAAGTTCACATCCAATTAAACTAACAAGACAAAAATATACACTTTATCATTTAGTTATTGAGAAAAATTATCCAGTGTTAAATATTTGCGAGGTGCTTTCAGTATCTGTTGTGACCCCTTTTTAAAGCAATAACTGCAGGTAACGTTTTTTGTAACTGCTGATCAGTCCTGCACGACTTGTAGGAATTTTAGCCCATTCTTTAGTACAGAAACACTTGAACCATGTGATGTTGGTGGGTTTCCTCCAAAGAACTGCTTGCTTCAGGTCCTTCCACAACATTTTAATTGGATTAAGGTCCAGACTCGGCCGTTCCAAAACATTACCTTTTTTCTTGTTTAACCATTTTTTGGTAGAATGACTTGTGCGCTTGGGGTCGTGCTGCATGACCCACTTTCTCTTTAGATTTTAGTTCATGGACAGATGTTCTGTTTTTCTTTAGAATTTGCTGGTATAATTCAGAATTTATTGTTCCATCAATGATGGTAAGTCGTCCTGGCCCAGATGCAGCAAAACAGGCTCAAACGATAAGGTTATTCTTTCGCTGGAATGCAGTTTTCAAAATTATATTTTGGTCTCATCCGTTCACAAAACATTTCTCCAATAGCCTTCTGACTTGTCCACATGATCTTTATCAAACTGCAGACAGGCAGCAGTGTTTTTTGGAGAGTTGTGGCTTTCTCCTTGCAACCCTGCCATGCACAACATGTTGTTCATTGTTCTCCTGATGATGGACTCATGAACTTCAACATTAACCAATGTGAGAAAGGCCTTTAGTTGCTCAGAAGTTATCCTGGGGTTCTTTGCAACCTTGGAAACTATTATACATCTTGCTTTGGAGTGATCTTTGTTGGTCGACCACTTCTGGGGAGGGTAACTGTGGTCTAGAATTTCCTCCATTTGTACACAATCTGTCTGACTGTGGATTTGTGAAGTCCAAACTCTTTAGAGATGGTTTTGTAACCTTTTCCAGCCTGATGAACAACAACAACCTTAGAGGTCCTTAGAGATCTCCTTTGTTTGTGCCATGATTCACTTTCTTTAAATAAAACAGGGCATAAACTGACACCTAATTGTCATCCTATTGACTAAAAACACTTCTGAATGGACAGACTCTAATTTCACCTTTAAATTAACTGCTAATCCTATAGATTCACATACTTCTGCAACTTCCGCAACAAATATTTAATGCTGGATAATTTTTCATAATAAATAAATGACAAAATATATATTTTCATCTCATTTGTTTAATTGGGTTCTCTTTGTCAATTTTCAAAACTTAAAAATCTGATTAACTTTTTGGTCATATTTATGCAGAAATATAGAAAATTCTAAAGGGTTGACAAACTTTCAAGCAGCACTGTAAAGCATGTGCTGCTTTACCATACATACGCATGACTGGAAAGAGCAGAAGCGGTCGACTGTGGCATAACAAAAGCTCAGTTGTTTTCGAGCTATGTGTCGCGATTGTCTCACATTAGCAATCGCTCGAGCGGCCTTGTTTCACTTCCACGGCTTTCAGCCCCACACTTCCTTGCACAATAAGATGTTATGACCTCCAAAAACTTTTACCACAGTGCATGATGTGCAAATTAAAAAAATAAATTTGATGAATATGGGTTAATGTGATACATATAGGTTTTCTAATGTGGTAAACTTGCTCGACAGCTCACCCGGTACAATATTGCACTTGCAATGCAAAGTGCTCAGGTACACTCAACAGCTCAAAGACATTGAGAAGCAAGCTAAAATGTCATGGTTACTTGTAAAATGTTTAATTTATCTCACATATACTGATACAGCATTAACATTTTAGCACCAATCACTGGACATTTTATTTTAGATACACAACAATACATAATAATACTATGTCAGATTCATGTTCTATTCTAGATGCTTTTAATGTGGTCTCACTGACTAAATATTTCAATTTGAAAATGTTACAAAACGTGCAAGAAGCAATTAGATTTTTATTTTTTTTATTTATTTTACTGTTGAGTTTTATTTATAATCCCATCTCACAGAGTGTCAATTTGTGTCAATATATGCGCACTGCTGAACAGGCATCTATATTTTTTAGGGTGAGCACTATAATTCATCAATCACAGTAAAGTCACAAATCTGATAACAACTAGTTTGAAGTGTGTGTGAATACCTGCACTGAAATGAATGTATTTCAGATTTGCTAGTCAGATTAAAGGAGATTTGACACCTGCCAATTCACACATTTTGCCTGCCAGCCCAGGCTGTCTCCCTCGTTGCTGTATCTCTTATTAAAGTTATCTCTCCATCCTTGACTATAATGTAGCTTGCGCTTGGAATGCTTTGATGATAGTCATTTGATTGACACGTAGGCAGCGTCGAAGTGACGACACGGCTCTGCAACAGCGGCGAGTCTTCTCATTTCAAATCGCATCAAGTCACTACGCTACATGGAAAATGCTAAAGGTGAATGAAGCTATTTGCTTTTTAATAGCTTTTGAAATCATCTTGGTATTATGGCTGCATCATTCTGCATATTTTAGAAGCAGTGCTGATATTATGATACCATTTATATAGATATTCGCTGATTCAATGAGAGAACAAACCTTTAAAGTTAAAGATCAAAGTTCAGACACATCTAAAATACACTAATTCCATCTCCAGAGAGTTAAAGCAGCTGAAAACAAGACCCCTGCAAGAGGGCTCTTAAAAACTGCTTTCAATTTGCAGAATACCTAAATGAACCTGCATAGGGAGAAAAGCTTTTGCAGGCAATGATTTGATTTTAGCAACTTCACTGTAAATAACACACACACACACACACACACACACGCACACACACACACACACACAAAACTATTAACATAAGTAACTGAATTTTTTTTTTTTTTTATCTATTTTTGGAAAAATTAACATGAAAATAATAATAATAAAAAACAGAGAAAAAATTGTAAAAGTTCTTAAATTAGGCAAACTAAGGGAAAACATAACTATAACGCCTCAATCTTTTAAAATGATAAAAACCAAAAAGAAATCTGCATCTATATTTATATTATTAATATTTAATTGAATAAATGTACAATAATAAAATGGAAGAAAAAAAAGTGTATTAAATATTTTATAAAAGTGTAATAAATATTTTATAGTATAAATACATTTTAAAATACATTTATGGCACTTTCTAATTCTATATACCCACTGGATTTTTATATGTGGTCTTCTGCTATAGGTTATCTGCATAAATATATTTGGACAAGGCATACTGTAATCAAACTTGTATATTAGAAAGTAATCGGAAAAACTGACATGCTGGATTTAACCACATTTCATCAAACAGCCCTGCTTACACCTTTAGCCATATCTTTTCAGCAGACGGAGGATAAAAATATATTCTCCCAAATATCTCGTTTTTTTATCGTTTTTGACTACTAACAAATCGGATCATTCCAGGTGAGAAGAGAAAGTGTGGAGCTTTTGTAATTGCTGTGTCTTAGCACAGATATATTTTTTAAAACATTCATACAACCATAGGAAACATGGCCCTGTCACTGGTGACATTCCCTATTTTCCACCTTGTTATCTATGGCTTTGGGGGGTTGTGGCTTACATGCTGCACAATCTAGCAACAGACAGCTAAAAATAGATCAGCTTCACTCAGCTCCGAAACCACAGAGCCGATGAATGAGCATGTTTTTAATATCCACCTCATAAAAAAATGCATGAGATTTAAACTGTCACGCACATTGCCGTTTTTATTTTTATGTTAGAAACATTGTTTTGTTTAAACAAAAATTCTGGCTTCCACACTAAATTATTATACAGGCTTTAATGCTGCTTTTTTACTCCATCATCAAAGAGTAAAAGCAGCAGATAGTGGAAACAGAAGATGTGTGTAATCTTTCTGCAACCAGGGTAGTATAATTAAAAAAAAAAAAAAAATCAAGGCTCTGTGATTTCAGCTAATTATTTGTTATAATTAAACTATGTGGTTATTGCCCTTTAAAACGCTTTTCCAGACTGAGATTGACTACACTTAATCTTCTGCAATAGGAGAGCATATTACAGCTCATGACAAGTAATATCTACTACAAAGGTTAAAAAAACAACATTGTGTATTTTAATTTTGAGTAAGTGCTAATAGACAGAAGGCTGATCTCTGGCTATGGTAAGTGAGGTACAGTAAACACTGGGGATACTGTTATAGTCTTTTCTTAACTTTATTTTTAGTAATATTTTGAATTATATATATATATATATATATATATATATATATATAGTGACTTTACCTAAATTATAGTTAAAGTTTTTATAATTTTGTTGCATTTTAATCATTTTTAATAGTTTTTTTTTTTTTTTTAAAGATTTATTTTGGCCGTTTTGTTTGTTTGATGATAGGACAGAGTACAGCTGATATGGCACTGTATATCATCACACTGCCCACAAGGCCATCAGAGCAGAGTTATAAATTGTTTTTATGTTAATTTCCATTTATTAGTTTTATTTTACTTAGTTTTTGTTATTTTAGAACTTCAAGTCAAAGCAAACAAAAATAAGAATGTTTGTTTAGATAGAATGTTTTCTTAATGTTGTTTTATAAACTACCTGACCTAAAATAAGTTTAAGGTTGAGTACCGTATGTTGAAAATTGAGTACCACCTATTCTAAACCCAACCTTAAACTTAACTGTTAATATTAACAAAACCAGCTGTAAAGCAAGAAATGCATTTGCTGATGTAAATGTACCATTTCAACTGGATTCTACAAATCATTGAGTTTTTTTTTTTGTGACTTGTGTTATAAGTGACTTCTATACCAGGTGAGCTACCAAGCAAGTTTACTATATCAGAAAAGCTATACATACGGAGGTGGTTATGTCATGTAAACGTGAAAATATATTTGTTTACAGATCATATATTATATATGGTAAAAGCTAATGTTTATTTTGTTTCAAGCAATGAATTTTTTTTTTTAAATTGGTTTAGTTTTAGGTAATAATATTAACCTTTGGTTAAACCAAGAAATAAGCTTAATAAGTAGCACACTGCATTTTATTATTTGTATTTTGATTTAACTGATTTCATTCATTTTACCTGCACTGTAAGCTTCTTTACCTCCATGTTCGGTTTCTGGAAGATGAGGAAATTCATGTGCAGATTGAGCATTCGAAAGTGGGATGGGGAGGCTAGAGAGGGAAATATAGCATTGGCATAGTGCCCTCCTGGATGTTGTGGTGCCTTCTTTTGGATGTCATGACATGCACCTGGGCTCGTGCTCAAATGCCCATATGTTTAATCCGGCCCAGAACATGGGGAGTTGTTTGGAAAAAGTTAGCAGTTAGGACCAAAATAATTTCCAATGAGAGGTTTGGGTGGAATTTAGAGCAGACACAATCACATACACCTGCTGTGAATGTGTGATAAATTAGCTCAGAATATCACCTAAATTACTTGTGTACAGCAGGACTTGCAACAAAAAAAAAAAAAAAAAAGAAAGAAAAGCTTTTTCATTCACCAGTAAATTGGCTAGTGGAAAGAAAACATCCAAAATACACTGTTCAAATTAACTGCCCTTTATCTACTTGCATAGAGCTAAATTCCAGTTAATATCCATCTGTTTTCTCAAAATGAGTTTTTTTTTTCTCATGCAGATATCTCCACTTCAGTAGCACATTTACAGTTTTATTCCTTTCTATGTTCAGAAAGTTTTTTCAGAGGGGTTTGTATATATATTATTTGTTTCAATTTATACAACATTATATTGCTAAAAATTTACTTCTTCTTAAAATAAAATAGATATTCAAGAGATGTAAAAACCTTAAATGCAGTATGTTAACACAATAAAAATTTGAACCTGCTTTATCCAGTGCTCAGAGTTCTGTTCTAGAAATGTATGAAAATATTGAATTAGATAATGCCTAATTTGTGTCACAGCATGGTGCCCACAATTAAGCACACTACAATGAAAATTAAACAAAGTCTTTACTCTGCAATCTGACACAGCTGTTATGCAGCAGAATCACACTGCGAACACTTCAAATGTGACCCTGGAACACAAAACCAGTCTTAAGTCGCTGGGGTATATTTGTAGCAATAGCCAAAAATACATTGTATGGGTCAAAGTTGTTGATTTTTCTTTTATGGCAAAAATCATTAGGAAATTAATTAAAGATCATGATCATATTTTGTAAAATTCCTACTGTAAATATATGAAAACTTAATTTTTGATTAGTAATATACATTGTTAAGAACTTTATTTGGACAACTTTAAAGGCAATTTTCTCAATATTTTCATTTTTTTGCACCCTCAGATTCCAGATTTTCAAATAGTTTCATCTCGACTAAATATTGTCATATTCTAACAAACCATATATCAATGGAAAGCTTATTTATCTTCATCAGCTTTCAGATGATGTATAAATCTCAGTTTTGAAAAATTGACCCTTATGTTTTGTGATCCAGGGTCACAAATATAAACAAGTCCGAGCAATGAACATAAGAAACTCAGGGCATAAATACACTGGGAATAAAAAAGGACTAAATGGAGTGAAGGTGAATCTAATCAGTGGCTATGGGAACAAACTAGGGCATGATAAGTAACTAAAGATTACAAATAAGAATCTGAAACACACAAAAACGTTAAGAGAACAGAATGAGATGTTACAATTGACTCCACTAGACCCCTAAAGGAGTGCTGTGGTATCTGGCACCATAATCTTAGCAGCAGATCCTTTAAGTCCTCTAAGTTGCAAGATGGAGCCTCCATGGAACAGACTTGTTTGCCAGGTGCTATGTGTTCCCCAGGTTAGCAACGCACACGCATCCAGTCATCCACATAATTAAAAGAAAACATGATTCATCAGACCAGGCCACCTTCTTCCATCACTCCGTGGTCTAGTTCAGATGCTCACGTGCCCACCGTTGGCACTTTTGGCAGTGGACAGGGGTCAGCACAAGCACCCTGACTGGTCTGCGGCTATGCCCATTGCCCTTGCGCTTGCCCATTTTCCCCACTTCTAACACATCAACTTTGAGGACAAAATGTTCACTTGCTGCCTAATATATCCCACCCACTAACAGGTGCCATGATGAAGAGATAATCAGTGTTATTCATTTCACGAAACGTCCCAACTTTTCTGGAATTGGGGTTGTACATACACATACACTCTGATCGTCCACAACACCTGACAGGTATAAAGTGAATAACATTGATTATTTTATTGTCAAGGATTCAGTTCAATTCTTGAATTCACTTCCCAAATTGTATGTGCTGAAAGCAGGAAAATTGGGCAAGTGAGAAGATCTGACTGACTTTGACAAGTGCTAAATAGTGATGGCTGGACGACTGGATCAGGGCATCCCCAAAATGGCAAGTCTTGAGGAGTGTTCCCGATATGCAGTGATAGTACCAAAAGTGGTGCAGGTAAGGACAACCAATGAACCAGTGTCAGGGTCATGGGCACCCAAGGCGCACTGATGCACAAGGACAGCGAAGGTACAGTAAGCCCGTCTGGTCCGATCACAAAGAAAAGCTACTACAATCTTAAAAATAAAGGTGCTCCATGATGTCATAGAAGAACATTTTTTGTTTAAATGGTTCCATAAAGAACCTTTAACATCTTTTGCAAAAGGTCCTTTGTTGCAAAAGAAGTTTATTCAGATTATAAAAAGGAAAGAAAGCGGTGGTTCTTTAACCAAAAATGGTTCTTCTATGGCACTGCTGTGAAGAACCTTTTAAAGCGCCTTTTTTAAGATTTTTAAGTGTAGCTCAGATTGCTGAAAAAACAATGCTGGCAATGATAGGAAGGTTCAGAACATACAGTGCATCACAGTTTCCTGCGTAGTCGAAGACCAGTCAGAATGCCCATGATGACCTCATCCACTGATGAAAAATCCCTGCAATGGCTTGTGAGCACCAGAACTGGATCATGGAGCAAGAGGGTTGTGTGGTCCATGACAAAAGGGTTCAAGGTGTTGCTTTGCCTCCAAATTCTCCAGTCCAAATGAGTATCAATGGGATGTGTTGGACCAACAAATACAATCCATGGGGGTCTTACCTCACAACTTGCATTTAAGGACTTGAAGGATCTGCTGCTAATATCTTGATGCCACATACCATAGGACACATTCAGAGGTCCTGTGAAGTCCATGTGTCACTGCATCAGAGCTTTTTTGAAAGCACAAGTTTTATATGACACGTAATATGCAAAATGAACTGTGATTGAATAGTTGTGACAGCATTTGGGCGAATTCTGTTGGTGTAATGTGGGTTTTTGTTTCAAGTAATTTTCATTTCTACATATTTATGACTTAAAATGTCCCATGGACTGGAAAATACGTAATTATGTCAACTTTGCGCATGAAATTGGTTTAACATCCAGGCCACAAGGAAAGTTGATGACTCTGCCTATGACTTGTCCAGACCGGGTTCCAGGACTACTTCTCAGTGTTTACCTGAATGCTGCTCAGGCATTCAAGATGTTTCTCTTAAGGATAGGGAGGATGATTGTTGCAGCTCTAAGTTCATATCTTCATAACATAGTTTGCTTCTAGGACAGTTCTGACTTCAACAAGTTC
This sequence comes from Labeo catla, assembly GCA_012976165.1. Taxonomy (NCBI): domain Eukaryota; kingdom Metazoa; phylum Chordata; class Actinopteri; order Cypriniformes; family Cyprinidae; genus Labeo; species Labeo catla. The sequence continues at coordinate 3,357,288 of VONZ01000014.1, read as the reverse complement.
TTCCAATCAATAATAGCTTCAGCTTTGAGAGCACAGGCTGTACTGTATGTATTTTTAGCGAAAGTCCCTTCACATTGTTTCACTGGCTGTTATTTGACTTGTTGCTTGGTCCTCGCAAACAAATTACACTGCATCAAATATTTAGAGGACTCCACATGAACATATCTATTTTTATCCAACAAAGCCACCTCCCAAAGCAGACAGCTTAACAGAGGAGTTAGGGCACTTTCTAAAAACAGCATGCACGTTTTCAGGCAATGAGGACTCTGTGAGCAAGAAGGGTTTTAAACAGAGAAGGGCTTCAAAGCCTCTGCGCTCCACCATCTCTCTCCCAAAGCTGTCGCTAGCACGGACACTTCATATTAGCGTCAGTACCCACAGGACTCAGTGCGAGAAACCCTGACTGACTTCTTTACTACGGGGGACAAGCCGCCGAGACCCAAAGGAACTGAGCTGTCCTGGCTTTCCCTCTGTCCTACCTCTCTTCTTTTTATTCCTTTCCCTAATGTTGAACTTCTAGGCGGCGAACATTATTGTATGCTGCTGACAATTGTAGCCACATTAGACTGAGTACAGTCAACCGGATTTTGAGACAGCATGAGATATCTTCACAGTTGTAGCCAACTGTGTAAAATCTACATATCATGTGCACACCAGGTCATCTTAATTATTTAGCAAGTCTGGCTCAACAATTATAGAAATTCCAAAATTAACTTAGCAATTATGAAGATGAGATTTAAGGCTTATTAAGAAGGCAGTGTAGCTGTGCTCCCTCACATTTTACACAGTGAACACAAAGGTCCAAAACTACTACTTTTTTTCCCCACTGTACTTTTTTATCCAACCTAGGCTGTTTGGAAATATGTGCCTGTGATGTAATTTCTGCAAAATGACGTTGCTTCTTCATTCCGCTACACTTTTTATATAAATCTCCAGTTTTGTAAAGGAAATGTCAAGTAAGTGGCGCTAAAATGTTAAAACTGAGAACCATCTACAACCCAACCTTAAACCTATTAAAACTGATAGTGTAAACAAAACCAGTCATGAGATAAAAATGCATTTGCTAATATAGACTAATGTAGACATACAATTTTTACCTTGCTTCTACAAGTCTTTGAGTTCTTTTATTGTGAGTTGTGTTTCACAAGTGAATGCTGTACCAGGTGAGTTACCAAGCAAGTTTACCATGTCAGAAAAGACATACATACGGAGCTGGTTATGTGATGCAAACGTGAAAGTGCAGTTGTTTACAAATAATACGGTACGGTAAAAGTGTATGAAATTATTAGTAATCAATAATCTGTGCCTGTATAATTTGTGTGAAAACTAATAAAAATTATTTGTGAGTGCTCATTTCAACTGGAAACTGTACTAAGATATACAGTACCTTGCAAAAGTATTCATACCCCTTCATTGTTAAACTGCTTTAAATTACTTTTTCCCCCACATCAATTTACACTCCATACACCATAATGAAAAAAAAAAGAGAGATGTGACAACTTTGCAAATTTATTAAAAATAAAACACTGAAATAAGTACATTAGGTAACACTTTACAATCCGTGTGCATAAATATGCATCAATTCATGCTTAATTAATGCACAGATAATCACGAGTTAATGTATAATTCATGAAGAACTAAAACATTTATTAATGATTACTACATCAGCAACTAATGAATATTCTATAGATTAAGTAATCAATAAATTGTTATTAGTTAAATGCGTCATAATGTATTAATTCCTAATAACTTATTTTATTAACTAATAGATGTAAATTCATATGTTAATTACCACAGTGGTCAAAGCCATGTACTTCCACTTCCAGTTGTCTGCTTTAAATACTCATTAGCTAATGATTTGCAAATGTATCATTATGTTGTGACTTTACTTGTTGAGACACAGAACTATTGATTAATTGTTAAGTAATATGTCATTGTGGTTATGGATTTAGAATTAGTTAGTTAGTCACGTGCCTCAACGAGTTGGAGCCATGCATTTTAACTTCCAGCTGTCTGCTTTAATTAACCATTAACAAATGATTAGATATAGAATGTTCTTTTGTTTTTTGATGAAGTGATTATTAATAAATGGTTTAGGTCTTCATGATTTATATATTAACTCATGATTATCTCTGCATTAGTTAAGCATGAATTAATGCATATTTGTGCACCCATATTGTAAAGTGTTACTGTACATTACATAAATATTCATACCCTTAACTCAGTATTTAGTTGAAGCACCTTTACAGCCTCAAGTCTTTTTATATAAGATGCGACAAGCTTTACACATCTGCATTTTTTTCTGAACTCTTCGCCAGATCTGTGCCTCGACGCAAGCCTATTTCTGCGCTCTACAGGCAGTCACAGTATGTTGATCTCACGGCTTGGTTTTCGCTCTGATATGCATTTTCAGCTATTAGACCTTTTCTGAGGGGGTGTGTGCCTTTCCAAATCATACTCATTTAAATTAATTTGCCACAGTTTAACTCCACTCAAAGTGTAGTAACATTTACAAGCAATATGAGCTAAATTTCAAGTGTTCCAGAAATGAAATATGAATACTTATGCAATGGAATCATTTCAGCTTTTTATTTCGGATAAATTTGCAAACCTGTAGATTAATGTGGAAAAAAGCAATTAAGACCAGTTTAACATAAGGCTGCAACATAAAGCGTGAGAAAAAAAAAATGAAGGGGTATGAATACTTTTGCAAGGCACTGTATGTATAGGTACTTTTTTGAAGTTTTGTAAAAATGTAGACAGATGCACATTTTTCCAATGATCCCGGGTTGCTTTAAGCACTAAGGCTAGCAAAGTTATTAACAAGCCACTATTGATAATACGCTAAACCATGCTATTTACACATCTGATAAAAACTGACCAAATTCAAACAAGAAAGTCAAGCAACAGTTTTTAATTAAATCATGTTGGAGATGTGACCAAGCTGTACACATGCACGAAGTGACGCACTGAGTCAAAGTGTTCGTGTCGTGACATTCACATTCATGTGACATTCACGTGACATTTCCAGATCCCATTTCTCTTCTGCCTATCATTTCTTGTCATCTCTATACTCTTTCTATAAATAAAAGGGATAAAAAGACCAAAAAAATAATTATATTTAGGCTAAAGTTTCCCTGATCATAGCATTTTCCTAAACATCTGTCCATATGCACTATGCACTACAAAATTGCCAGGATCATGCCAGGATCATGATTTATTAAGAGATAAGTTAATACAGACAAATTTTACAAATATTTACACAGCTAAGTAGAATCGCTGAAATAATCACATATATTTTAGAACAAAAGACTTGTGATTTTAAATGTTGTTCAAGATGATTAAATCAGTAGTTTTCTATAATTGTGTGGGAATAGATATGCACCGATGTATTGTATATGCAAAGTGGGCTGCTCCATATCACAATGAAGATTAATTTGTGAAATGTACATGTACTAGCACTGTAGAGGTTATAAAGTCCCAGAGGTTATTAAATAAACACCGTTTTCTCATTCATAATGGATTCATTTTTGTTGAAAACAAATTTAGATCAATGTTACACAATTAGACGGACCCTGAAAATGATATTCTTGAGCAGATATCACATTCAGCACTTATTCTCAAAAGAAAAATGGCCAATGGCTAACTGAGAAGTTCAGCTCCAGTCAGTGATCATGCTGACAAACTGGCATATGCCCACAGCATTAGCAAGTGCTAAACGCCTTGCAAAGTCTATGAGCTGACCATACAGGACACGGCACTGAAACATCGTTGCAGACGGGCCGCTCTGCTGGTTTTGATGTGTGAGAGGGAATGTGTGCTGACATCATATGAATGTCCTCTCGTCCGGTACCGAATATGTCAGCCAGGCAATGAAGCCTACCAACAGTAGACAACACGTCAGGTCTTATTCTTAGATTGTGCCTCTGGTGTTTTTTGTCTGTAGCTCACACAGACTTTCTCTCAATCTCTCAGACACACACAAACACACACACACACACACGGACTGACAGTCTACTCGTCCTTATCCAGCTTTTTGCTTTTCTCCTTCAACGTTTCATTTCTTATTCATTTTCTCTACCTGCCACTCATTATTTCTCTTGACCTGTTTTTCTCTTTCCTTCTGTTCTTTCTTCTTTTCTCTTTCTCTCTCCAACTCCCTTAATCTTCCCCCATGAGGTTTATCTTTTTAATTCACCTCAGCAACAGCCTTTCCCATTCGTGTGCTGCTGTTGACTGGATCACAGGACTCTCATGCTTGACCACGTATAAGTGTTCATGTGATGCATCTCAGGCTTTAGGGGTCATATTTATAAAAAGGGGTTTAATCATAATCATGCTGGCTGTGTAATGCACACAATAACTAAGATCGGGATTGGGTGTGAGTCAGGGCCTGCCAACAACAGAGAAAACTCTTGGGTTTGTACTACTTTCCATTCACATTCACTCTCTCATATTATTCTCTCAAATTGCAGATAATAACATATTATTATTGTCAACCTACTTTGTGTGTGTCTACTAGCATTTACTACTTTATGGGGACCAAATGTCCCCACAAGTACAGTAATACAAGTCAATACAATTTTTTTAGGTCCCCATGAGGAAACAAGTTTATAAATCCTACAGAATAAAGTGTTTAAAAAAAAATCGAAAAATACCAAACGTTTGAAAGGTAGACTTAGGTGTAGGGTTATCTATATACATTCCCATTCTTTGCCTCTTAAAAAAGGTTTCAAAAGGGGGTTTTCACTGTGATTCCATAGTATAAGCATTTTTGGTTTCCCAAAGAACCTTTCAGTGAACAGTTCTTAAAAATAACCCTTTCTTTTTTAGTGTGAAGAACATTTTACAAATCTAAAGAATGCTTTTCCACTCTAAATCTTTTGCGGAATGGAAAGGTTACATGGATGTTAAAGGTTATTCATGCAACTTATAAGAGGCTTTCACTCCAGAGGAACCTCTTCATAGTTCCTAGGACTATTGGCGGAAGTTCCCGCTTTTTCACTCTTAAAAATAAAGGTTCTTTATTGGCATTGATGGTTCCATGAAGAACCTTGAACATCCATGGAACCTTTCAAATGCAGAAAAAGGTTCTTCAGATTTTTAAAATGTTTATCAAAATAATTCTTTTAAGAACTGTTCACTGAAAGCTTCTTTGGGGAACCAAAAATGTTTCGTCTATCACATCACTGCAAAAACAACACTTCGGAAGCTTTATTTTTAAGAGTGTTGGTGTGTTTGCACTGCAGAAACTAGGAACACATTTATTTCTAGGAACTACATTTGGGGGAACTACATTAGCTCCTACTTCATAGTAGGGTCCAAAACAGTTCTATAAGAACTACCAGTGACATAAGTGTCCACTGATTGGCCAAACACATACGAAACACCAGCTACCCAGCATTTTCAAAAAGCAGTCTAAAAATATTTACAAACATGAAAACATCAATAATAACAGCATTTAGCTACCTGTTGTCTGCAGCATTGTGTTCTTGATGATATGTAACACTGCAAGTTTTCAAAAAAGATTTAGTCCGATTTTTGTGCTCTTTTAATCGTGTAAATTGTGAGTTTATATTCCATCTCCGCTATCATGAAACGCACAACAAAAACAGCTCCGATCATGGCGTCCTTCATTCACCGGTTGTTGACGTTTGCAAATGCCACGAATAAAGATGTCGCTGTTGGCTTCAGAGTTCCTGAGAGACCACCATGCTGGGATCTGTTTCCTGTACAACTATGTAACTTACTGATTAACCACCATAGTACAATGCATTGTTGTGAAAACAAACTAGCTAGTCACGACTGTTTCCCACACATGATCGCATCTCCATCGTTTGAACAAAATTATTTTCACAATTTAGGGCCATTTTTAATGATGTCACATGCATGTGGTGGAGTAATAACTTCTACTATTTAACTGATTAGAGATCTAGATGATTAGAGATGCTGTTGTATTGAACATGGCACCATATGACTAATTTTCTTTTTTGTTCCCTGTCATTTCATTTTATTTGATGTTTGGTTCATCGTGGGTTCCCTCTTATGTCATATTCCGGGGTTCCCTGCTCTTTCTTCCAAAACAGTGCTCATTGAGGATCCACAAAAATACATAGATTAAAATGCATTTATACTTAGAATGGAAGATATAGATTGTACTACTTGCTTATTGTGCCCAAGAGTATAATTTATTTAAACCTATATGTCTTGCTAACAAGAAACTACACTTCCAACCACAGGTTGAGAGCTGTAATTCCAACCACATAAGTTTGCAATGCTGTTTGCAAATGTTTGTCTGAACTACGGTTTCGAGAAACACTGAATTGTTCAACTTGGTAACAATGAAACTTGTGACCATAATTTGCTAATGATGCTTTTGGGAAACACACCCCTGGCTAATTCCTAGAACTGAGGTCTTAGAACTGTGTGGTGTGAATGCACCTATACGCCAATAAAGAACCTTAAATTTTGAGTGTAGTCAGGAAAAGTTCATGCAAGTTTATCCAGAGAGGAGAAGGTTTTGAGTACTGAAAGTTACAGTAGGTGTCACAGTACAAAAAAAAAAAAAAGTTCCTCAATAAATGAAAAATCTGTCATAATAACCTTTCATGTTTTGAAGATATTTTTGCAAAATTTTGATCATGCTCCTTTTTTCATAAAACTAAAGTAGACCAGCTGCTGTCAAGCTTTAAAAAAAATAATAATAATCATCATCACATTGACAAAACACAAGTTAAAACAGTGAGAAAAGCAGACATACTGTAGTGCAAAAGAGTTTTTCATAGACAAAAAAAAAAGTACTGTTGATATGGAGAAGATTTTCGAGTGGCTTAGCAGAAGACAGGTCCAGGATTCTACATCCATAACACTGAAAGCTCTACCACCCATGGAGGATATAATTAAGCCAAGGACAGCTGGTAAACCCCAAACAGAAGATCTAAAAGTCTTTGCAGGAGTCTATGGATGTATAGTATAACTCTCCCAGATGGAGAGGAACAAGTCTATGAATAGCTTGAATACAGATATCTTAGAAACACATACACTCCTAATGACCTTCATACTGTCCTCCTCAGTGGGGTGTGGTGGTGCAGATGGGCTTGAAAAAAGTATAACTACAGAAAGTGAAGCATATGCCACATACAGCAAGGTTCAGCTGGCCCATATGCCAATAAAACACACACACCTCAGCATTAAACCTGACATCCCTCTCCAGGCATTTTATCCTTGTAAAGGGCAACATATAGAGTATTTGGCCTACCTGGGCCTCATCCAAAACTGCATTACACAGTCCTGCAAGCACAATGAGAAATTTGCATATTTACATTTTCTCTATAAGCATATACTGTTTTCCACATACAACAAGATTGAAAAGTATCTAGGAGAACAAGTATTAACAGAACCACAAAGCTCATGAGTGAATAGTCACAACGGGTGGTTTATGAGGTGAGATATGCCTGTCAACTGTTTCAGTCTCCATGCATTTTTAATGGCACCCATTTTAAATGACACCGGGCCTTGTAAAACATTACACTGTGGCATTGAAGGCTTTAAAGGAGGTCATGTCAGTAATCACTGCCAACAGGTACTTTATGTTGATTACTTGTAACAATGTCAAGAGACCAATACTGTTTATTGACAACAATGGTAAGAGGTTTGATTGATCAATATGCTACTGTCCCCTAATTGCCATGGACAGACTCCTGATCATTCTTAACTTGTGGATGGATTTGACATGGGATAATAAATATATCTTGTTGTTTGTAGAGTTCCAAGCCAGATCAGTTTGTTAGCAGTTTAGTTCATGTCCCAGTTGTGGAACCTTTTATGTTATACCAAAATGTAACAAAAAATGAAAATTCTTCTGAATAAAGTCATTATTTTTTGTTTTCTTTGTGCACAAACAGTATAGCTTCATAAAATTATGGTTGAACCACTGATGTCACATGGACTATTTTAAAATGCAAACAAAAGCACGCGCATCAGTCTCCAGCAACACCAAAGCTCCAAAAGTATCACAAATTTATTTAAAAAAAATTTTACATAGTGTGTGACGTTTCAAGCACGCATACTCTTCACCAGACTGTTTTAACAATCTTTACTACCTTGAATGTGGTAGTTGCATTGCTGTCTATGCAGGGTCCGAAAGCTCTTATAGTTCATCAAAAACACCTTTAATTGTGTTCTGAAGATGAATAAATCTTATGGGTTTTGAACAACATGAGGGTGTGTAATTAATGACAGTATTTTCATTTTTTGGTAAACTATTCCTTTAAGAAACTTGTGAGACAAGTTTATAGCAGCTGATACATGTAGTATCATTCAACAAAATTAGCTTTGAAACTGTTTTTACTCAGAAATTATTACAGAAATGGCAAGTAACCTGACCCCATTTTCAAAACTATAAACGCAGAACAAAAATATGCAGACATGCTAAATATTTGATTTCACTAAGGATTGAATACCACTTTTGAAAAAATACACTTTAAATAATTTACATATGAATATTTTAGTCATATCAATATAACATACAATATAAAACTAGCAAAAATTACTTACACCTTATAATATGGTGCTTTTTAATGTCAGTGCAGGTCAAACCCACATCTGCAGTGATTTGTTCACCTGCCCCCTCTTAACCTTCTTTAGAGATCATTTTTAGTGATTTGCATATTCTTTTTCTGTCAATGACCTTGTTTAAACCTGTTTTTAATGCAGATATTACACTTATATTGTGTGTGTTGTTTGTTTGTTTCCTTGAGATTCTTAAAATTCATGACTGAATAATCTGAAATAGAATTTAACAGCTGTTAATTTGACAAGGTGTAACAGGATCAGGATGTCTGTTAGCATATAGCGCAGGGCAGAGTCATGTGGATAACTTGTCAAAATTTACAGGGTAAAGCCAAGGACTTGTGACAGGGTTACACCTGTTGGGTTTCTGTGGTAAATGGACTGCCACCAAGAGAAGAGCCCCAACAACCTGTGTTAACGCAAAATCTATTAACCGACATAATGACTTTCACAGCTTGAATTTTCTCTGTCTTGCACCTTCAGATCAGACCTTTTAGAAACTGACAGAGCAGAGTTCTCCTCGCTGCCCACCTGTTCCCAATTACAGTTCCTAGTCCTCTTTCTTGCTCTCGTATTCCCTTCCCACTACATGGTCTTCTTATTCAATCTGAGAAGTGTTTTGTGTAAAACTCACAGCGAGATGCCATGTAGAACTATCTTTTCACAGTCAGGCGCTGATCTTCTGAGAGTTCCTTGATGATGACGTTGAAGAAATATTGAAGCCACAAATGGCTCTTGCCCTAACAGTGGCACATTACTAATTCAAAAGTTGTACTCCTTTGAGAACTCACTGAAAAGTGAGAAAAAGGTTGAGTCTTAATATCGACTAACTCTTCTCAGCAGTATAATGGCACTTTGGTGATCATCCTGCTTCAGTGTTGAACTCTTTTAAAATGACTAAGACCAGATGCCCTCAGTTTGGTATGCAATAAACTGGAATAAAATTTGAGGGTTTTAAAAGCCTGAACGGGTGACACAAACACATTAGACGAGACCAGAAACCAGGGTTTGTGGCTTTTTACTATAAAATATGCTAAAATGAAACACACTGCAAGAAAAAAGAAAGAAAAAACATGGGACAAAAAAGAACATTTTCTGTTAAGTTTACAGAGATTTCTTTCAACCCTTATCCGTAAAATGTTTTTAAACTTGTAAGAAACAAATAGAGAAGGATATACACTCAAATTTATTAACAGTATTTGTGTTTGCACAGCTTAAGAAACAAAAATCTTTACAAATGTATTATATAAATTTTGAAGTACTATTAAGTTACTCTAGTTTACTACTACTTCTATTACACCAGTCGGATCACTCTTTTTTGATTTTGTCTTTTAAAGTTAAGCTGCTTTTGGGATCCGCTCTGCTATACATCTATATATATGCTATATATGTCTTCTTTTCTCATCCTATGCGTAACAGAATACCAAAGCAAGGAAAGGACTCATGGATCTTGCAGCAAATTCTCTTCCTCCTCTCACCGGGGGATCACTCCCTTGAGGAGCACGCACAGAGGTTTGTAGATCTCATCCATCTCCACCATTATGATGATGACCCCGTGTGTGTTTTTCCAGGCACGACTTAACACTCAAATGAAAGCACGCCTGCTTGGGGATGGCCCTCAAGGGATATTTATTGAGTATGTGGACTTGGATCTTCTACAAAATGGATCCCACTTCACAAGAAAAAGCCTGCCGCCCAGTTTGACCATTTGTGTGAGCCGGATTCCACAGGTCAGTCATCGCTCTACCTCCACCATGGACTTCTGGGCTTGGTCGGGCACATTTTCCCTCTGACTCTGCCTTGGGCCACTCATCACTGTGGCTTTTGGCCTTGCTCCCTTATGGTTCTTCCCACCATCAGCTCCTCCATGGTTCCTTGTTTCATTGTGTTCTCTAACCTGTTTAGTAGTTTGCTTTGTAGCCCTCAGTTCTGTTAGGCTGCCATACATTTTAAGCCCAATTCGCACCCCCGAACGATCAGTGGGGGTAGGGGTGGTGTGGCCCAATTCAAGGCTCGTCCAACACATTCTCACTCCCAACTCGTCACATATTGATGCTTGGTCAGGACCCTTTGGCATCACTTTTTGACGTACCCCTTTAGTGATATTTTTCAATGTGCAGGGTCCCCATTATGTCGTCATGGAATTTTATCATCATGATTAAATTATATATTGGGTAATAATATTGCCATTATTGCATATATGTTGGGGTGTGATTTTTTCAATGTAACCAGTCACAACAGTTTTATTTACATTACATTACTTAGCACATAAACCAACCCCTGCCCCTAAACCTACCATTTGTAAATAAAACACAAGATAAAACAGGGAGATTCAGCTACAGTAATAATTTATTCAAAAAGTATTAACATTCCAAGTCTTCCGATGCAAAACGATTGATTTGTGAGAGGAATAAACGCAATCGCCCTCTCTGTCCGCCATAAAGCTCAGTCTGTTTGTGCGAAAATTCAAAAAAATGCCACCAGAAGACATGTTACGTCAGCCTTGGTTGTGAACTGCCATTGGCTTTTGTGTGTCTCATGACCAGCTGCATCATGCTAATGTTCAGGAGTATCTTTTTGAATGAGATGTGAGCGTGTTAATGGAGCGGGATCATTTTCAGTGATTAAAACATTATGTTTTACTCTTTTCTTCGCATAAATATATTGTGTGACTTCAGAAGACTCTGAATGCAACACGACTTGTTAGTAATGCTTTTATACTGATTGTTTATGGTCAGTTTCTGCAATAAATATCTGTGACTGTGCTTATATTTGCCTGTTAGATGTTTTATATTGTTCAGAAGTGGGTAAGTTTATGGTAGGGGTGGTATTAGGTGCTCCAATGAAAGCATAAATTTATATAAAATTATTTCTATTTTTTACAAATGCATGCAAGCCATTAAATTAAGGCAAACAACTGAAATCAATGGAGGACCCTGCATGTCCAAAAGTGACCCTAAAGGGGTACCTTGAGCATCAAAAAGCAATGCCAAAGGATCCTGACCAATTGTCAGTATGTGAAGAGTTGGGAGTAAGAACGTGTTGGCTCATCACAAACATTTTTTTTGTCCAAAATGATTATTTAACTGCTCGCAATCAAGACAGAGCGTCCCCAAACTCAGATATAGCGGAAATATCAAGCAAGTTTCATATTTACGACTCTTGATTAGGTTGACTCTAACGAGATACCCACGATAGCCAGTGAGTGTGTGCAAGCATCAACTACCAAATGCTTCATGCTCCTATAGCTGGCAGCCACAAACATGTTGCAAAAGTAGAGTACTACAAAAGAACATCAGCCATATTCTTTTTTTTCTATTTTGTTTTTCACAGTATAACAGAAAGCGTGCCTGGAGAGCCAGCTGACAACGTTGATCGTCCTCCATGTGTTTTTCTTCTCTAGTCACATTTGATCTTGTGAGTCTCTGTGAGACCTTGTGTCACTGTGAAATGGTTCCTACAATCAACAAGTGTGAGTGGTTTTGCCACTCAACATTTAGTGCCAGTTTTACTAACAGTTTGCGCCAGAGCAAACCGTAGTTAAGAATTAAAATAAAAATGTGCAGTTAAGAATTAGCACTGAAAAGACGTAGACAGTTATTTTAGCACTTGACTTTATTAAATATGCATTTGTAGGAGTCTCCCTTTCAGACGCAAAATTTATGGAAGGAGAGTATTCAAATAAAATCATGCAACATGTTTTACTAACATTTGCGCTCGTCAAATTATTAGCATTTGCGCCATTATTAAGCACCTAAAAATCTTAATGTCTTAAACTATTTTTCACTTGAAATGGCTGCAATTATTGATGCTACGAGGAGGCACTGCAGAGAACAGAGAGTGTGTGGTAGAAGGGAGAGAGTGTTTTCCACATGTATTAATTTATTTGGAATGCTAGAAGAACACATTATTCAAACATATTATTTGTCAAGCCATGTTTTTTTTTTTTACTTCAGGAAATAAAAGACGACTTGGAACCCTCAATTAGGTGCCACGCAATACCAGGGTCTATCAAAACTTCTAGCAAACCTAAATTTTTTGCCCCCTGTTTTTTTCAATGTACTGTGGCTTCTTTATTTCTTTATTCTTTATTTGCGATTTGTGCTGCACTTGCTATATTGCGTTGGTCATTATGTAAATGAGATGTTGCATCTGTGTTTTTTAAATTGCGCATTGTTAGTAAATTACCTGCAGAAATGTTCGCTCCCATCAGCGCAGTTTGCACTCTCAATTTGGCCTTTAATATTGTTTAAATACAAAAATACAAAACTAAAAATGAAAACGATAAACGGTGGTAAAACTAATTATAAAGTGAAATGTGACAATAATGAAAAGTATAGATTACAGCATTACAGTTAGATTTTGTCTGTGTAGCCAGAATATGACATGCTGTTCCCAAAACACTGAAATGTTTATTTTTAATGTATTCTATTAATTATCATTAATACATACTACTACAATATCAAGAATAATTGACAGCAATGTTTTGTTTTTTTATTATTATTATGAATTATGAAATTAATTATGAAATTGCAGTACTACCCTCTAAAAAGTTCCTGTTTTGATCATTTTATTATTTATGTATTTTATGTAGGCTATTTACTTATGGAATTGTTGCCACTTTTGAGCAGGACTATAACAATTGCCCATACAAAGGTATAAAAATGACCTTAAAAACAATTCTAGCAGACAAATAGCCCCTTAATGGAAAAGGTCATTTCTGACCATGCTTTAAACATAAGCATATGTTACATGACTAACATAACGTAGTATATTAGTACATTAAATGAAAAATTTGACAAGAATACTGACTGACAATTAGTATAGCAAAATGACTGTGAAAAAGTTTTTGTAGTTTCAAAGTGAAACTAATTTTCAAAAACTGAGAACCACTTCTTTTTACACACAACTATGCAAATAGTCCAATTTGAGCAGATGAGCTGGCTTTGCCCACCGTGACCCAATTAACCTTTCATGCAAGCGTGCTCTTTCCTCTCTCCCAGATGCTAAAAATATACCCTTGCACATGTTAATAAAAATATGACTGGACTTCACTTTAAATAATGCATTGATGGTGGTTTAAGAGATTGATGACTAAGATACGTGCTGCTCTCTGACAGCCAAAGCACTGAATGCCTCTTACACCACTTCAGAATATATATCGAAACAATGACCGCTCCCAGGAGAGACTGATCCTCACACAAATTCAGTGAAGCCTTATTCTGAGAACTTTTTATTTTTTTAAATCTTGGCAAGCAGAATCCCAGTAAATACAACTCGCAGATCGCAATAAATATGACCGACTGCTCATAAGCAGTTTTTGTTCCTCAGTCTGAAACACTGCCTGAAGGTGTTACCAGGTACACATGTAGTGATTTCTCACCTGTCAGTGAATGTGTGAAACAGTGCTCAGTGAACAGACCTAATGACTAAACAAATTTGTGTTCTGTCATGTCTTGTTATACAACAGCATGTAATTTCTGTGTCACTTGGAACATCAAACGAATTGCAAAAATAGTGACTTCCAATGTTCGCCAACAGGTTTCCCAAACCTACATACTGTTTATAAAGAAATGTCACTCTACCAACTTTTGGTAACATTTAAACAGCAAACATCACTCTGGTGCTGTATTCAGCTCTTTTGGAGGTTTCCATTTGATTCCTAAGACTAAACTAGTCCATGATGTCCAAGCTGATTTTATTCATTTCCATTCAGTAAAAGTGGACAATGATCTACTGTCAGGCTCCAAAAACGCCATAGATCATTCTGCCTGGGCAAATCTTCTGAAGCCATACAATATCTTTGTCTGTGAAGCAGGCCTGTTTTTAAGTTGCTTTTCCTGAAAATTTTTCCATCTATTATAGCATTAATTTGTCATTGAAATCATGACTGTTCATGACAAGACAAGTCTAAATGCATTTTTGAATGACAATCGAAAATTGCACTTCAAAAAATGCATGAATACTCTGAAATGACAGTGAAGAACGACTGATTACATGCAGTTATGACATCTACCAGCTGGGGGTTAACTGCAATCGTAATCCACTAAACCATGACTCTTTAATTAGGACAAACAGCCAGTCCCACTCCAAACTAAGAATGTCCAAGTTTTCCAAATTGAGACACATAGAGCAATAAAACAATGTTTAAGATTAGCTTAGTGTTTGACCTCTTCGGAAAGTCAGTTTATGAAATGCCTACTATAAAACAGAATTATAGGGGTCCTATTATGCTTTTTCACTTTTTGAATTTTAGTCAGTGTGTGGTGTGCATCTTTGGGCATAAAAAAGATCTAAGTTACAAAGTCCACTCCAAAGAGAGATATTTCATTTTTTAAGAACTATGGAAATTCAAATTGTTGGGGGGTGGGTAGGGACGACATGGAGGATTAGCCTAACTTTAGCGATGCAGCACAGAGAGCCACTTCAACAAGCCGCAGCATGGTGGGTATAAACACAAGAATTGACGTAACGCGCCGCAGTGTAAGTTAGACAGCTTCTTTACAATGCAAGTGTTTTTTAAAATGCATAAACTTGCACTAGAATAGGCTAGGCTAATCAGTGATGATGTTCTTTGGGCGGTTTCACTGGTGGCGTGAAGGCGGAGCAGAAGCGGGGCTCGTGCACCCAAAATCCTGCCGCTTCCACGAGCATGGCGCTCACGGCAGGCGCCGCAAAAGAAAAAAATATTTTATCTTTTTGTGAGCAGCAGCAGCCGCGTCGGCTTTAACCAGTCAGCCAACAGATTATTAACAACCAATCATAGAACATTTACCTGAACTTATAATGGACAGTTGAAAATGGAGAAGATTGATTTTTATGCTCTTAAGGCAACTCCACTTGTGCCAAACGGAAAAAAATAATAATGACAATAATTAATGACCAGATGGGCACGTCCTGATTTTGCTGAGTTTGATGTGACATATTTTGTTGACCCTGGAACAACATTTTAATCTAAAAATGTAATCTTGACCACATCCACAAGCACCAAACACTGAATGTAAGCCGAACTTCACAAAAACTATAAACTGTTTTTTCAGATCTGATTGGTTAATCACAGTGTTGTTCCAGGGTCAACAAAGATGTTGATCCAGGAACATGTCGTACTTGGTAAAATCAGGTTCTGCACAGGAGGACACAAATACAAATTTCCATTACGTTTTATATTAAATAAATACAACTGTGACCTTGACAGTTGTAACTATGGCAACATCCGGCCCGAGACCGCGTCGCGAACACCGCCTCAGCGGCACAAAACAGTTCCACTACAAGAGAAGGCAGCAGCCGTGCAGCGATTTCACCACTCACCATGTCCCGTGTGAAAGGGCCTTAAGTATGTAAAATAATTAAATAAATTAGCATGATAATATCATGTATCGGCGATCTTGCAGGCTGACGATAGGAGCCAACACTACTGTAACATATTATTTACTCAGTTTTCATCAATCAATAGAGGCCTCCTGTAGTGAATCGATGCATTTTTGTAAGAAAAATATCCATATTTAAAATTTAAGAATCACTTTAATCAGCTTGCACTAACTGCTTTGGCAAGGGGCGTAGCAGAAATCGCAATGCAGTGAAACAGCTAACCAATCATAAAATATTTTGTTTTTCGGAAGGTGGGCCTTCATTAAACCTGGAACTAATCGAGCCATTTGTGCCAGACTGGGGAGAAAGGTATTGTAATAATGTAAATGTTTTTCCATCCACCAAGCATGAGAGCATGTTCTAGTACACTCCCAAAACAAAATCAAGACTTTGTAAAAGAGCATAACAGGACCCCTTTAATTAAAAGTAAGTAAATTCCTGAAGTTTGTTATTATGCATGTTTGAAAATTTGAATATGCAATAAGTACTTCAATATTAAAAACAAAAAAGCTAATTACCTAATGCAGAATTTTAACAAATGGCATTTTAAAACAAATAAGTTTTATGTAAAATATGTGATGTGTTAAAACTGTAGTAAATTATTACAGTAGCTACTTTGTTATGCTGTTATAATGTATATAAGATAGGTAATTTCGTTAACGACCAAACCCATTTCAACTTCATATTTCTTTAAAAGCATACCAACAATTGAATACATGTATTTATGAACCCATAATTACAGTCTTTAAGTAAATCGCCTGAGACCATTACTGCAGACTGTTTTTCAAGTAATATTCCACTAATTGGTCCATTTGAAATGTAATTCTGTACTATACAGTAAAATGTTGCAGTTACAGTGCAATGTTGTTTCACCTCTATGAACCTCAGAGTGCAAAAATATCTTCTTATACTGTACTGAACATGCTTCTCACACATGTACACACTCACATCCTACCTCAACTGCACACTACACATATGCAATAAAATCATTTACTCATATGCACATCTCATTTTAAGGTAACCCACATAACCTGCTTTGCTTATCTCCAAACTCAACACACAATCACGGCCACCACATATAAGCTATCTTCATCTGTTTAATAACAGCTATAATTACGTCTTATCTGCACCCAGTTACAGCTGCCCGGCCCAGGGAGCATCTGTTATCAGAAGAGTGCAGTTTGCTAAATAGCATGATGTGAATTCATGATATCTGGATGCTTATTAAGCTAGCTTGTGTGTTGTGGGTTGTGGTTGTTTATCATTCCAATATGAGTGTATGTATGCATGTATGGAGGAGGGGCAGCTTCAGTATTATCTGTTGGCATATTGCATACCCGTGTGTATATGAATGCATGTGAGTGTTCTACTTTCCTAATCTCAATAATGAGGACTGGGATATTATTAAGCTGGTTTATAATGGCAAATGTAAATTATGTGTATGTGTGTCAAAAATATCCATACTTTGGGGACAGAAAAAGTAGTTAGCAAAATCAGATGAAAGTTCCATTTGGTGAAAGTTTCCAAAAGGGCACAAAGTTCATGAAGTCAGCACCACTTCAGTCATCCACTAGGTCGCCTTCCACTGACTTCCAGGTGGAGGCTCATTTTGGCAAGAGTTGCATGGTCAGCGTGCAGGACATTGTCTTACCACTGGACCCAGGCCTCACGTAGCTGGTCAGATACACCTGCCAAATGTCATAATTACAGGCATAGTTGAAACATGTGATGTCCTAGATCCATCACAGCATTTTCATTTCCATAACACAGAGGCATGTGTTATACTTCATTCATTGCAGGCTAACACTGCAATAAGCAGTCCTAATAAGCAAAAGGACGTATGAGTAAAGTAGATCTTTGACTTGAGGTCTTCCTATCACATTTTAAGCTGGCTGTTGTGCACCACCTCACAGTGACTTCATGGTTCAGTGCTTTATTTTTCAGGTACAGTAAGTGTATTTAGCAGTAGCATTCAAGAAATTGAAATAACTAATATAATAGCAGCGATAGCAATATGGCTGCCCACTGCTCCGGGTGTGTGTTCACGGTGTGTGTGTGCGTGCGTTTGTTCACTACTCACTACTGTGTGTGTGCACCTGGATGGGTTAAATGCAGAGCACAAATTCCGAATATGGGTCACCATACTCGGCCACACGTCATGTCCTTTCCCCTTTTTCCCTTTCCTTTAAGAGCTGCACGCATCTAATATACAGGCACACATCCATTTTTCTCTCAATTGTTTACTTTTACTTCAGACATAAGCAACTGTGTTTATATGTAAACCTTGTGTGTTTTGACAGTATTAGCGCAATCAGACGTGATACATAACTTAGTTCAGTAATGGCGCTATTTGTGCATTTTAATGTGTGCAGGTACGCACACTGGAAAGGCGATGTTGGAGCAGCACACGTATGAAATGTTTAACCAGCAAGACTTTAAAGCAAATAATGCACTTTTGTGATTGTGAATAAGTGCAGTGTCCCGTGAGTGTAACTCAACAGCTGAGTTAACACTGATGTGAATGTGTTGCGTTGTACAGTAACTGTTATATTGAGACGGAGGCGCCAGAACTGAAGCTGATAGAATAGCACAATACTACGATATTTCTCAAAAAGCAGATTGTGGAGACATTTTCATCGTTCACAATCCAAAATCGTCATATTGCACACTCCTACTTCCATCAACTGAACGTTGAGCCAAGATACTTGAATGTCTCTTTTCTTGGCAGGTCAGTGCTGTCAGTCTTGATCGTACCATGCTTATTCGGGTCTGTCGTCATGTATTCCGTCCTTTTACTGTTAAGGCATAGGCCAAAAGTCAGGTGGTTGCTCCATGCCTGGACATTCTGCTCAGAGTTGGCATTCTTTTCAGCAGCAAGAATAACGTTGTCCACATAGAGAAGTGTGCATGGTGCTGGTTACTGTTGGTCTCACGTGACAACGTCCATCACAAGAATGAATAGAAGCGGGAATAATGCCCATGGTAATATTGAACTCCTCCATTGTTTCAGCAGTTGCCTGCACTTGGCTTTTTGATTCCTTGAAGCTTGCAGCTGTACCTATTCTTTGAGTTCTTAGCTTATGCCATATGGCTTCATGAAGAACAGTTGAACACCTTTCCAAGGTGTTAGCTTTGAAATTTGGCTTTTGGCTGCATCAAAGAAAGGCTGTGAAATGACAATACCGGTGCTACTCCAGGTCCTTGAGCTACCATTGTAGATGACCATATAGCCCTTGCAGTTGTAGGTCAATTTTGATCCACTCCAGTGAGTTTCTTGTAGTGTGCAGATGTCGACACAACGTTGCTTTAGTGTTGTGGCTAGCTTGTTTGATCGACTGGTCAGCAACCCGATATTAAGGGTCGGATGCTTTTGATGCCGCTTTTGTGTTGGACTCACTTGCGTCCCAACATCATCCATTTGTCAGAAACCCATGCCCACCGGTTGCAAAGGTCAGGCCATGTCTGGGTGCAGCATATACAAAGTATGGTTGGGGTCAAACTCTGCGCTCAAGCCGAGCCTCGGGTTCGAGCCTCCATTAAGGACAGCAAGCCAAGTTTGTTTACCATTGCCTATTAGGACTGGATGGGCAGGTAAACTTGTGAATCTGAATTTTATTTGACACTACATCCATATTGATGCGACAGGTTTTACATCAATTGGCCTGTTGTGAGGGCCTGTCATCGATGTTTCATCCACGTTTAGAAATTCTACAAATTCTAAACTTTTTGGGGGGTTGTCTTTAGTAATTAAACTTAACTTTACATTAAAATAATAGAAGTCTATGTAAATGACATTTTAGTGTGACAGTCTGTGCCATGCTTGACTCACTGGTGTCATATCAGGTTTCTGCAAAAGAAACGCTGGATTTATCCCATTACTGTAGAATATAATCAGCACCCCGAGCAACTCTCAGATTTACGCTGGCAGTAAGATAGTCTTACAGTTGCGCTTTGAATCATGTTACAGTCTATTTTCTTTAAGGCTTAGTCATCCAGGATTACGAATCCCAAAACTGAAATGTTTCCAACAGTAAGGCCAGCATGATTCTACACACGCTCTTAAATGTTTCTCTCTAGTTCTTTCAACAATAATACAGTATCTCTAAAGTTTGCTCTTACAGGAATTTTCCAGGTTCAATACCAGTTCAGCTCAATATTTTTCTACAGAAAATAATTTTAAGACTCAAGCCTGTAGTCTACAAGACATGTAAACATTGTTTTAAAAATATATCTACCAGACCAGACATACAGTATGTGTCAACAGTTACTATTTCTTACTAACCAATGTTTCATTTTCTGTCATGAGTCCAAGCGCACCTTGTCAAGTCAGTGACAAGTCCTTTTTTAAGTGGAGATCTTTATTAAGATCTTTATATCTTAATTTTATGTTGTTACTTTATTTTTATCTTTACTGTATGAATGACATCAATTTGTCTGTTTTGAATCCAAAATGTAAGAGTTTATGTCCAAGTCCATTCATAATTAAAATCCAAGTTCAAGTGTGAGTCCATATTCTGAGTCCAAGTACCTCAGCTCAACTGTTAGGGTACTAAAATACCCTGTTCATCACATTTCTTTTATCTTTGCTTTCCAAGTTGGTCTGCTTGGCATCTCAATAAAGATATTGGGAATCCAGGTCAGGAGGTAATTTATACCTCTATAAAAGCAAATTATGACAGAGCCTTTAGAAGACACTACAACTATCTTGATAAACTAGCCTAGTCTGCTCATGATATCAGGTGTTGTTTATAAAAAGGCTTTTTGAATGAAGAGCAGCACACTTATAGAAATGTCTTTTCACCGTCCAAACAGTAGCAATAAATGGTGTTTAAATTGAAGAAATGTTCACCTTCAGCTACAAAGGCCGAAATTAGCAGTCTGTCTCTTTTGGGTGAGAGATGGGCAGTATTAATATGTGTATTGATCGTGATTAGATAGGAAATGACATTAGGTTGGTTTGTGACGCAGAGCATGAGGGAAGCTAAAAATAGAGGACAGCTGAAAAGCCACAAAATGATTAGAAGGGATAATGTAGGCTAAAAAGGAGATGTGTGTGCGTGCGTGCTCACGCATTCGCAGATGCCAGTGTCTGAACGTGAAGGATTTAGTTAACCAACACGGCTTAGATACACACTCATTTTCTGCTCCAGCAGAACATGGTGATATTAGAAAATCTTCAATGGTAAATGTTTCATCTCATGAGGGTGTACTAGTCCACTTAATTTTAATGACCGAGTATTACTGCAATCCTCTAAAGAACTGGATTCATTCATCAAATGACGCAGTACTTTGAAGGAAGCAGCAGGGCCTGCCAGAAAGAGCTGGAATGAGTTCACTTTTAATAAGGGTCACTCATTCAGTTACTCAATAGGGGGAAAACACACACACACACACACACACATACAGATGTCTATGTCCTTATGAAGTATATCCAATATTTAAAAATCAGTCTTAATTTTGACATAATTGGTTAAACTTATATTCAAATCGCTTCAGTAAAAACATTTATAATCAGTTAAATTTAATTACAAAAAAGCTTATAACTTTACCCCTTGTAATGCCAAGCCAGCAGAGGGAGCCATCACCCGAATACTGACTGCGCGCTCCCTCTGCTGCTTCTACTGCTACTTCCTGTTTGGCAGTATTTAAGGACTCACCATGTGCTCACACATTGCGAAGTATTGCCAGTTTACCTGCCTTACCAAGCGTTTTCTGATTACTCTGATTTGTTTGCACGTGTATGATTCTGCCTCGTTTTCTGACTACCGATTTCTTGGATTACCCTTTCTGGATTGTTGAACTGTGTGGACTGATATCAAGGTTTGACCTTATTGCCTGGCTTTCTCACTACGATTTACGGATTACCCTTGGACTGTCGAAAGAGTGGACTGCTTTCTGGTTAACGACCCATTGCCTGGTTTTACGTGTATGTTTGCTGCTTTGTACAATAAACCTCTGCATATGGATTCTAACGCCGCCTCAGCGCCTTCGTTACAGAATACTTCGCCTCCCTTGAATCCAGCGGAGGTCTCCAACTTGCAAGCAGCGTTTGCTTATCAGAGCGAACTCCTAAAGAATTATCAAGAACAGCTTACGAAGCTGCAGTCTGTCAACGAACATCTGACACACTACGTGCGAGCCCTCCCTCCACCAATGCCTTCTACGGTAAGCTTTGCTCTCCCTACCAAATTCGATGGCACAGCTGAGCAATGCAAAGGGTTTATTCGACAAGTGAAACTGTATTTTGATTATCAACTTGAACGATTTGAATCTGAAGAGAAAAGATGTGCGTTTCTCATGACGCTGCTCACAGGGAGGGCTCTCGATTGGGCTTCAGCGGTATGGGATGCCGACTCACAGTTTAAGCGATCTGTTGACTATTTCTTGCAACAAATTCAGGAAGTATTCGAATATCCCGCAGGGGGCAGGGATATTTCGAATCAAATCATTCACGCTCGTCAAGGCAACCGGACCGCAGCTGATTACGCCATTGAGTTTCGTACTCTAGCAGCTCAGAGCGGATGGAATGATGTTTCTCTCAAAGCCGTCTTTTACAACAGTTTGAACAGTGATTTACAAACTGAGCTCGCCTGCCGACGAGAGAATTCATCATTTTCAGAACTGGTTAACCTCGCCATTAAACTTGATAATCTTATGAGGCAGGCACCCAAACAACGCTCAGCCAAGAGTTATCATCGCAACTCCCCGAGCTCCAGCTCAGTAACAGAACAAGTACCGATCGAACCCATGCAAATAAACGCTTCACGATTATCTGAGGAGGAACGTACTCGACGCCGTCAAAATCACCTGTGCTTTTACTGCGGTGAACCAGGCCACCGTAGCACTGGATGTCCACTCAAATCCAAGACCTCCTCAAAGGTAAATATCCAAAACCTCTCCATATTACAATACAAATCTTTGACACTGCCGGTTACCATAAGAACTGATACCCTCTCTCTCGATCTGACAGCGATGATTGACTCTGGGGCTGCGTTGAACATCATCAATAAGGACATCGTAGAAAAATTCAACATTCCAACTCAACCATGCATCCCGCCCATTCGAATCAAAGCCATCAACGATACTCTCATCGACCACGGCATCCACCATCAAACCAAGACAGTGAAACTGCAGGTTGGATTACTTCATCAGGAGAACATTACCCTGTATGTGGTTGATTCACCCAAGTACGAGATTATCCTCGGATTCCCCTGGCTCTCCATCCATGATCCTGCCATCTCGTGGAATCAAGGGGAATTAACTCACTGGTCACATTTCTGTTTAAGGAACTGTCTTCCTGCTCAACCACAACCCTGTCTCACCACAAGCATTGAAAGTCCAGACACGAAGGTAAAAATCTCCATTCCTGAGCAGTATCAAGATCTATCAGAAGTTTTCAGCAAAACCAAGGCTACCTTACTCCCTCCACACCGGCCATGGGACTGTGCCATTGACCTGCTGCCGAACGCCATGCCACCTAAGAGTAAGGTGTACCCGTTGTCTAGAATGGAGGACCAGGCTATGGAGGAGTACATTGAGGAAGCACTAGAATCAGGTTTCATCCGTGCATCAACATCCCCCGCAGCAGCAGGCTTCTTCTTCGTAGCCAAGAAGGATGGAGGTCTGAGGCCGTGCATCGATTACCGTGGACTCAACAACGTCACAATAAAGTTCCGTTACCCATTGCCTCTTGTACCCCCGGCTCTAGAACAACTGCGGGAAGCCACCATTTACACCAAACTTGACTTACGAAGTGCATATAACCTCATCAGGATCAAGGAAGGAGATGAATGGAAGACTGCATTTCTCACCACTAGGGGGCACTACGAATATCAGGTGATGCCGTATGGGTTAGCCAACGCCCCAGCTGTATTTCAGTCATTCATAAATGAAATTCTGAAGGACTTCATGAACAAGTTTGTAATCGCCTACATTGACGATATCCTGATTTACTCCAAGTCAGAGGCAGAACACATCACTCACGTGCATGCAGTCTTATCCCGTCTACTGGAGAACCAATTGTATGTCAAGGCAGAGAAATGTGAATTCCACGTCCACCAGACATCCTTCCTGGGCTATGAGGTCAGTCACCAGGGGGTCAAGATGGATCCCACGAAGATTCAGGCAGTCACAGGTTGGCCTCAACCCTCAACTATTAAGGAGCTTCAGAGATTTCTGGGCTTCGCAAATTTCTACCGACGATTCATACGTAATTATAGCACCATAGCTGCTCCTCTTACCTCACTGTTAAAGAACAAACCCAAGAAACTCTGTTGGACAGAGGAGGCAGATCGAGCGTTTTCCGCACTCAAGACAAGTTTCACGTCAGCCCCTATTCTGAAGCACCCCAATCCCGAATTACCGTTTGTCGTGGAGGTGGATGCATCGGACTGTGGAATTGGAGCCATTCTCTCTCAACGTCATGGTCAACCAGGCAAACTCCATCCTTGCGCCTTCTACTCCAGAAAACTCACCAGTGCCGAACGAAATTACGACGTTGGAAACAAGGAGCTGTTGTCCATGAAAGCAGCTATCGAAGAGTGGCGACACTGGCTGGAGGGCGCTCGTCATCCCTTCCAAGTAATCACAGACCACAAGAACCTCGAGTATATCAAAGGTGCAAAGAGACTAAATCCACGCCAGGCTCGATGGGCTCTCTTTTTCACCCGGTTTAACTTCACAGTCACTTACCGACCAGGCAGCAAAAATAGCAAGGCAGATGCTCTCTCCCGGCAACATGATCCTCATCTAGACACTCATCCACCGGAACCCATCCTTCCACCCACCGTCATTCTGGCCCCTGTCTCATGGGATATCATGGAGGAAATCCAACGCAGACACGATCAAGATCCACCACCACCACAATGTCCACCTAATAAGCACTACGTACCTCAAGAAATGCGTCACCAAGTACTCCAATGGGTCCACACCTCTCTCAGTGCTGGCCACCCAGGTATATCACGAACTCTACATCTCCTAAAGAACTCATTCTGGTGGCCATCCATGACCAAAGACACCGCTACCTATGTCAAATCCTGCCAGATCTGTGCTCAATCTAAGACCCCCAAGGAACTACCGTCAGGTCTACTCCAGCCCTTACCTATTCCACAACGCCCCTGGTCCCATCTATCAATCGATTTCGTCACTGACCTGCCACCTTCCCAGGAGTTCACAGCCATACTGGTAATCATCGATCGTTTCTCCAAATCCTGCCGTTTAATTCCTTTGAAAGGTCTCCCCACAGCCATGGAAACTGCCTTAGCCCTCTTCCACCATGTCTTCCGTGTCTATGGCTTACCTGAGGACATTGTAAGCGACAGAGGAACTCAGTTCACATCCCAAGTCTGGAAAGCCTTCTGCAAGCAACTCGACATTAATGTCAGTCTCACCTCAGGTTACCATCCTCAGAGTAATGGCCAGGTGGAGAGATTAAATCAGGAGATCGGTCGATATCTTCGCACCTATTGCAGTCGTGAGCAACACAGATGGTCAGAGTTTCTCCCCTGGGCTGAATATGCCCAAAATTCACTCACCCATTCCTCTACAGGCCTCACCCCCTTTCAGTGTGTCCTGGGGTTTCAGCCGCCGATGTTCCCGTGGTCAGGTGAACCGTCTTCAGTGCCGGCAGTCGATGACTGGATTAAGCGTAGCGAGAGGGTGTGGGACAGTGCCCATGTGCGTCTCCAGCGGGCTGTAAGGAATCAGGAGATTCAGGCCAACAGACGCCGCCTGCCACACCCTCCCTACCAACCTGGACAGCGGGTCTGGCTCTCTACACGGGACATCAAGCTGCGGCTGCCCAGCAGGAAGCTCAGCCCAAGGTATGTAGGCCCATTTAAAATTCTTAAACGTATTAATGAAGTTACATACCAGCTTGAGCTTCCTCCTAACTACCGTATCTCTCCCTCCTTCCATGTATCGCTCCTCAAACCGGTCCACCCGGAGGCTGACCCCGGCCAGATGGCCCCAGAACCGCCGCCACCCCTGGAAGTGGACGGCTTGCCTGCATATCAGGTGAAGGAATTGCTGGACTCTCGGCGTAGAGGGGGTCAGCTCCAATATTTGGTGGACTGGGAGGGCTATGGACCTGAGGAGAGGTCATGGGTAGCCGCCAACGACATTCTGGATCCGTCTCTCATAGAGGAATTCCACCGAGCCAGACCCGACCGTCCAGCACCACGACCACGGGGACGTCCTCGTCGAGCTCCAGGAGTCGCTCCTAGAGGGAGGGGTTCTGTAATGCCAAGCCAGCAGAGGGAGCCATCACCCGAATACTGACTGCGCGCTCCCTCTGCTGCTTCTACTGCTACTTCCTGTTTGGCAGTATTTAAGGACTCACCATGTGCTCACACATTGCGAAGTATTGCCAGTTTACCTGCCTTACCAAGCGTTTTCTGATTACTCTGATTTGTTTGCACGTGTATGATTCTGCCTCGTTTTCTGACTACCGATTTCTTGGATTACCCTTTCTGGATTGTTGAACTGTGTGGACTGATATCAAGGTTTGACCTTATTGCCTGGCTTTCTCACTACGATTTACGGATTACCCTTGGACTGTCGAAAGAGTGGACTGCTTTCTGGTTAACGACCCATTGCCTGGTTTTACGTGTATGTTTGCTGCTTTGTACAATAAACCTCTGCATATGGATTCTAACGCCGCCTCAGCGCCTTCGTTAAATTATATGTATCAGCTTTAATGCAAAAGAGCTTTTAAAGCAGTAGAATCTTTTAAATCAGGTGAAAAATGTTTAGTGTCAAATAATTTTAAAGAAAGTATATAATTAAATAAGCCTTTTTTTTTTTCCTTTCGCAAAATCTGTAATTTTCCATTGCTGTTTGGATATAGTAACACCCACAGGCGTAGCAAAAAAATTTGGGTCATATTTGCATTTTCTTTTGTCACTGGCCATAATTCTAACCTTGAAATCAGGATTATGCATAAAATAATGTCTTCAGAATCTTTCATAGATGTGAAAATCTATATGAATTGAACAAATAGTTCTTGATCAGGGGATGATGGGAATCATGTCTATGTAGCAGTTTTTCTACTGATTAAGGAATAATACATGGCTTTTTTTTACCTTACAAATGGTTGCCTAAAGCAAAAATGCTATGGACATCACATTTTGCAAGAAAGTGTGGCATATGCTTGATTTTTTGGAAGCAGCACCCCAAAATTAGTAAGTAACAAGTATCAGATTTCATTAAACAAATATGACGTTTTTTTGTTTGTTTGTTTTTTAAATGACTAAATGTTATTTTTGGGGTGGGGGGTGGGGGGTGGAATCATACAAATCAGGTTTTTAAATCAAATTTTTGACATTTAAAATGTCCCCATTTTTGTAACAGAGTTGCTAAAATGTAAACATTTAAATAATATTACACCAGGTTTCACAGACAAGGCTTAAACCTAGTCCCAGACTAAAATGTCTAAGCTGTTTCAACTGAAAGAAACTTGTGCTGACTGATCTTGAAATTTGTCAGTGTCCTTGTTTTGTCTCAGTAATGTTTTTAAAATGTTTCTAAAAATTACTTTAATGTCCTAATTGAACTATGGCCTAAACCTGGCTTAGTCTAAGCCCTGTCTGTGAAACCAGCCCTTAATGTAAAAATAATAATGTTAAACTGACCTTTCTTGATGCTGACAGTCAACATTTTCTAAAGGCTGAGCAGCACCATTCACTGATCATTAGATGAAAATTGTTTATGGGCCTAGTTTGTACCCTATTTGTGGAAAAGATCATATACTCCTTCTGAAGTGCATAACTGATTTATATTTACAGTGAATTTTTATACAAAGTATAGGGTGTGTGGTTTATGCCTGACTCTCAACACACTTATATCTAGCTAAATCTAGGAAGGATGCAGTAAATTATGAAAGCACATTTTTGCCACTGAACAAAAAATGTTTTTATCTTACAATTCAGAATTTCTTTTTTTTCAGAATTGCATGACATAAACTCACAATTGTGAGTTATAAAGTCAGAATAGCCAGATATAAAATCAGAGTTGTGAGAAATAAAGTCAGAATTGCGAGTCTGACTTTTTTCCTCACATATGTGAGTTTGTATCTTGCAATTCTGAGTTCCTCAGTTCCTGCCATTTGTAAAGTTATATATAACTAAGAAAAAAGTCAGAACTAGTTTCTGTCACAGTTCTGACTTTATGACATAGAAACTAGTTCTGACTTTTTTCTTAGTCATTTTTTTAGGAAAAAGTCAGAATTGTGAGATGTAAATTCACAATTGCGAGGAAAAAAGTCAGAATTGTGAGATAAAAAGTTGCAATTACCTTTTTTCTTTTTTTATTCAGTGGCAGAAACAGACTTCCATAGGAAACTGATAATAAAAGTGATAATAAAACATTTTTTATGTCACCAAAGATTTCAATTTCAACTAAATGCTGTTATATTAAACTTTCTGTTCATCACTAAAAGAAAAAGAAAAATCAGCACAGCTGTTTACAATTTATATTAATAATAGTAAATGATTCTCGAGCACCAAATCAGCATATATGACACTAAGGAACTGGATTTTTTCCAGTCTAATTGGCTGCTGAAAATCAGGCTTTGCCATCACAGGACTAAATTACATTTTAAAATATGTCAAAATAGAAAACAGCTATTTTAAATTAAATAATATTTCACAATATCACTTTTTTTACTGTATTTTCATGCAACCCAAGACTTTTCAGCAGTAGTGTATGTTTTCTGGTTGTAAGGAGAAAGATGGATGGAAAGAACCCAGAAAAGGGGAATTAGATTTGGATGACTAGAAAAATTAATTGGCCCAATAATTATAAGATTTAATTCAGCCAAAGTCTGCACTGTGCTGAACGTAAGGAGCCCAGCGAAGCAGAACAGATCCAGCAGAGTAAAATTCTGTTCTGTGGGAGCAACACAACCATGTCTGCCAGATTTTAAGAAATGTGTGTGTGTGTGTGTGTGTGTGTGTGTTTTGAGAGAGAGAGAGAGAGAGAGAGAGAGAGAGAGAGAGGTGACAGATGAGTCACAGGCTCGCCTACATCTAAATCATTGGTAATGGAGCATAATGGCAGATTAAATAATTGTCTAATGTAGATGATCAAATCTCAGCACACTTCAAATTGTCTGGGGAGCCTGCAGCCACCCCTAGGTTTTCTTCATGTGCAAATTAATACAACAAAAGCTCAACGCTAGAACTACAATGCTTTGCCGAATGATTGTTCAGTGTCAGTTTTTCTGTCACAGATGGAGAATATTAATATGTTAAGCATATGATGCTTTAAAACCAGCTTCTTTTTATCAGGGGCAAACTCTGGTGAGTTTGAGTGAAAAGCAGATATCAGAGGTCCTGCTGTCCTCTTGGATCGGAGCTCTGCTTTCATCTGCCATAAAGCTCGGGGCAAAATCTGCTGACTTGCAGTCTCCATCCTCAAAGTCAACGGGTGAATCTAGTTGGGTAAAACCGGTTTTAGAGAAAACTTGTGCTTATGGGATTAAAAAGGTTTCAGAACTTTGTCTGTTTTTGATTCCATGACCTCTTTTACTTCGTGTGCAAAGACTGACAATAAATCACATTAAGCAAAAAGGGCAATACTCAAGAGGTGGCAGTTCCCTGCATCTACAGCGGATGTAGATCCTGTTTAAAATAGCAGGAGGGAAAGCCCTACCTGCGTAGCTTTTATGCACGGAGAGTAAGTTCTCCGAAATCTACTCTGAACACCTGCAGCTGGGGAATGCTGTGGATTTGCCTCTGGAATACAGTCAAGGGCAAGTCAAAGCTGAAACTGGCTGTGTTGCCCTGTGAAAGAGTAACGCACGTGCACCGTCTAGGATATCGGATTGATCTTGATGACCTCAAAGCTTGCGGTGGATAGATCGCAGCAGAATAACAATAAAAACAGACACACGTTACACATTTCATAATTCCACCACATTATCACTGAGAATCATGTTGCGTGAGCTGTTATATTTCCATATTAGGTCATTTTATCTCTGTCACCGGTAAGTGATTAACAAGACACTTTCATTGCAGCAGGGATTAATATTTCCCTCACACCGGGATTTCCTAATCCTAATCTATATGCAGCCTGCAGAGTGTTTCCAGCCACAGTGATTTGATTTCCAGCGTGATAGATGGCCAGCTGTCCTCGTGCTTATTCATGATGGCCAAATACCATTTTTTTTTTTTTTTGGAGTGCTTGGGGTTAAATCTGGCAAAGAGTGCAGCTGATTCAATTATTTATTTCTCCCATGTTGCTGCTCATGCATCTGTTTGGTATAATAGGTCTTCTTAGAATCTCTCCAAAATGCAACATCTAGTTCTAGGTCAGTGCTGAAATATTTATGAATATGCAAATATTTGTTTAGAAGGGTGCAAATAGGAGCCCAGTTCGAAGTTGTGGGGCCATCTCTCCTGAGATCTCTCTTGTTGCATATTCATAAGCGTCTATCAGACCTGTCCCGCATCACTCGGCAGAGTAAGAGGGTTTGCAAAAATATCGCTGATGAAGAAGTGTGTGCATGTGGTAAGCAGACCGATGATGTCACTTTGACCACTTTTACACCTAAGCATTCACATCAGACTAGCTGATTGCACGTGGATATACAGGTAATCATGGGCATAAAGTGGTATGTGACTGATCAGATACAAACAAGAAAAATCATTCAAACTTCATGGTTTGCTTTATGTAAGAAAAACATTTAGTTACACCATGTACCATAAGTAATAGAAATGAATAATTTCTGTGAATTCTGTTTACACTACACTACACAGACTACACTACCGGTCAAAAGTTTTTGAATGGTACAATGGTACATTCACAATATTACTGCTTTTGCTGTACTTTGGATCAAATAAATACAGAGTCTTAGTGAGCAAAGGAGAATCCTTAAAAAAAAAAAACATTAAAAATCTTGACTGGTACTGTACTTGTATGCATGACATGTCTCAACAATAGATGCCCATCTTGGAGGTATGAGCCAGGGCTGCCAGGTTTTCACAACAAAACCTGTCAACTGCTACTCAAAACAAGACCAATCACATTCCAGGGAGTAAAATACACAGGGGATAATTAGCATTCCAGGGGCTCACATTGTTGGGCTTGCTTCAGCCCATGGCAACAGTGTAAAAGCAGGCAGCATACATCACAATAGGGTACAAAAAACGGTCACTATTTCTGTTTCAGACTGTCTTTAAGTCAAAACATTATATTTAATGGTTAATATTAAAGGGGTCATCAGATGCAAAGTTCACTTTTACATGTTGTTTGAACATAAATGTGTGTTGGCGGTGTGTATACAACCACCCTATAATGATAAAAATCCACCCAGTGGTTTTTATTTAATCTGTAAAACTAATTTCCCCTTTTTCAAATCAAGCCTCTTGTCTGTGTGATTACACACCAGCAAAGGCTTCTCCCAAGAAGTTGATGGACATGGCCGTCCTACCTTAGACCCGCCTTAAATAAGCAGTAACAGTCCGATCACCATTGTTTCGATGCCAGAACAGGGACGTAGACAAGAATGGCTTCTGAGCGATTGAGGTGTTCTGTTGTTGGATGTAATAATGAACATAGTAGTTGTCATTTACTCCCAACATCTGAGCCGCAGAAGATGCAGTGGATTATGTTTGTTTGTGAAAGGAATGTGCCTCCCGATCTACATATATCCGTCTATGTTCGCGTGAATTATTCGTGATCCAGCTTCACTTACAGCAGAAGTGAGTTTAAGGTTTTTTTTTTATGAATCTTTGTAATCGCCTTGTTAGTGTTTGCAATCGCCTTGTAACGTGCTAGTTAGCAAGTTTAGCGACTAAACGAGGCTAAATGCAGCGAAAGTAAAGCAGCTCATCAGCTCATTAACATTTAAAGCAACATCGACCAGAACAGGACAATTTTTGCAGAGCTGATTTTGGCAAGATTTGGTAAAAACTAAATTTTTATCAAAGCATGTTATAGACTTTTCATTAAGACCCTAAAGAATCATATCAACTATCTGACCCCTTTAAATTGTTGCCTACTTCACAGAAAGATTTTGATAATTAATAGGCTATGCAGCAATTACAATTTTTAAACTAAACATTGACTAAGGAGGCTAATGCATTAAAATGCATTAATGAGTGTGTCAGTTTCTCACAAAAATAAAACTTCTTTCCTTGATGAGAGATCTTATCCATGGGCTCAAACAAAAAAAATTAAAAAGAGAATGAGAGAGAGAGAGAGAGAAAGAGAGAGAGTGAGTGGGAAAGAGGAAGCGAAAGGAGAGAGAGTCAGTGAGACATGAACGCAGAACAAGAGGAAGGATGGTGATGTTTAACATCAGATATTAAAGGGGTCTGTCAGCTTTCCCACCATTCAAAGTGAAATTACAAAGGAATTGAGCAATTAACTGAAGACCCAGGTTTGATATGCAAACTATTATATATCCGTTTTGGTCTGTGCTTGACCTCACAGTAATCTGGTTCTTACCCATAGTTTCTTTCCAGCTCTTCACAGATCCTATCCATCTTCAACACTGAGAGCAATGAAGCCGAGCCGAGTTTAGATAGTCATTCACTTGGTTGATGGTGTGTGGGTGAATTGCCATCTTTTGAAAGAATGGAGAACCATAAGGAGGACGAATGCAGGACAAAAAGAGAAACAGCAAGAAATAAAAAATCATATGAAACTGCACTACCCATATTGGCAATCACCAGCATTGGCACCAAGCTCAATCTGTCATGCTGAAAGAACTCCGACTATATATTTTACACAGGCTCAAGCCAAAATGTGGGTGCAATATGTCATGCATGCCCACAACACATTCAGAACTAGGCTTATTGTGCTTTATTGTAAATAATAAAAACATTTTCTTTTTACTTTCAATTTACTGGCAATCCCTTAGGTCTGTTTCATGCAGCTTGCAAAATTAACATAAGCAGTGCATATTCATTTCTGTTAATATATAAATATTAACTGCTTACAGTATTCACACTGCACACTTAAGCATGTGGTGCCTGAGGAGTTTCACCACTGAGCCTATTTTTACTGCACAAAGCATTCATTTCATCAGAAAATACATTTACAAAGCACTGTAAACCTATTTATCAACACTAAACACAGTCTTTTCATTACAGGCTTTTATGCCATAATATAAAATAATGGAATAAAGTATGAACACACAAAAAAGACATTTTTAGTAAATCACTCTGAAGTTTCACTTCTGTGTAGATTCATTTAAATGTAAATGTGATCTACCTCCTCATGTAAATTAGATTTCAAAATGATTAAGTTTGTAATAATTCTCAGTGGCCCACTCCCCATACAACATTTTTTCTGGATGATATTAAAAGAAATGCACTAACCCAGAAATCAATTTCTTTCTTTCTTTCTTTCTTTCTGCAGAGGAATGTCAAATATTGTGAAATTTCAATACTTGCTGTTAAGCATGGTAATGCGATGTGAAACAGGCCTTAGAATTACATACTGCTGAAAAACAGAATACACACAGATATCTGGAGGACGCCCTCTTGGTATGTGAACTGAAATTGTCACTCAGTAAATCTGCATCTTAACAAATCTGCCAGTATATTACTCACCTGTCAAGATCTCAGGTCATTTTGTGTCTCTGTGTGAAAAGTCTGATCACTAATCAACATGGCTGCCACTAAGCAACAGCAGCCAATCTGGATGATACATGCCCTGTCATGTGACTTGTTTCACCTCTTATTTAATTCAGCTCTGACTCTACTTCCATTCATTATTGAGACACAACAGATGAATT
The DNA here is from genome assembly GCA_012976165.1 of Labeo catla. Taxonomy (NCBI): domain Eukaryota; kingdom Metazoa; phylum Chordata; class Actinopteri; order Cypriniformes; family Cyprinidae; genus Labeo; species Labeo catla. The sequence continues at coordinate 3,323,606 of VONZ01000014.1, read as the reverse complement.
CCTCAGTAGACAGAGGTTACGTTTAACTGACCAAAATACAGTAAAACAGTAATATTCTGAAATATTATTACAATTTAAGAAACTGTTTTTTTGATCAATTTAGTGCATCCTTGTTCATATTCATTTACATTTAAAATATGAAGCAGCATATTTCTGGCATATGAAAGAATATTTCTGGCATCCCTATATTGAAATTACACCTAATTATTAATCTTTTTTTTTTTTTTTCTAATAGGTTTCAAGAAAGTAAATACCTACACCCAGTGCTCCATTTATTAAATATGAGGTCCCAGAGCAAGGAGTGATAGATCTGGGGCAGGAAGTTAGGGAACACATAAAAAAGAGTGTCTTTAACTAGTGAGTTGACATAGAGTTGTCACTTAATGAACAATGCTTTTTTTGTTTGTTTGTTTTTTTTGGCAGTCCCTGCTATAAACCTCAAAGAAGAAATGAATCAATGTAAGTTGTTTGTTCAGTGTTTCCCTTGAGGGAACTTTTACCCAGTCCAAATACCCACACTTGCGGTCTTGCCCACTTGATAGCACGTGCATGTGACAAGAAGTAAGTGTTCAAGACTGTCCCAGGTCTTAATAATGCCAAAGCGCAGTGCCCTTAATGCACCGTTAATGCATATCACTCCGGAGCGGTATTCCAGGCTTAGTGTATCCCATGTACACCATTTGGACCCAAATTTGGATCTTTTAGCTATTCAATATAAATAGATGTGTATTCTGACAAGTTAAAAAAGGATAGTTACTAGCGAACAGCTTGGAATTGTGGGACTGTGATTATTTCTGTGCTGCCATCAACCAACCCAACCAGTTGTACTGATGTAACTTTTCTGGGCCTCAGATTAGATGTGTGCACCTTCATGCTGAGCATGTGAAACAGTGCATGCCTGTTAGAAATTTTGTCTGCCTCTCATTTGACTTGAAACTGCACTAATGCCATGTCACTATAAGATTTGCCATATACCACAAGAGCAATTCGAGAGCAGCTACGCAAGCTCTAATGACAACACAACTGTTTCATGATTGTCCATGTTCACCCATTTGAACTATTTCGAATTTATTCTGACACCTTCAGTTTCACTAATGCTCAAAAATCTGTTTTTATAGCAGTAAAAACTCTTTTTATGTAGACTAATGATTAAAAAATATAGACCAACTTTACTGGTATTTAGATAGTATTGCCTTATGATGAAATTTATTCTTGTACATACAAGCACTGTATAAGCAATACATAAAGTATTTTTAAAAAAGCGTTTCTACACTTTTGTTACATGAAAACATTAGTGCATTTGACAAATGTGGTATCCAGTCCATGTTATCACTCATAATGTATGAAAACACAGCACAAGTGTTACTACAGGAAGCAGCCAAACTCCGGCCAATCACATGTATTACTTAATCACATGCCATTTTTATTCCTTAAGGGATTGGCTCAACAACAACCTAGATGCAAAACTAAGAGTTTTGAGGAAAGCTTGAACCAGCTGAGCATCTATTATAATATACAGACCTCCTTGTAAGTGTATTATTAAGAATAATGACGGTGATGGATAAATGATGGACAAATCTGTGTAAAATAAACACATCTTGTGCCCCAGGATGTTTTCTTTTTCACAGGAGTTTGGCATCCAATCATACAGGGCTATGATTCTCTCCTCATGCTGCCAGTGGGTTTGCATGCCAGTGAATTTCATGCAAAAGTGAATGCAGTTGAAGTTTTAACTAAAGCTGGTTCTGGACCCAATTTCATGAATGCTGGATTCAGATTCACTTAGTTTCAACAAAGCCAACACCTAAAGAACCTGAGCTTTTACAGCCAAAGTAGGAAGAGTCCAAATTACCTATTCTGCCCTAATGCTTCATTAACATCCCTGAATGAAAAAAAGAAAGAAAGAAAGAAAAAAGAAAGAAAGAAAGAAAGAAAGAAAGAAAGTGCATTATTATTAAAATAAAAAAGAATCTGTTTGAATATATTTTGCCATGTAAGTTTTTCCTGTGATAGCAAAGCTAAATTTTCAGCAGCCATTACTCCAGTCTTTAGTGTCACATGATTCTCTAGAAATCATTCTAATATGCTGATTTGGTGCTCTGTTATTATCATGTATTTTGCTCAATTATTTTAGAATGTTGAAAACAGTGTTTGCTACTTAATGGTTTCATAGGAATACTTTATTCAGTTAATGAAGAGGTGCAAAGAACAGCATTTATTTGAAATGAAATTGTTATAATATCTTTACTGTTACTTTTAAATGTTTCTTGGTTTTAAAAGGATTTCTCAAGGATCATGTGACACTGTGATCATGTGAAGATGACACTCATCACAGGAATAATAATTTACATTTTATTCAAACAGAAAATATTTTTATTTTAAATAGTAATAATATTTTAAAGTATTGCTATTGATTTTTACCCTGTTTTTGATTAAATAAATGCAGCATCATTGAGCATAAAAGTTTTCTTTTAAAAACATTTTAACTTTAAAATGTACACTGTGTACATTTTTGCAAGGTTATGATGACAATCCACATGATACAGATGATTCAGATTCCCACTCAAGGGTTGGCAAGAATTTAATATGTATGCGTTCTCTAGTGGCAAAGCGTGGTTGTGCAAAATCCATACACAGACAACTGCGGTTTGTTGCTTAGACACAAAACAACGGAACTGGGTCAAATAACTCCTCTACAGGTGATTCTCCACTGGAAATGTCTAGGAATAGCTTTAATCTCTGTCTGGGAATCCAGACCTTACAGGCTCATACCTCAAATTAAATGGACTATTTCTGAATCAGCTCTGATATCATCATATTACAACACACTAAACCCTGATTACACTGCGTCCAGCTTTAAAATAGCCCATATCTTGCCTACAAGAAAAAGCAAATCAACACAGATTTGTTTATCTTAATATTGCAGTTTGCAGAAATTGCAAGCACTGTAAAATACAGCCTTCACAAATTTGACCAAGTCATGTTCCAACCATAACCATACTTGGATGGGGTCAGAGTAAATCACCCCTCCTTCCATATAACACGTTCAATTTTATACATAGATATGAATCTCTTGGTCGCAGAGGGCAATAAACGCAGGAGAGGCTCAGATTAATGCATAATTTTGTTAGAGGGCAGTGTAAATCCTGGCATTTTTATGTCGCTCATTCATTTTCTCACGCACTGGTTCAGTCAGTTGGCTTGGATTAAACAGAATGATGTCATCACAATGTGTCATGATTCTGAGAGAGAGAGCAATGGTTGGCGTTCAGCTAGAACTATTACATAAGCTTCAATCTAATACTGTACTTTAATACTTACATTGGATTGTTGGTGATACTACCTTTATTTTGTCCCATTTTCTACTGTTATTCAAAAGGTGATGCATAATAATGGCTGGCGTAATATTATTTACTGTTACACTGCAAAAAATAAATAAATAAATTGCAGTGAAAAACAATGAGTTAGTATTGGTTTTGTTGTTTTCCAGTAAAAATATCTGCACATCTTAAAAAGGTGGAAAATTATTATAATTTTCATTAATATGTTTATTATTATTATTATTATTATTATTTTTATTTTTAATTATAATTACAATAATAACAATAATTTGTGAGATTTAAAAGATTGCCAATGACAGAAAAAAATATACATAACTCAAGATACAGTACTGTGCAAAAGTCTTAGAACATTAGTATTTTCACTAAAATGTAATGAAATAAATAAAATAAAATAAAATAAAATAAAATAATGGGTTTAAGCCAGTTATTTCTGTCTTTTGCTGTAGCGTGTCATTAGTAGGAAACATCAGTTTACATTGCCAAACATTCTTTTTGCCATTAATTGTAATAATTCCATGATATTTTGATCCCCATCATCCAATACACTTGAAGAAACCTAACTAAGAAATGCTAATGGCCTAATACTTTTGCACCAAACTATATTCTCAGGAAATAAGTATTTTAGAAAAAAAAAAAGTTTTGCTTTTATCTTAGGAATGATGGAATGATTAAATAATCAGGAAATATTACATTTTTACCAGAAACATAAAACAGTAAATAATAAAAATTACTATCACTATTAATAATAATAATTATTATTTTTATTATTACTATTAATCTATTTTATTTAGTTTTTGGCAGTGCATAGTCTAATTCTTTCACATATTTGAGATACATATAATATATAAATTTCACAAAATTCTGCAGAAATTTATATTTCATTTTTTATTCATCAAACATTTTACTTTATTATTTTTACTCAGTTTGCATATGAACTTGTCATCAGATCCATGCATACACAGAGTGGAGAGAAAGAGACAGATACAAAGAAAAATAAAGAAAGAAGGTAAGGAGATGTTTAAATAGACAAAGACGGTTATTGGTAAAAATGAAAACAATTAAAAAAAAAAAAAGAATAGCAAGAAGAGGGGATAGAAACCCTAAAGAAAATAAACCCCATACTTTTCAAACATATCTGCAGGGGACTGTGGGAAAGCAGCAATCCAGGTGTATTGCTTTCTCAAATGTAGAGTAACAGTGTTGACCCGGGTGAGGTCATCTCAAAACAGTAAACTCTGTAACAAACTCTTTTGGTAGTGTTTATAAAGTTTCGGTCACATTTGTGGCCAGGCATTGTAGCGATATGCTGATGGGCATGGCATCATTTTGACAACATTGTTCTTCGTTCTCCACCGAATGATCAACATCAGTGAAACACACTCAATATATATATATAAATACAGTAATATATCAATCATACCTTTATATTTGTTTTTTTGTTCTCCTCAGACAAAGATTACTCATATAAAATAATTACACAAAGTATGTCTTACATAGATTTGCTGATACAAGTACTGTAAACATTTAAACAAAGAATTCATACATACATACATACATACAAGTACATCTGACCAAGAATGCAAAAAATGCTTTATAAAAGACAGTAATAATAATAATTTTCCTGTTTGTTTTTATTGTGTTGAGGCAACAAATCACAGTTTCAGGGCTAGACGCTGCTTCCTGACAACATATTTGGTTATCAGATTTTTTCCAAATCAAATCCGCTTGGTTTTTTTCACATCTTACACAAACACTTTTACACAGAGTCCACCTTGACCTGATTGTTGTTGGTCATGAGTGGCGAGGGTTTGCTTTTGAGTCTTTCTTGCGCTTCATTAGAACTTTCCCCAAAGAAGATCCTCGCAGTACATACCGAAACCACGATACGCTTATACTCACGACGGAAGTTCTGGTTTAAAACTCCATAGACGATTGCATTGAGGCAGCTGTTAAAGTATGCCATGAAATAACTTGCCACAAAAAGCCATTCAGGTATTAAAGGAACCACACGCTCTGGAGAAATCGCCACCGCCAACCCGATGAAGTTTAAAGGTGCCCAGCATACAGCAAAAAGCACGAAAACAACAAACATTGTGACGAAATTTCGCACGTCGTGAGGTGTGAGCTTGGGACGATTGTCGGGCTTTACTCGACGTCGCACCTGTATGACCAGAACCCAGATTCGCAGGTAACAGTAGGTGACGATCATGATGGGAAGGATGAAATGGAAGAAGACGACAGCGATCGTGTAAGCCGAGCTCGCAGACTGCTCGAACGTACATGAATAAACCCTTGGATCATACTGCAGGGAGCCTACGAACAAGTTGGGCACAATAGCAAGCACCGTCAAGGCCCAGATTAACAATACATAGCAGACTGAGTTTTTGTCACTGTAGAGCTTGTCATATTTGAGGCTGTGGCAGATATAACAGTAGCGGTTAATTGCAATGCCGGTGATGTTGAATATGGAGCCGATTACACTGACGCCCATCAGGAAGCCACTGATCTGACAGTGCATGTATCCCAGGTTCCAGCCCCGGTGAAAAATGGAGGTCAGGACCAGTGGATATGGATAGATTGCCACCACCAGATCCGCCACCGCCAAACTCACCACAAAGATGTTACCTGAGAAACAGACAGAAAGAGAGAGATACAGGTTAAGGAGTCTTTGACACAGTTTTGGACATATAGTGGACTTCACAATCTACAAAATGATATACTTTTTAACTACAAATGCTCATCTTGCACTAGTCAGACTTCAAAAAATTATGTAGTCACGTTGGAAAGGTCACACGTGACGTAGAGGGAAGTACCAACCCAGTGTTTACAAAGCGAGCATGCAAAGAAAGTCAAATGCCCTTTGCGAAAAAAGGTAAAACAACAATGGCGGTTTTAAAGTTAGAGGAGAAAATGAGATGGACCTTTTTGAACCGGAGTACATAGACAAAAAACTAACCGCGCATGACCTTTCCAACGTCATTACACAATGGATGAAATCACAGACACGCAAGACAAGCATTTGGGGTTAAAAAGTACAGAAAAATTAATTTTTAAAAAAATGACCAATCGTTTTGCTAGATAAGATTCTTATTTCTCAGCTGGGATTGTGTAGATCTCTTTGAAGCTGCACTGAAACTGCAATTTGGACCTTTAACCCATTCAAGTCCACTATAAAGTCTACTATATGGAGAAAAAAACCTGGAATGTTTTCCTTAAAAACTGTAATTTCTTTTCAACTGAAAGACATGAACATCTTGGATAACATAGGGGTGAGTAATTATCAGGATTTTTTTGTTATTCTAGAAGTGAACTAATCCTTTAATATTATATAAGTAAATACAAAAGATAGCCAATTTATTGCAAAAACTTATTTAAATATACATATTTTTGTATACATGCTGTTTTAATAAAGTTAAGCATGTATAAATATAATGTATATTGTTGACATATATGATTGCCACATATAATACCATATAACAAATTCATCATATACAGCTGAAGTCAAAAGTTTACATACACCTTGCAGAATCTGCAAAATGTTAATCATTTTATAAAAATAAGAGGGATCATACAAAATGCATGTTATTTTTTTAGTACTAACCTGAATAAGATATTACACATAAAAGACATTTATAGTCCACAAGAGAAAATGTTAGTTGAATTTATAAAAATTACTCAAAAGTTTACATACACTTAATTCTTAATACAGTGTTGTCGCCTGAATGATCCACAGCTGTGATTTTTTTCTCTTAGTGATTGTTGTTCATGAGTCCCTTGTTTGTCCTGAACAATTAAACTGCCCACTTCAGAAAAATCCTTCAGGTCCCACAAATTCTTTGGTATTTTTGGCATTTTTGTGTATTTGAACCCTTTCCAACAATGACTATATGATTTTGCAATCCATCTTTAAGAGCCAGGGGGTGAAAACTTTTTTTAATTTGAAGATCAGGGTAAATTTAACTTATTTTGTCTTCTGGGAAACATGTAAGCATCTTATGTAGCTTCTGAAGGGCAGTACTAAATGAAAAAAAAAAAATTATATTTAGGCAAAATAAGAAAAAAGTACACATCTTCATTCTGTTCAGAAGTTTACACCCCTGGCTCTTAATGCATTGTGTTTACTCCTGGAGCATCAGTGAGTGTTTGAACCTTCTGTAATAGTTGCATATGAGTCCCTCAGTGTTCTCGGTGTGAAAAGATGGATCTAAAAAGCATACAGTCATTGTTGGGAAAGGTTCAAATACACAAAATGCTGAAAAACCAAATAATTTGTGGGACCTGCTAGATTTCTCTGAAGAACATTGGGTAGTTTAACTGTTCAAGACAAACAAGGGACGGGAAACAACTATCACTAAAAAAAAAAAAAAAAATCAGATGTGGATCATTTAGGCAAGAACACAGTATTAAGAATCAAGTGTATGTAAACATTGGAACAGAAACCTTTTTTTATGTCAAATATCTTATTCAGGTCAGTACTAAATAAAAAAATAACATGCATGTTGAATGATCCCTCTTATTTTGGTAAAATAATTAACATTTTGTAAATTCTGCAAGGTGTATGTAAACTTTTGACTTCAACTGTAGCTACTATTAACATGTACATCACAAGTTTTACTATGGATTTACTATTTAATATATGTCACAGACTTATCTCTTCATCCACCCAGTGAATGTGAAATTAATATATAGCCTTACGGGTAACATATACAGTATTGTATCAAGTGTGGTATTGCCATATAAGTCATATATTACATTTCTGTATGGATGGTGATAACTAAACAAACATTTAATTCTATAATAATTTTTCACTAGAAATGACAAAGTTGATCAAAAACATTTAACACACAAACTGGCCACCAAACGCAACATTCTGATGGCATTTTTATTTTTCAGCTCAAATGTCACAGAATCAAACAGACAGGATAGTGGCTATTGAAGGATATGTTGCCTTCAAAAATCAATCAGATGAAGGTATCTCAGTAAACAGGATGGGACAGGATCATTAGATTCGGACGTGCCTTGTTGTCCATATGCTGCCTGCGGAGGCAGCATTTTTCAGCATTTAGATGTAGCCTACATAGCAACTTTTCTTTTTATCATGTAAACAGAATGTTTACTAAGTCTTCCAGGAGTTCATTAAAGCTTTTATTGCCCCATATGCATGAGCTGCACACCAAATATTTGCCTCCATCCATTCACGGAATGTGCATTCGATATAAAGAAGGGTGCACATGTGTTTAGAAATGTGAGAGTGTGCGGTTATTAATTAGGTTCCCTCACTGTGTGGATGGTTAGGCATGGTCTATAGCTGATGGCTGCATTAGAGAAAGAACACGGGCGGTTTTAATGAATGCACATCTCTAATTGCCGCCAGGCACAAGGACTTGACATTGTGTGTAAAGCTGAAATAATTAACTAACATTGTAATCAAGAGGGAAACATTAAAGGCAGCTGCAGCCGAGTTGCACTTCCTTTTCTCCTGAGATTGTGTAAGAAAATGCATGTGAATGGCAACACAGATGTTTTATGTTTCATACATAAATACAATACTATATATTTGTATTTATTACATCACAAAAGCACTTATTTATTTCACAAAAGGGAAAGAAAGATAAAAGAGATCTGTTTTTGCCATTTTCTGGCGTTGCATTTAAACAAAATCCAGCTAGAGATTTATTCAGATCAACACCAAATTAGGTCAGTGTAATCTAAAGCCCTTTGTGATGTTAAATTGCGAAGATCTTGAGTTTTCGCTGAAGGCCGTGTCTGTGGTGACATGACAAACTTCGATGTTTCACCATGAAAAAGGAAGTTGTTATAATTCAGGCATATAATGTCCGATCAGCCCCAAAATTCACAATTTTGATCATATTCAGTTATAGTCATAGCACCACCTGCTGGCAACAGGAAGTGGCATGTTTTATGCTGTAACGAACTTCTGATAGACATCAGCATTTTATTTGGCCACTGTACTCTAAAGGGCTTTGCAATGTTAAATTTCGAAGATCTAGAGTTTTCTTTAAAGGCAGTGTCTATGGCGGCCTGACAAAGTTTGATGTTTCACCATGGTAATAGTAGTTGTTATAACAACTATACAACCATACAATGTCCAATCTCCCCCAAACTTCACACATTTGATTAGAATCCTGGCCTGAACACATCTAAAGGCCAATATTCTGTTATAATAATAGCACCACCAGCTGGCAACAGGATACGTCATGCTTTGCAATAACTCAAACATACCATGTTCATTCTGCACCAAACTTCATATGTTTTATAAAAGTGTTGGCCTGATCACATCTACATGCCAATATCCAGTTATAGTCATAGCGCCGCCACCACCTGGTAGCAGGAAGTTTGGCATATATAAATTACTTTTACATATTCCTTCTGTATTTAACACTTTAAATGTATATTGCTCACCGTTCGCTGTTTTCCTAAAGCCACCAGGTGGTGGTGAGCCCGGGTGCGAGGGCCCTTTCAACGCTACTCGCAGCTTTAATTTCCTTTGTGTTTGTTTGTATTCTCAGTCAGAGGTTATGAAACTAGGGTCACCACAAGAGGGTGCAATGGAGTTCATGTAAAAACCTTGGAAAATGTATTTTTACAAAATGTATTTTTAGGGCTGTCTATATTAACATGTTAACTTTCACTGTTATCTTCAAGATAAATTTGACTTTAATATTTGTCTTCTGGTTTCTTCGTCTGACAGAGTGCAGAAAAAAAATACGTCATCAAATGTTTTCCACTGACGTCACTAAAAAAGTTAAATGAAGACCTTTTCATTGAAAGTCCACCTTAAGATGTTTATCATCTTAAGGTGGATTTTCAATAAAAAGGTCTTAATTTTACTTTGAGACAAACCCACATGAACCCATCCTTGCGTGTCAGCTGTCTCGCAGCCCTCTTGCAATGTCAGCACGTGTCAGTAGTCTTGTCAAAGTGTAGAACCGAAGCACTAATTCGCGGATGATGGTGGTCTGTCTTGATGATTAGCTTACAGTGGCCTGAAGCAAAGCTGTCACTCACATATCCCCTCAAGCACACCATTGACATGCCATCCACATAGGGGTACATGCACGCAACATTCTCACCATTTGCACATATATAATCCATGCTTTTCAGGCAAATAACCTTGGCTGTTCTTAAACACCAAAGGTCATTTCTCTGAGCATCCTTCTAGAGGCATATAGAGGCTCCACCCCCATTTCTTCTACTTATATTCTGTAAAGCTGATGTAATGTAAATCTGTTGTTCCAAACCTATATCATATTCTTTCTTTTGTGGAACATGTTAAAGCAAAACATTTCAATTATATGGACAAAAAGCAACGAGGGGGGTTGTATATTAATGTGATTGAGAATGTAATTGTCACGAGCGCGGTCTCTGTGGCTCCCTCCGTTCCGCACCAACGGGAACCATCCCCCGAGTTCTGAAACCACATTACCCACAAACCCCTGCCTGGGGCTGTCCCTTCCGGTTCTGGGTCTCCAAGGTCACTTCCCGCTTGGCGGCCATTTAAGCGTGGCGCGCTGGGTCTCTCACCGCGAAGTTGTGTTGACTATGTTCTCAATCCTGAGCGTTTACTTATCGGACTGCTTACTCGTTGCCAACCGGACTGCCTTTACTGTGTGTGAACCTTTGCTGCCTGTCCTTTATCGACCCTTGCTCTCCCCACGGATTATTGTGTTTGATCGCCGCCTGCCTCGACCCCTTGCATGGACTATTACGACCCGTTTGGATTTGCCTTCACCACACCAGTCCGCCATTGTTGACCAACGCCTGTTAAAGTTGTCTGATTTATTAAAGTTGTTGCATATGGATCCACCGTCTCACGATTCATCCTTGGCAGCGTCACAGAAAACTTCGCCACCTACGGATCCAGCGACAACTTCTCAGTTGGCCACGGAGATGTCTGCTCAAGCTACCAAATTGTCCCAACACCAGGAGCAACTCAATCGTCTGACGGTCCTGACCGAGCAGCTTGTTCGAGCGGTACAAGGACTCCAGGTAGCCGCATCTCCCGTTGCACCACCCCCTCCAGCCCCGGTTTTACCACCGGCAGTTCAGCCCGCTGTGGCCAGCCCCCGCCTGGCTTTCCCGGACAAGTTCGACGGCACACCAACCAAGTGTAAGGGCTTCTTGTTACAATGCACCTTGTTCGTCAATCAACAACCGAACTTGTATGCCACCGACGAAAGCAAGATCGCCTTCGTGTGTTCGCTGCTAACTGGGAAAGCGCTGGAGTGGGCCACCGCTGTGTGGGACCTGGGGCAGTCCACTTACCCCTCGTTCGCCACCTTCCTCAGCAGCTTCAAAGAGGTCTTCCAGCCGACTCCTCAGAGCGGTGACGCCGGCGAGCAGATTATGGCGCTGCGCCAGGGACGGCGCACGGCAGCCGAATACGCCTTGGACTTTCGAACGCTAGCGGCACAGAGCGGGTGGAATGAGGGTCCACTGAAGCTGCATTACCGCAAGGGGCTTAATTCGGAGCTGCAGGTGGAGCTTGCCTGTCGGGACGAGGGGCTCACACTCAATCAATTCATCGACCAGTCCATTCGCATTGACAACGTGATGCGCGCCCGCCGGCCCGTCCGTTCATTCACCTCACCCCATCCGTCTCCCACCGGAGCATCGTCTGACTCGGAACCCATGCAGCTGGGCACCACAAAGCTTACCACCGAGGAGAGGGAGCGCCGCTTACGCAACAACCTGTGCTTGTACTGCGGCCAAGCGGGACACATCCGTGCCACCTGCCCGACTCGACCACCTCGTCCCCCGACCTCGGTGAGTCTTTCTAGACCCAGTTTGAATTGCTGTAAAGTTCCAGTTCGACTCAGCTCAGTCAATACCACTGTTAAGACTACTGCTCTAATCGATTCCGGCGCTGCCGGTAACTTTATCGACGTGGATTTTGTGAGGACTAACCAGCTGCCCATTGTTTCTTGCTCTTCCCCTGTGGCAGTGGCCGCCCTCGACGGGAGACCGCTAGGAACGGGCCGCGTTGATCACGTCACTCAGGAACTCACCCTCTGTCTGGAGCCCCACCATCAGGAATCAATCCGTTTCTTCGTCATCACATCACCTCAGTCACCACTCATCTTAGGATACCCCTGGCTCAACCTTCACGAACCCACCATCTCCTGGGCCAGAGGCATCATCACGGACTGGTCACCCCTCTGCCACAAGCGCTGCGTCCCTCCGGCACCTCAGTCTCCATCCAAGCCATCCTCGCCTCCTCCTAGCAGCTCCATCCCTCACGAATACCACGACCTCCTGGAGGCGTTCAGCACCGTCAGGGCCACAGAACTACCACCCCACAGACCAGGTGACTGCGCCATCGAGCTCTTGCCAGGAGCCATTCCTCCTCGTGGCCGTATATTTCCTCTCTCACAGCCCGAGTCAGAGGCCATGGAGAACTACATCAAGGAGGAACTAGCCAAGGGTTTCATCCGACCGTCCACCTCTCCAGTCTCGGCCGGGTTTTTCTTCGTGAAGAAGAAGGATGGAGGTTTGCGGCCCTGCATAGATTACCGCTCTCTTAATGAGGTCACCGTGAAGTACCGCTATCCTCTCCCACTCGTTCCCCCAGCTCTGGAACAGCTACGATCCGCCAAGTACTACACCAAGTTGGATCTTCGCTCAGCGTACAACCTCATTCGTATTCGAGAGGGGGACGAGTGGAAGACGGCATTCTCCACGACATCCGGGCACTATGAATACCGGGTTATGCCCTTCGGCCTGGCCAACAGTCCGTCGTACTTCCAGGCCTTTGTGAACGACGTATTCCGGGACATGCTAAACCGCTGGGTCATAGTTTACATTGACGACATCTTGATCTTCTCCAACTCCTACCCTGAGCACATCCACCATGTCAGGGCCGTACTCAAGCGTCTCATCCACCACCAACTGTACGCCAAGGAGGAGAAATGCCAGTTCCATCAGGAAAAGATCTCCTTCCTAGGCTATGTCATCAGCCCGGCGGGCGTGGCAATGGACGAGACAAAAGTTAATGCAGTGCGGAACTGGCCTCAACCGAGGACTCTAAAGGAACTTCAGCGGTTTCTGGGCTTCTCGAACTTTTATCGCCGGTTCATCCGCAATTTCAGCACTGTAGCGGCACCACTCACGTCAATGGTCAAGAGAGGGAGCGCTCGACTTTCTTGGAGCCCTGAGGCATTGCACGCCTTCCACGATCTCCGTCACAGATTCTCCTCTGCACCCGTCCTCAAACATCCAGATCCCCAACTACCCTTCCTCGTGGAGGTCGACGCCTCAAGCACCGGCGTGGGGGCCATTCTCTCGCAGAGGCAGGGAGAGCCCCCCCGAACCTTCCCTTGCGCGTTCTTCTCACACAAACTAAGCCCGGCCGAGAGGAACTATGACGTGGGCAACCGGGAACTGCTGGCTATCAAGATGGCTTTAGAGGAGTGGAGACACTGGTTGGAGGGAGCTCAACATCCGTTTGTCATCCTAACCGACCACAAGAATCTCGAATACATCCACACTGCCAAGGTACTCAACCATCGACAGGCCAGGTGGGCGCTCTTCTTCACACGCTTCCAATTCACCATCAGTTATCGTCCCGGCTCCCAGAACCACAAGGCCGATGCCCTCTCACGAGTCCACGAGCCTGACCATGCCTCTCCACCTTCAGAGACCATCATACCCGCCTCCATGCTCGTTGCACCCGTCGCTTGGGATCTTATGACAGAGATTTCGGAGGCTCACTCCCGAGACCCTCCTCCCGCTGAATGTCCCGAGAACTGCACCTATGTTCCCGCGGAGCTCCGCCCACGGGTTCTAGCTGAAGTACACGCTAGGCCAAGTTCAGGACATCCCGGGATCGAGGTAACCATTGACTTGCTCCACAATCGTTTCTGGTGGCCTTCGCTCCGATCTGACACCATAGAATACGTCAAGAACTGCGTGGTATGCAACACCACCAAGGCGTCCCGCCAACTACCGGCTGGTCTGCTCCAACCCCTACCTGTTCCCAAACGCCCCTGGTCCCACATAGCCATTGACTTTGTTACTGATCTACCTCCCTCTCAGGGGCACACCACCATCCTGACGGTAATTGATCGCTTCTCCAAGGGTTGTCGCCTAATTCCACTCCCTAAACTACCCACAGCCCTGGAGACAGCTGAGGCCCTCTGTAACACTGTATTTCGCTTCTACGGCCTCCCTGAAGACATTGTGTCGGACCGGGGTCCACAGTTCACCTCACGTCTCTGGTCCAGTTTCTTCCGCCACCTTGGAGTTAACGTCAGCTTGACCTCGGGATACCACCCGGAGGCCAACGGACAGGCTGAAAGACTGAACCAAGAACTGACTCGATTCCTGCGTTCCTACTGTCACGACCACCAAGAAGATTGGAGTCGATTCCTCCTCTGGGCCGAATACGCCCAAAATTCCATCCGCAAGCCCTCAACCAACCTGACCCCCTTTCAGTGTACCCTGGGCTTTCAGCCCCCCCTGTTTCCCTGGTCAGGGGAGCCCTCGGACCTTCCTGCCGTAGACTCCTGGATGCGCCTAAGCGAGGCTACCTGGAATCGGGCTCATATTCACCTTCAGAGGGCCGTTCGCCGGACTCAGGCCCAGGCCGATCGCCACCGCCGACCCAATCCCCCCTATGAGCCGGGCCAGTGGGTGTGGCTCTCGACCCGGGACCTCCGCCTGCATCTACCCTGCAAGAAACTAAGCCCCAGGTACGTGGGTCCTTTCAAAATAATCCGTCAAATTACACCTGTGTCTTTCAGACTAGCATTACCGGCTGAATATCGTATCTCACCCACCTTCCATGTCTCTCTGTTAAAGCCCGCTGGTGCCCCGGACGGAGAGGAGATCCTAGAGGGGACCGCTTCCCGGAGACCCGCCCCCCTGATCATCGACGGCGAGGAGGCTTACCGAGTCAGTTCCATTCTGGACTCCCGACGCCGGAGCGGTCACTTACAATACCTGGTCGACTGGGAGGGCTTTGGCCCCGAGGAACGGTCCTGGGTTTTCGCTAAGGACATCCTGGATCCTTCTCTCACCACGGACTTCCACTCTGCCCATCCAGATTGGCCAGGACCCCGAGGTAGGGGTAGACCCCGGCGTCGACCGCCTCCTCGTGCCAGGAGGCACTCGCAGGGGGGGGGCTCTGTCACGAGCGCGGTCTCTGTGGCTCCCTCCGTTCCGCACCAACGGGAACCATCCCCCGAGTTCTGAAACCACATTACCCACAAACCCCTGCCTGGGGCTGTCCCTTCCGGTTCCGGGTCTCCAAGGTCACTTCCCGCTTGGCGGCCATTTAAGCGTGGCGCGCTGGGTCTCTCACCGCGAAGTTGTGTTGACTATGTTCTCAATCCTGAGCGTTTACTTATCGGACTGCTTACTCGTTGCCAACCGGACTGCCTTTACTGTGTGTGAACCTTTGCTGCCTGTCCTTTATCGACCCTTGCTCTCCCCACGGATTATTGTGTTTGATCGCCGCCTGCCTCGACCCCTTGCATGGACTATTACGACCCGTTTGGATTTGCCTTCACCACACCAGTCCGCCATTGTTGACCAACGCCTGTTAAAGTTGTCTGATTTATTAAAGTTGTTTCATATGGATCCACCGTCTCACGATTCATCCTTGGCAGCGTCACAGTAATTATATTATGTGTTAGTATTATATTATTTTTTTCTAAGTTGGATAAATGTTTCATTGTCATATATTTGTCATGCTTTGTTTGTTCTGCTTTATGTGTCCACCCCGTCATGTGCTGGTCCACCCTGTCATCTTGATATTTTAAAATAATATAATTATAAAAAAATTATAATTATAAAATAATATAATTTAAAAAATAATTCAATCATATCTATAAAATCCAGTATGTTCAATAGCTAGGTGTGTGGGCAATAACATGCAAACAAAAAACTGCATCCAAATATCACAGTTTTCTCTAAATAAGACAAGATACATTGTATGAAATATTGTATGAGTTTCTTTAAAAACACATGGTTTACATACAATCTTTTATGTATTTATAATTTGAAAGCAAACAAATAACCCTGTTTAGGAAAGGGACATTATACCTTTCAGAAAATATCATTTGCATCTTAATATTGCAATGAAAACTTATTTAACAATAATATATATTGTATGTCCATGACAGGGTGGACATATCATGGTTTATGCTTTGAATAATGGCCCATAATTATCTAAAAAATGTGTGGGAGCTCAGCTAACATGTTTCTGTAGTACTTGAGTGTCTACTATTTATGACATGACAAAGCGAATGGGAAATTAAGACCAAAATTGTTTGAGTATTGTGAGCGTATTGACACATACCCAATTTAGCTTGTTTCTACAAAATCTTTGAGCTCTTTTATCATGAATTGTTTTTCATTGGTTGTGTTCCATCTCCATATATCACAAGCGAATGCTGTACCAGTTGAGCTTCTGAGCAAGTTTACTACACCAGAAAATCCAAATATTGAGCTGCTTATGTGATGCAAACATCAAAATGTATTCATTTTTTAAATCATGCACTATGGTAAAAATGTTTTAAAGGTCATAACATAGTGTGATGCAAAAAAACCATGTGAAAATTAGTCTTTATTAACTGATAATCTGCCCCTGTAATCACAGTTGAATTTTTGTGTGAATTGCATGTACCGGTAAGTTTTTGGAGTTTTTAGAAAAACACTAATAAAACAATGTTTTCCAATGTGCCTGTGTTCACAAAAACTGTTGAATCATTCAAAATTCATTCTGCGGTCCAGAAACAAAGAACATCATACAGAATTGCAATCACATAAGGATGTGTAAATGATGACAGAAGTTTCATTTTTGGGGTGAATCTAACTGACTCTAAACATACACTTTCCCATGGAGACATTCAAAGTTCACAAAACAAGTTTGTTTCAAATCACTCAGCAGTCACGGTTTGTCCTAAACTCAAGACCTCGGATGGAGCCATTACAGGTTAAGTCTTGATGCACACTGACAGCAGAGGTTACTTGGGTTGTCTCCATGACGACTTCACTGGTGCACTCAGCTTATTTGTGACTAACAGGGGTACATGATGAAGGCTAGGCAGCCTTCATTCTTATGGACAGAAGGAATGGAAGAAATCAAAGAATTGTCCTTGACAAAGTCAAACTGTCAAGTCCCAAGGGAATGTAATGCCACTGGCTTGGTTTTCCTTCGCTGTGAGTTTGGGTTATCAGAGCGATTAAGGTGTCACTCAAACCATTTTATTTAGCTTACAGGGAGATAGTACTCTGGCTCACGGAAGACATTCCCCCATTTTCCCCATTACTCTTTCTAGTTGGGTCAAAAACTCTTAAATTTTGTCCCTTGAGGGATTTTAGGATACGAACAATACCCAGACTGACAAGTGACAGAAGCATATTACCAGAAAGATTTGGGTCCCAGTACTTTTAATGAGTGTGAAACCACCCTTAAACAAATGGCCTCTGACATTCCCTCTAACCACTAAACATTGTGCAATCTTCCATCTTGGGTGAATCACATTAGCATGTGCATATCATCTACACTTGTCATGGTCTTCCATCTAATGTATGGAATGGCCATTCACATGTTAAAAGTCAGGGCTGCTTCGGGCATGGTCAGACTCGTCAGGTGCGGCCAATATCCTTGCAACGCCATGTTGTCTCAATTAGAGCAGAACGCCTAGGGTCAGAGCTCAGAGATTGGTCAGCAGGTCACCATATCGACAAGGTCAGCTTTCCTTTCTTCCTTGCGGCAGGTGATTATGCATAACCTTCAGGATAATGTATGTTAATATATGATAACACCTCACGAATATGACTCCATTTCAATATGTCAAGGCATGCCATTTTACAGATGCATCAACAGAGGAAGACAGCACTGTAATTGTACGCATACATTACACTTACACTGGACTACTTCGCAATTAACATTATAAATACTGTGTTAGTGTAGAAACATATTATCATGAATGTCACTCTGCTTTACATATAAACAACTATTCCTGAACTCTTGAAATGGAAAAAGTTTAGTGATATATGTAAATATTAGGGATAACAGCATGACTAAATTTAATTCAACAGTCATATGGTTTTGGAGTGTCTGCATTCTTCCACGGATGCAGATGGAACACCGAAATAAAATGTGATATACATACAGTATAAGAGCAGGGGTGTCCAGTCCTGCTTCAGGAGAACAAATACCCTGATAAGTTTAGATCCAACTTGCCAAAACACACCTGTCTGGGGATGCAGCTACATTCTGTAGGACAGTGGCTGTCCAAGAGCAGGACTGGACACCTTAAAGGGAACCCTGGGCATTAAGACTTGTATGGCTTAATATAACATAAATGATGTCACTATTAAATTACGTTATTTAAAAAAAAAAAATCCACATTGTTATATATATATATATATATATATATATATATATATAGAATTTTGGAGGCACCATTATTTTGATGACAATTTGTTGCACTCGGTGAGCTACTGCTGCTACCTGTTGCTATTTTTACCACAACACAACTCGGAGTTTAAAAGGAGTCTAAACGCCCCTGGATATCGAATGAATTCGGCGCTGAGAAACTCTTTCAGTGGCTACAGCGTCACAACAAGCGTCGGCAAGTTTACATCCTGCCAGGATAGCATCTAGCGTTTCTTGTCTTTTTAAAGGTGACATATCATGAAGATCCTACTTTTTCCGTATTTAAGTGCCATAATTG
This sequence comes from Labeo catla, assembly GCA_012976165.1. Taxonomy (NCBI): domain Eukaryota; kingdom Metazoa; phylum Chordata; class Actinopteri; order Cypriniformes; family Cyprinidae; genus Labeo; species Labeo catla. The sequence continues at coordinate 3,304,558 of VONZ01000014.1, read as the reverse complement.
GGTCCCCAGTACATCTATCAACCCAGAAAACATGAAAAAGGACAACATGATAATCAGAACCGAAACAGATGTTTTTTAGTAGTTACAGGGCGGGAAGCAACAGCTCATTTTGCATTTAAAGAGACATGCACGAAAACAGCCTGTTTCTGCTTCCACTCAAAATAGGCATTTTTAAAATTATATAATAATTTTGAGCTGAAACTTCACAGACATATTCTGGGGACACCTGAGATTTTTCATTACATATTGTAAAAAGGGGCATAATATGTCTCCTTTAAGCTCTTTCAGAATCTTTGGTCTACTTAAAGCCTCAAAGGCATATGGGCTAATGTGGAGACAACAAAGACACTATTTTATTCGTCCACAGGCATCCTCTCATTATCGCTACAAAAGCAGTGAAGACTTACAACGCTTCTCTTGTTGCACAATGTGGCATCGTATTAGTATTTTATTTTTTATTTTAAGTTGTGGTTAAAAAAATAAATAAATAAAAAATAAGTCAATACAAGTCTTAATACCCAGGGTTCTCTTTAAAACTTTCATTCATTGCAACAATTTAAAATAGTGGTCGACCAACACAGCTTTATCAATGGCTGATGTAGATAAGAAAAATGCAAGGTAATACTGACATATGCATAATACATTTAAAACAAACTAAATGAATCATAATCAGTTACTCAATATTCAAAAAAAAAAAAAAAGTGGTTATGGATTTCTTCCAATGCTGATAACTTTCAAAACAGCTACCCACAATAAATCTAAGCAGGAAAATATATAATGAAAAGCACATTACCATTCACAAGTCGGTAAGATTTTTGTAAAGTTTTAGAAAGACATCTCCTATTGTCTCACCAAGGCTGCATTTATTTGTTTAAAAAGTTTAAGAAAGAACGAACTAACAGTTTAAAAGCTCAGCATTTATTTGAGAAATCTTTTGTAATGTGTGCTCATTGAATAAAAGAACTTACTGACCCCAAACTTTGAAACAGTAGTGCATGTCTGATTTGTTATAACTCTCATGCTGTCTGAAATCTTAAACTGACAAAGCAGGGTAGGTAATGAAAAAAGAATTGTTTTCCCATTTCCATTCTTTTTACCTCAAAAAGAATAACAAAAACAACTGTTAATGGAATCAGTAATGAATTGGAATCGCTAAGTGAAATCAGAATCAGAATCGTTATGAAATTCTGTATGATTCGCTATTCAGTTAGATGTTTATTTTGCATGAATCACCATCTGTCTTGTGGATGGTCCTTATGCTACAAGCTTGAAATAACTTTGCAATTCTCTGCATGACATGGCACAGAATCGCCCTTTTAATTGGCCCTGTGTGTGTGTTCACAACTCAATGAAAGAGAAAGATTTCTTAACACTTCATTGACAAAAATAACGTTGCAGTAAAACCCCACAAAATGAATGGCAAAGACTGTGAGTGGAAAACAGCAAGTGGGTGGCTTTGAATATAACATTCATAATGACTCCAATTACAGTCAATAAAATGAAAACCTCTAGGTTTTCAGCTAATTATCAACCAATTACCCTTCCTTTTCAACACCCACATAGTTGGCTGCGGTCCTTTTATGTGTGTTTCTGAGACAAAAATAGGACAGGGAACCTGTGACAGAAATAACCTTCTAGTTTTTCTCCAAGCTGATTACTGTGTCAGCAAAAGCCCTTTCACCTATGCAGTCTACCATAACGGGAAGCCTGCATGAAGTTATTCAATTTGGGCTGATACTGATATCATGTTTATGAACGAGGCAGTCAGTTCAGATAGTAATGACAAGCCTCTCTCTCTGCCCCTGCCTCGCTCGCTCACGCTTTGTATACAGCAATTCTGAGTCTGTTTGAAAACAAAAGCACTACTTTGATGGCTCTGTATGAATATTAATAGCAGTACTCCTCCTTAGAAGTTCATATACACAGGCTGAAGAAAGTAAAAGTGGAAGTATGAATTTTATTTATGCATCTGAATGGAAATGGCTCTCTTTTACTGTCATGGATTCCCCCAAGGGCACACAGGCAAAGCACCAAGGTCAAATAGTTTTCAGTCATTGGGTTTAGTGCTGCACTCAGAGGCAACAAGGTGTTACATGGAGGACTGTGAGCACAGTAATCTGCCTGATTAACTCCCTTCAGTAAACAGCGCTGAAATTCAAAACCAACCCCTCCAACCATGATGCCACGCTGCTAGTGTGGAGTTAAACTGAGGGACAAGGGCATACACATTAACACATTACTGTGTAGACACATGCGGCATGAAACTGCAGATGCCAGAAGCTTTGCGGCCATATTTAGAATCAGAATTACCTCAACACGCTTAAAGACTATATGACATTGTGTGTGAAGGATGACTGTAAATACAATGTGCTCTGACACATGCAGCTTTCAGCAGGCAATAATGAATCTCGTAAACAGTGAGGTGAAGGTGAGGTCAATCTATATTACAGGTGTCACAATCTATATGTCTAATAAATGTCAAAAGATGTTTTCATAGATGTCTTTACTGGATAGAGTTACTTTGCTCATATATTTATGTATTCATAATGAAGGTGTTAATTTATGGAGTTCAAAAAAAAAAAAAATACTGCACCGAGAAAGCTCATGTGTTTATTGTGTTTATTGTGACATATCATGAATTACAAATGAAACAGAAGTAGCTAAAATATGATAAATATACTATAAATATAACAATATTTGATCCAAAGAACAGCAAAAACAGTAACATTTTGAAATATTTAAAATAACTCTTTTCTATTTGAATGTTTTTTAAAAATGTAATTTATTTCCGTGACTAATTTTTGTTGCATAATTTACATGATCCTTTAGAAATGATTCTAATATTTTGATTTGTTGCTCAAAAAATATTTTTTTTTATTATTATTATTATTATTATTATTATGTTAAAAACAGCTGAGTAGACATTTTTTAGGTGTCTTTGATAAATATAGCAGGTAGAAGAACAGCAGTTTCCTGAAACAGAAATCTTTTGTAACATTATAAATGTTTTTATCATCACTTTTGATCAATTTACAGCATCCTTGCTGTATTAATTTCTATCATTTCTTTCCCAAAATAAATAAATAAATAAATAAATAGACTCCAAGATTTTGAATGGTACAGTATAGTGTAATGTTAAAAAATCTTTTTATTTCACATAAATGCTGATCTTTGGATCTTTCTATTCTAAAGAATCCTGGAAAAAAAAAAAAAAAAATTACTCAACTGTTTTAAATATTGATAATAATAACGCTAATGTTTCTTGAACAGGAAATCAGCATATTAGAATGATTTCTGAAGGATCATGTAATACTAAAGACTGGAGTAATGATGCTGAAAATGTAGCTTTGATCACAGGAATAAATTACATTTTATAATAAATTCAGATAGAAAAGCAGTTATCTTAAATAGTAAAAATATTTCACAATATTACTGCTTTTACTGTATTTTGGATCAAATAAATGCAGGCTTGGTGAGCAGAAGAGAATTCTTTAAAAAACATGGAAAATCTAAACTATTACAAAAAAATATGATTTATTCACACTTAGTGAAACTACTGTACCATGGTTACTAAACAGATAGGATTCTGAGAGAACATGCTGGGAAACATTAAAAACTTCAAATTCTAGCAATAACATCACTAATCGTAAAAATGTCAGTAGAAGACATTCTCAAAATGGAAAACTGACTCGTTTAAGCTGCAGTGGAGGATCCGGACATACTGTAAGTGACAGAGCTAACTGCCTAGGGCAGCACAGGGTGCTCTCAGATGTGTATTTTTCTAACCTATCACACGTTCTAAGCAGTTTTGCTTGATTGCGGCCACCACTCTCATTGAAACTGAATTGGGTAACTTGTGGGTAATTTTTTCGAAGCAGCTCCCTGTGCTTTACTTTCCTCCCAGCTGCCAGAGGCCCCTTTCACTATCTGTCTGAGTCTCCTCACCTGCTAAGCCAAACAGAGACAAGGATTCATCTTAATAGCACTATGCACACAGTTCAAGTTAATCAAGTCAGTAAAGTGCAATCCCTTTGTTTGTAATAGGAGTAAATGCATTTTAATTTATAATCATCAAATGTACAAAAACTAAGATGTTGTATTTTGAAAGTGTTGCCTGTGTAACATAAAATGGCTATTTAAAGGGTAAGTTCACCAATGTTCAATCATTCTTTGTATGGTTATGACGTCTATATGTAAATGAACAATGTGTACTCTTTCCGTATGTTACTTGCTCCAAGATATCCCTGGTTATTGTCAGCAAAAGTCTGCCAGATGACGTATTTTACATCAACCGGCTGTCTTTTGCTGACAAATAAATAGGGACTTTTGACAGCTCCAGGGCTTTGGTGCAAAGTACACCTCATATTTCTGCATTTTTGTATCCCAGCTCACAGAACATTCAGTCTGTCGTTTCCAAACAAATAATATTTACATTTACGTATTTGGCAGAAACTTTCAAAGCAGCATCCATTATTAAAGTTATAAATTTGATCAGCTCAGACATGACCCTGGTGTTCCTAACCCCATAATATGTTTACTTTTATTACTTACATTAACACGAAAATTAACATTAACAACCAAAATATGTAAAAACCAACCCAAAATGGTCAGGGCTCAGTATGAGATGGGCTCAGTTAGATTCACATTAAAGGGCTTCTGTTCACTTTAACTTTAAAAGACTACCCCATATAAATGCTGCTTTTCCACTGCGTGGTATGACTCATCTCAGTTTGGTTCACTTTACTTTGGCTTGGTTTGCTTTTCCACTGTAGTTTAGTACTGCTTAAAAACAAGTGGGACTATAGACTGATTGTTGTAGTTGTGCCGCCACCTCGTCCACAGACCATGCTATAGTCATTTCTTTTTTTCAAGATGCATGCGATGGTTATGTGAACAAATTATGCTGCGGTGGCTGTTGCTGACTGTTTAAATCTAGCGGGTTTGGTGTCTTGTGTCGCAAAGCCAATGACACTAGGCGCGCTTCCATTAACCGATGTTATGCGACTAAGCCATAAGCCATGGCAACAGAATTTGGTGGGATTTCGATGGATTTTGCCTTTATTTAATCGAAAGAGGCGTGTGCGTGTTTCTTTACAGAAGCAGCGCGGAGAGCCGCTTCAGAAACGTGTGCAGCGCTGCTGGTATAAACATAACATCAGCTCTGGTGGCCGTGTCGGAGCCGTTACGCACCGCAGATGCATGCAGTGTACATAGTCTAAGCATTAATGGCAAGGAAAGCCCCTTATACTTGAGAGCAGCTACGTATGAAGTGTTTCTTGGAGTTTATAGTACACTGAAGAATGATCATATGACTTTTTACATATGCCATGTGACCTGTAAATGTGAAAAAGCCATTTACATTGCAGTGCGAAATATTACTTTTTCGAATTGCCTGAAATACCACCTCATGTGAGCGTAAAAACTTTTTTGTGATATATGAGAGGTTTTGCAAAATTGTTTCCATTAGGCGTATTTTCAATTCGCAATTTTTATTTGTGCATCTTGAAGGGTAATGGAAACGCAGCTAGAGACAGTAACGATTCTCTGACAATCAGTGATCTGCAGTGTTCACGTCACATTTTAGTATCGCTTGGAACCTCAACCGAGGAGTTACTAAATAAAAAAAAATAAATGTACCAGGTACCAGATACTATACATAGTGGAACCCCAAACCCCAAAAAGCATTCATGCAGAAGAGCATTCATGAAATACAGAATATAAAACCTAATATTTTACTTTACCTGTTAGAGATGTCTTAATTTTTTAATGTATGTTTAAATGAATCTGTTATGAAACAAGTTATGACAGCCACTGTGTAACTGAATATATTTCCACAACAAACAGAAGTTTTATGTGCAATTTACATGTCTGCATACAATTGTTTTAAGTTGAGTGTAGATTATTATATTTAAAAATAAATAGTAATTAAATTAAGTTTGTAATTAGTAATTACTTCGTAATTAAGTTTGGTCTCTTAATTGTAAACTTGTTCAGTAAACCATTGTTTAATTTAAAAAAAATAAAAATAAAATTATATATATATATATATATATATATATATATACACCTAACCGTGACGTCAAAACCGAGGTACATACTGAACTGTCATGTTTGTGTACTGTTACACCCTTATAAAATGCAAAAACACTCTATATGCTATTTAAAAAGACAGTTCAAAGATGCTATCAAGCATTCCAAATTGTAACCAAAAAAGACGAGAACAATTCATATCATATCTGCTCAGTCATGTCTTTTTCTTTTCTCTCTGTCTCTTGGCATAGCTTGCCTGCTTGAATTAAGGACAGCAGAGATTGCTGGGGTGAACAGATTTCTTCATGACGCATGCACAGACTTCTCTCCTCTTTCATTGCATTATTATCCATTTACTTTTTTTTTTTAACAAATATCTGCATATGATGAAACATAAATGTCCCATTCAAACAATGCTGAAAAAGTCAGTTAGCTTTTTGCACCTGGCTTGTTGGCAATGTCCTGATGGTGAAACAGAACATGAAAGAGTCCACCATTTGAACTATCCAATAAAAGGGAGCTCCAACTAACACTTTATGTGCTCTTATTCTCACAATTACATTCTCACGCCCACACACTCTCCTGGATCATTTGCTCCAGCACGATACGACCTCATGTCACCGGTGTTATGCCGCAGCTTGCGGACGGTGTGACGGTACCTGTCGTACAAGCTCAGCGTCTCCTGTGAGTGAGCAGAGATGACAAAACACCACAGGTGGTGTCACACTCTGCGTCAGGCAAGTTCGGAGCAAAGTTGGCAAGACACAAGCTGACAGATCCGTGCCACAGTCTCTGAAACACACACACATTCATAAGAACACTGAAAGAGGGGTGGAGACAGAGAAATACGCAAAGCGCTACTAAGGCCTTCACCCTGTCAGATGCCAGGTTTGAGCCCAAGTCACCAAACACACACACACACACACACACACTCTGTCAGTCCTCATGCTGACAGGACTGTCAGTTCTACTTCTCATCCACTCGAGTGTCAAGCATTAGGCTGTCCTACTCAAACAAGCATGTCCTCCAAGAGCAGTGGCGTGTGGTGGTCTTCTGTAATGTTCCTCTCTGCACTTGTTTTTTTTAGTCCAGTAAAAATTCATAGTGTTCTAACATTTTAAAGGTACATGGAATAGTACATGGAACAAGGTGCTGTTTTATTCTAAAATTCTGGCTCAAGTTAGGGTATGTCGAAAAACTCTGATTGTATATTTTCTCCCTCAACTTCAAAATCGTCCTATATCACTGTTTTACCTTTTTTGTTAAGGGTGTTTGATCTTCTTTGCATGTTCACTATGCAAAGACTGGGTCGGTATTTCTGCAGTGATGTAGGATAATTTTGAAATGATTTTTCAAGTTGAGGGAGAAAATACCATTGGAGTTTTTTGACATACCCTAACTGTCTTGAGCCAGAATACACAGAGTTCAGGGAGAGCAAGACAAGATGAGCGTTTGAGATTAAAAAGTATTTAAATTGGGGTTTTTTTTAATGAAAATAACCAATTGTTTCACTAGATAAGACCCTTCTTCCTCAGTTGGGATCGTTTACAACCGCATTTGAGATAATTTGAAGCCGCATTTAAACTGCACAAGTTCAAACTCAGGGCACCATACCAGTCCATTATATGGAGAAAAACGAAATGTTTTCCTCAAAAAACACGATTTCTTTACCACTGAAGAAGGAAAGACATGAACATCTTGGATGGCAAGGGGGTGAGTACATTGTTATCTGTAAATTGTTGTTTTGGAAGTGGACTTCTCCTTTAAAGTGGCATTTTTCCTTTTCACACTAAGCAATGCACTATAACAGACAGGAGCAAATAACATACAACCATGGTGTAAACACATTCAACATTACTTACTTTTTGGAATAGAAGCAGCCAGCAACCAGGTTTTGTGAGTTACAATTATGATAGCAGCAGGGAAATGCGTGCTACATTGAATAACAGACAAGCACACATGAGGTAACTGATGACGAGAGTGTGGAGAAGTCAAGCATGCCTTTTACACATTTCGCATATTCATTGTGTGTGTGTGTGTGTGTGTGTGTACTGTTAGGCTGCAGGCTGAAGAGCTGAGCATATTATGAGGGTCAGGAATACAGCGCTTCTTCATTTCACCTCATCAGCTCTACAGAGAGAACACATGGGTCTATTCAGCACTGTACACATACATCTGATACTAATGAATCCAATGCACATTAGCTCTCAGACTTTTCCACATACACTAGCTTAGAAATGTAACTTAAACTGCCACTTCTATTGTTTTAAATAAAGGTGCACTACAGATAACAGTATTAATAATAATCTTAAAGGGATAGTTTACCCAAAATTAAAAATTCTGTCACCCAACCACATGTCATTCCAACCTGCAAGACCTTTGTTCATCTTTATCACATTTTTATAATATACACTGCAGTATATTATATATAATTTTAGAATTTCTAACACATCAAGTGAATCCTCCAAGGTCACGGTAAGTGGAATGTGACTAGGGTCGGCAGGAACAATATAGCGTCTCTCGCCCTTTTGTGCTGCTGTGAGTAATAGTTATGATTTGGGTTGGAGAAGGTCCTAGAAAAGCATTAAACACATTTATTGAGCATGAACGATAAGGAAGAAGCTTGTTTCCAGAACATTCCATGTTATGAGTCCATGATTTCAGGACAATCAACCTTTAAGAGGTGCTCAGTGTCAGCAATTCTCACTTCCAGTGAGAGATGTTATAATGCAGCTCACATCAGGCAAAGGTACAGTACATCATAACAGCAGCAGTAAAACCCAGCAGTGGAAGTGGCTAGAGATTGAAAAATGTCTATTACTCTGAGGTACTCTCAATTTCTAGCCTTTAGATCACACATAAATGGATTTTGATGTGTTTGAAGTGTGTGCACACATATAATAAGATTTAGGGGATCACAGAAATACTTTTTTCTATCTTTTATTTCTCTCTCACACAAGTGGTATGTTTTTATAAGTATAGTATAACTTAAAAGGATGCATATGCTCAGAAACCAAAGAGAACTATCAGTCTCTTTATCCACATTCACAGTAGCCTTAATGCCTTGCATTTGCCATTAGCTGTTAAATCATCATTAAGTGGCAGAATCAGTATCAGAAGAGGCACAGTTATTTCTTCTGGCATGATGCAAGGCCTGATCAGCGCTTGTATAAATGACTGTGTGAGAGATCACAGTTTTTAAAAATTTTGCCTCCAGGCAAAGAAACGCAAGTTACTGCAGTCTTCATAATTGCTAGGTCAGGTAGAGTGTTAGAGAAGAACCACTGAATCTTTAGCTTTAAATGATGTAAGGTACTAAAAATAACAAAGTTGTTAAATGACAGTCAAGATCCATATTTGAAAGAACAAAAAATAGTTAGCAACACCAGTGGTTTTCAAACAAGAGGAGGTGAAAGTCCACAAGAAAATAGTGTAAAAAAATGTAAAGAATTTGCGTGACACTAGAATGCAAATATTTTCCAAAGGATATTATATGAATATTATACACTGACTTGGTAATTTTTATAGTATAATTGGGCACATTTTAGGCAGAAGGGATGTGGTTCATCAGTGGTTCAACTGATAAAACAATAGAAGAGAAGAAATTGTTGAATAGTAATAAGTTATTTTTTATTAGTTCTCTTTGAGCACAAAAAGTATTCTTGTAGCTTCATAACAATATGGTGGAATGTCACATGCACCATTTTAACAATGTCCTGCAGGATCAGAAAGCTCTCAGATTTCATCAGAAATATCTTATGTTGTGTTCCGAAGATGAACGAAGGTCTTATGGGTCTGTAAAGACATGAGGGTAAGTGATTAATGACAGAATTTCATTTTTGAAAACTATTCCTTTAAACTATGCACCTTATTGAAGAATGCTGTGCTATGAAAAACTATTTATTGCACACTTTTTACCAAGTAGGCAAAAAAAAATGGTGGAAAAATCCCACTTCCAATGTACTTAAAATACCAAAATAAATACAGTGCAACCATTTTAAAAATGGCAATTAAAAAACAATTATAAAATTTCCAACTTTCCCAGTCACAGTAAACATGATTGTGAAATTACTTTGGAGATAATTTGTGGACCATCCAAGCCAGTGTTAAAGCACAGATACAATGACATCTGCTATAATGAACACACTCTACTTTGGTTCTATAACCTCCACAACACTTCATGACTCAGACAAACCCTTCAGGCTCATTGTGAAAAAGTCACTATTCAGGCAAAGCTCAAGACTCAGTGACCCACTAGGAGAAGAACAGCAGCCATGCAGCAAAACGTTCTACAGCAAGAGAACAGTTCCATTATGTGCACAGTTTTATTCAGAGTAACCTTCATCTTTTCAGATGATGTGCAATGTATGCAGTGGCTCAAAAGCCTTCCTGAACCTCCACACATCTCTACTGAATGCAAGATGCAGCGTTGAACAATAGGTGAAAAGGCAAGGCCCACTCAAGTACTATGTCAGACTGTACAATACAGACTCTTGTAACAATCGACAGCACAAACTCTGTTTTACAGTGTCACAAGTCCACATCTGTTCGGACAGTTATTTAGACGTGAAACTAAAATCATTCCACACCAACCCAAGCAAGACCTTCATACTAAAGTTAGAAGGTTCTTTGTGCTAAAGTTGTGCTTCCCTCAAACTGTCTCTCTAATAAATAGCAAAAATGATACAAAAATCAATGTGCTCTCATTTTTACAGTACTTGAATTAACCATGTTTTTAGAAAAAACTTTCGTGAAACAACCCAATGTCTCTTTCACATAAAAAGCCAAGTTTTAAATTTGGAATAAAGTCACACCGCAAGATAGTCACATTGTGAGGTATAAATCTGCATTTTTTGCTCTGAGGTGGGCTTCCACATTAAGAAAAAAACTTTTTCTGAAGCATAAGCATTTAAAACCATTATATCCTGACTTGGTGAGAGACAAATGAGCTGAAAACATTTTAAAAAATAATTTCACATAAACTCCACACCTCTCAGCTCTTTCATTTCCTATTTCTCAGTAGCAGATTTCACAGAGAAGTATAAAATCCCACACTCGTCTTAATGAGGTCATTTTATGTGTCTCCAAAAAGATCATTTATTACTGCTATGATGACTCATTTTGAACTTATTCAGCACAGATTATTTTGTGAGAATTTCGTGATGTAATGCGAGCCTTGAAACAAGGCTGTTACTGAAGGACGAGAGAATTAAAAACTCAACAGCAAATTCTCAGTAAGTAATTTCCTCTCATTTCAATGGTATTTGCTTGGCTGGCACAAGACCCAGATATACATGATTTGAAAACTGATATCTTTGCTTACAGGCACTCAATTTTGGACATGTTTTTGTGCCAATCACCAGTCTTGCAAATGCTCCCAATCACTCTGAAGCAAAATGAAAAATTACATTATAACAACAATGAATGACTGATAGCACCGACTACACCCTTCACCAGCTCAGCCAAAACAGGGTTGCCAGGTCTTTGAAACAAAACCAACCTAATTGCTATTCAAAACAAGCCCAAAACTAGCCAAAGCGCATTTAATCCACAGACTAAAAAACAACACATGGCAACAGTGTAAATGTATAACTGCGGTAAAACCGCAGACTTGGCAACCCTCTGAAAAACTCTCACAGAGAGTCTCAGTTTTTAAAAAAAATACTTGTAATATTATAATTTATTATTGCTGATGTATAATGCACGTTGCATTCAAAAAGTATTTTGTCAGAATATACCACTTTTTAAATCTAAGAAGAAAGATGCTTTTTTTGTTAACCTAGGTCTGTGATTGCAGCATCTATCTGCAGGGGCTAATGAGGCCATGCTAACCAGCTAAACCTTAACTCCACTGAAGCTATGTGTACATCCTACTCCTACTCCTCCGAAATAGGATTAACTGGTATACAGATAAACGAACTCAGGTGATATTTTTTTATGGGAAATACAAGCTTCATTGTATCAATATAATGCAGAGAAAGGATGATTTCTCACTTTCCCTCTTTTACTGCTCCTCTTCATAAAACCAATTACCAAGGCTTGAGCTCCAATTTGCAATTACTGGGCTGGACAGATTCTTAAAGATTGGATTAATCCCATTTCCGCCTGCTAGCTTTTCAAGAGCACTTCATATAGGAAGCACTTTATAAGGGACCACTTATATACTGTATAACAAAGTGGACAATGTTTCTCAAAAAGCCCTTAGGACACACAGCCAGATTCCAGGAAAACATCCAGTGGGCTGCTGCTAAGAAACCAGAGTGGTGAAAAATTATAGTACCCACCTTTATATTTACTATAATTTAAAATTATAATAACCACCTCAAATCCAGTTTTCTTGACAGTAGAAACAGTATAGTTCTGTGTTTACTTCATCAAAATGTCCAGCATAATATATAACTGCTGTAATGGTTTTATTTTGTACAAGGGAAAAACACCTCATTATCTACCAGGAAGAGAAATAACCAGATAGCCACTCTATTCCCTATACGGTAAAATGGATTGAACATTGGCTTTAAAAAATGATAGTAAGTTTCCAGAGTCATTACAGGAGGGCAGAAATCATTCAGCCACTGTACAAACCTTATTCCCAGGCAAAATTATTTCAATGATTCACTGGACCTGCAGATGGGATTTCTCATGACAGGCAAAAATATGAAATAAATTAATGAATCTGATAGAAGATGGAGCAAACAAAAGAAACAAGCAAACACACACGTGTGAAATTGCAACAATGCATACAGTACATTCTTCTTTGTGACACTGTCAAATATTCTATGATCATGGCATGCATCTGGGATCAACATCTCATCTGATTGGCGAGCAGACTGATTCCCTTATTTCTGTCAATCTTTGCTTTATTAAGTAGATGTATTCGGCCTCAGTTGACCTGAAGAGATCATAGATAATCTGCTTACATTGAAAAAAAAATTAATGATTGTGCTGTTTTTTTCTCTTACAATTTCATTTTCAAAATACTTTTTTCTGCCAAAAAGACTGGAGTTTTATATCAACTGAGCACACAGCTGCATAAAGGTAAGACAAAACATGGATCAGCTGGCTTCATGTAGCTGGAAGCTACAGCACTGAGACAGTAGAGAGACAGTGCTTCAGGGATAGCTTGTCTTAATGTTGTCTTAATGTTTTATCTTAGATGTTTGAGTGGACTCTGAATTTTAAAAACATATTTATTGCTGCATATTGAATATAAAATGGTGTATAGGTACATTCAAAAACAAAAGAGTATTCTGATGAAAATAAAGTTGTATGCAACATATTTCTCTCTCATTTCCACTTCCTGAAAAAGATAAGTTTTCTAGTGCTGACCCCAAACTATAAAAAAAAAAAAAAAAAGTGTGTGTTGGAGCTAAACTCTGCAGGACACCGGCCTTCAAGGACCGAGTTTGGACACCCCAGCTGTAGATGGACAGACAGACAGATGGACTGACACAAAGATAGACGGACAGATACATAGATAGATGGACAGACAGACAAATGGACGGACACATAGATAGATGGACAGACAGACAAATGGGTGGACAGACACATAGATAGATGGACAGACAGACACTGGACACACATAGATAGATGGACAGACAGACAAATGGACGGACACATAGATTGATCAGCAGACAGACAGATGGATGGACCCATAGATAGGTGGACAGACAGACAAATGGACAGACACTTGATAGATGGACAGACAGACAAAAGGATGGACACACAACTGGACAGACACATAATTAGATGGACAGACAGACAAATGGATGGACACATAAATAGATGGACAGACACATAGATAGATAGACAGACAGATGGATCTGGACACATAGATAGGTGGACAAACAGACAAATGGACAGACACTTAGATAGATGGACAGACGGACAAAAAGATGGACACACAACTGGACAGGCACACAGATAGATGGACAGACAGATGGGCACAGATAGATGGGCAGACAGATGGCCAGACACATAGATAGATGGACAGGCATCTAGATGGATGGACAGACAGACAAATGCACAGACATATACATAGATGGAGAGAGAGACAGATGAACGGACACACAGATGGACAGACACATAGATAGACGGACAGACATATATAGATAGATGGACAGACAGACAAAAGGATGGACACAGATGGACAGACACACAGATAGATGGACAGACAGATGGGCAGACACAGATAAACGGACAGACATCTAGATAGATGGACAGACAGACAAATGGACAGACACAAAGATGGACAGACACATAGATGAACAGACAGACAGACTGATGGACACATTGATGGATGGACATACAGATAGATAAGCAGACAGACAGACGGACAGACACATAGATAGATCGGACAAACATCTAGATAGATGGACAGACAGACAAATAGACACACTGACAGACAGATGCAGATAGATGGACAGACAGACAAATGGACAGACACTTAAATAGATGGACAGACAGACAAAAGAATGAACACACAACTGGACAGACACATAGACAGATGGGCAGACAGACAGATTGACGGACACATAGATAGACGGACAGACATAGAGATGGACAGACAGACAAATGGACAGACACATAGATAGACCAACAGAAACAGACAGACTGACGGACACATAGATGGATAGTGCTAATGCATTAACAGTACACAAAATATGTGCAAACTGAATTGTACGGTCATAATCAAAATACATTCATAACTACAACTTATGATCAATGTCGACATTAACAGCCTTGTGTGCAGAGCACTGACACTGCGTTACGGGCATCCTGAGTTTGAATCCCAGCTCAAGGACATTTCCTGATCCCGCCCCCCTCTCGCTCTCCCACTTCACTACCTGTCTGCTCCACACTGTCCTATCCTAATGAAGGCAAAAAATGCCAAAAATAAATACATTTAAAAAACTGTTTGCTCCCCACAATTCTTAATGAGAAAACAGGATTCTCTGATAAATAGAATTTTAAAATGCTGTTCTATTTTAAAATATAAATCTTACGTATAAATGTATTTACTGTTAATTTTGAACAATTTTTGTCTTTGGTGAATAAAAGTATTAATTTATATTTAAAAAGTACTGACCCCAAGCTTTTTAAAAGGTTGTGTATGGATGTGATCATTATACAATCATGTGCATTAAAGCCTTACATAATACATTTATAATTTTTTTGGATACTAGTTTTCATTGTGCACCATGTAGTCTTTTACACACACTGATTCACAAAACTGGACAGGACAGAACTGCTGACTATGATTCTTTGTGGTAGGTGTCAGTCTATCCCTGTTTAACTAAAATGATACGCATGATATGCATTTTAACAGCATGTTTACCTATACAAGTCCACACTGTCCAACACTAGACTGAAAAAAATTTAGATTTTTTTACTGCAGGTGTGTGTGTCCTTGCTGAGTCTATCAATACAAATCTGAAAACACTGGGGCTGCCCTGTAAACAGTATACACCCACAAACAGACCTGTGCATTTCATCCAAATATATAAACATGATCCATTTTGCATTATATACATGCAAGTAAAAGCAAGCTGTACTAAAAGCATGCAGGTGATTCAATGTGTCATCCTGACACCCTGAGTCATGGTTATTCATATGCTTTACTTAGAAATGAAAGAAAGCAGTTGCTTATTTAAACACTAGTGACTCATGCACACCAGCACACTTTACCTGATCTCTTGTCATTTTCTATCCCTGTATAATCCAAACCATAAAAATTATGAAGTACAAGATCAGAGTGACTCATCCTATAGAACAGTAAGCATGTGTTCAAGGTTTGAAGTGTTTACATGTCAGTAATGCTAAAATTACTAAACTGAATGGATTAGTGTGGTTTTAAAGGATTTTTGAATAGAACAGATAGACAAACAGACAGATACATAGAGGGATACACAGAAAGACCGACAGAAACATACACTGATGGACTGACTGACTAACAGACATGCAGACAGACAAACAGTCAAGCATACCTTTGAGATAGATAGACAAACAGACTGACTGTCTATGTACGGTGTGTATGTTTGTGTGTCTGTCTGTTTATCTGTCATCAGACAGACAGACGGACAGACAGATGAACAGACAGAAAGATAGATACAGATTTAAAAGTTCTACAGAAAGGTATACAGTCACACAGCCATTCAAGTCAGCTGGAGAGTGCGACAAAGAGGAAATAGGTTGACTTAGCATTTATACCCTATGCAAATCAGGATGCTTCTATCTAATCCAACCATAATCCATATTCCACATGTGGGTTCATTTAAAGGGGTCCTATTATGCTCTTTTACAAAGTCTGGATTTTGTTTTGAGGTGTACTAGAACATGCTCTCACATAATTTACATTTTTACAATACCTTTGGCACAAATGGCTCGATTAGTTCCGGGTGTGATGAAGGAACACCTTCATCAAAAATGTCCGAAAAAGTAAATGTCTTGTGATTAGTTTGCTGTCTCAGTGCGTTGTGATTGGCGAACAGCTTAGACGGTGTTTCAGTACTGCCACACCCTTAGCCAAAACAGCAAGTTCCATGTACAACTGTTAGCGCAAGCTAGATTAAAGTGATTCTTATGTTTTAAACATAAATATTTTTCTTACAAAAACACATCAATTCGCTACAGGAGGCCTTAATTGCATTCACCTGAAAGAAGAAAGTCATATACACCTAGGATGCATGGAAGGTAAGTAAATAATATGCTACAGTAGTGTTGGGTCCTATTGTCAGCCTGCGAGATTGCCAACACGATATTATTGTGCTAATTTATTTAATTATTTACATGGTTTCATTGCCCGGAACCAGCTCCAGCATAAAGCTAAAAGCAGCGTAATGGTTTTAATAAGACTTAAATTGAATTTAACATGACAACAATTGAATAAAAACATTGTAAGTTACTAATTATAATGCTTACATTTCCTTAGTTATTCAAAAAGCAGCTACAGAAAACGAGCAAAGAACATCATCACTGATTAGTCTAGCCTAGTCTAGTGCAAGTTAAAAAAGTGAAAAAGTATATTAGGACCCCTTTAAGGTATCTATGTGCCTTAGATGTGTTTCTAAGTATTGAATGGTGTCTACACTCACACTTGTCTGCACACACACATACATTTCCTGTTGTTCTTTTAGCACATCAAAACAACTCAAGCATACTGATAAAGCATTCAGAAAGTCTAAAGAACACTCTCTGGTAAAGTAAATAATATCTATAATAATAAAATTTCCCTTACATCCACATATATAGATAGATAGATAGATAGACAGATAGATAGATGGATAGATATGTCACTCAAGCACATTACAAGGCTCAAAGCACATGATTGCATTTAGGAAATATCACAGTTTCTGTCACTCGCTCTTACACTTTATCTCTCACTTTCATACATTTATTTCCCTGGTGTCTCCTTATCTCTGTTTCTCTTGCATGCACATAGATGGCCAAACACTGACAGATACACATAAATACAGAAACACAGGCAATTATGCATTTTTTGTGTTTTGAGAAGAAGATAAAACACAATTTAGAACAATGCTTCTGAAGAATGCAAGAGAACAGGGCATAAAATAAGATAAGCTTGTGTTATTGTTATGACAACACATTTCTCTGCTTTTCATTATTATTACGTCTCTTTCTGCCAGTCTCCCTCCATTTAATTCATCTCCTGTCTCGCTCTCTCTTTATTTATCTCTGTCTCTAATTATAACCACCTTAAATATTCCTAAGCGGCAGTCCAGACACCTATTTACAGTTAGTTTTATAAAACTTTATTGTTATTATTATTATGATTATTATTATTATTATTATTTTGAGCATGCATTTTGTTAATCTAAATTCAATTAGATTAATACGAGAAAAAGCAAATTATGTTTCTGGCTTGTACAAAATGTCCATATTGAGCAATAATAAATGTTTACAATGAGCATGAAGAGAAATGGGTGATGTCCATGGATAGGCCACTTATGAAGTGCATGTAGGTCAAGAGAACAGGAATTTTATGTTTTCTCTGGGGTGTCTTGTTAATGGCTTCAGTAATGTATGTCCGACCTGTGACAGAAACCATTAAAAAGTCATAGTATCTCATAGTCATGCATCTCTAGTATAGCTATGGGTGGAGGAAAACAGAGGAAAAAGAGCAGGAGAAGAAAAATGCAGACAACAACAATCCTTCTACAGTCTATGAGATTCCCAGGTAATGCATCAGCTACAGAATTATATGACCTATTTCTGACTTTAATTTAGGGCCACTTCCATTATAGAGCCTGTGAAAAATAAGCTTCCTTTTTCACTCTGCCCCCTCCTCTTTTTTTAAATACACAATTGCTTCCGAAATGACAGAGAAACAAAATAGCACTTGACTTTAAAATCCGACTTCAAACATTATGGTAAAATAGAGCTATTGTCCTTTAGTTCTTTGAAGCTTTATTTATCATCCCTTTCTCTTCCTTTCATTCTCTCTCTCACCGTCAGTTAGCTGCAGACCTGACTGTGCGCATGCACATTGATGCTGTACAGCATGTGCACTCCGTGCGAGGTCCTGAGACAGGAAGAGATGGATAAATGATTGGATAAAGGGATAACGAGTGTTCCTCAGCACAGTCTGTTTGCAGAGTGGGTGGGATGGATGAGGGAGCCAAAGTGATTTCCAAAGTGATGATGTGTTCGGATGCACTTATCCAATATGCTGGATGTAGAAATAAACAAGTGTAATGACTGTAATGGCACCAGTAAATGTACCTTAATACCTCACTGAGATGGGCTTTTGACCAAGACGTTTTTATGACATTCACATGCCGTCAAAATTATGTAAAGCTTAAGTGCTCTAAACGGATCATGTGCACAAATGTGCATGGGAGCGCTCAGGCTGTGTGAGGTTACCGTACTAAGATGGTATTCAGTGCTGAGGATTGTAAATGTAAATACTTAAGATAAAAAAAAAAAACATCCTTAAAGGGATTTACTCAAAAATGAAAATTCTGTCATTAATTACCTTCATGTTTTTCCAAACCCACAAGACCTTTCTTCATCTTTGGAACACAAATGACAATATTTTTGATGAAATCTGAGAGCTTTCTGACCCTGCATAGACAGGAAGGCAACTGAAATGTTCAAGGCCAAAAAAGGCAGTAAGGATATTGTTAAAAAAGTCCATGTGACATCTGATTCACATTTAATTTTATGAAGCTATGAGAACCATTTTTGTGCTCCTGCGTCAACAGCACCACACGCATACCAACGTGATCTCATGAAAATTCGTCTATGTATTTTACGTAAAATGTGTTTTTTCCAGACACTAAAATGTACAATACTGACATATTTACAGCACCTAAACTTACAAATACTTATGTATTTTCAGCATTTAAATATACAACACTGACGAATTGAGGACACCTAAAAACGAATCCTTATGAATATTAAAATCACAGCATTAATTTCATTATTATTGTTGATTTCAATTATCATATCAATGGCCTTATGTTTTCAATGACATTATTAAATTGTTGGTTTACTTAATATGAAACTATAAAATTTTGTTCTGTTCTGTGTGATTTCTGCTGCCAGCTTGTTACCAAGAATAGGCCTACATAATGTTAAACAATGGTTAGGTTTAGAGGTAGGAGTGGGATTAGCAACTATAAAAAATATATATATTTTTATGCTATATTGTTACTATCATGGTCATTTCCCTGCATATTTTGGTCAGTTACATTTTATATCCTTTTATAGTCACTATAAAATGGGTAGGTTTAGGTTTGGTGGTAGGTAAAGGGGTCTAAAAATGTAACTTGCTTATTGATAAAACAATAAAAAAAAAAATGCATTTTCTCTATAAAATGGGTAAGTTTAAGTTTGGGGGTAAGTTAAGGGAGCTAAAAATCAAAATCGCTTATCGATAAAATGATAAGGCACTGATACGAATATCTGGTCATGAACGCGCATTGAAGACTTACACGGAAGAGGAAAAAATTGTTAAATAGTTGTTTTTACAAAAAGTATTCTTGTAGCTTCATAAAACCACGTCACATGGACTATTTTATTGATGTCCTTACTACCTTTTTAGGCCTTGAATGTTGTAGTACCGTTGCTGTCTATGCAGGGTCAGAAAGCTCTCAGATTTTAGAAATTAACGAAATGACTGGAAAAAAGATTTGTTAATTTTGCTGAACGAGACTCAAAGGTCCGAGTTCGTAAAATGGTCCGAACTTCCCATCACTACTTACAAATCACATCTAAGTTCATCGTCTGTGTACTCCGGCTAAAAAAGGTACAGTATGGCGGAAAACTCCATCTTATTTTCTCCTGCAACTTCAGAATTGTCCGACACGTTGTACTATTTTGTTTGTAAACAGCGTTTGACTTACTTGCACTTCTTAGTCTTTGCGTGTTCACTTGAGAGGGTGCTCGCTGCAGAGCCAAATGGGAGGAGCTGGAGCTCTAGCTCCCCCTCGCTGGAGGTAATGGGTAGAGATAGACACCTAACCACCCATTGGTTCACATAGAGGTGGAGCTGGACATCCAGAGAGGGGGAGCTGGAGGCCATTCGGCTCTGCAGTGAGCAGTACTTGGTTCGCTTTGTAAACACTGGGTCTGTAGATCCGCCTACGTTCAGCGTGACCTTTCGACATGATTCAATAGTACGTCATGAACGCGCATGCCAGAACCTGTGCTACACGAGCTTTTGTGCTTAAAAAGTACACACATTTTTATTTTCAGAAAAAAATGACCAATCGTTTCGCTAGATAAGACCCTCCTTCCTCGGCTGGGATCATTTAGAGCCCCTTGAAGCTGCATTTAAACTACATCTTGGAAGTTCAAAATTGAGATCACAATTGAAGTTCATTATATGCAGAAAAATCCTGAAATGTTTTCCTCAAAAACCATAATTTCTTTACGACTGAAGACAGAAAGACATGAACATCTTGGATGACAAGGGGGTGAGTAAATTATTTGTGAATTGTTGTTCTGGAAGTGGACTTCTCCTTTAAGCAAAAAAGAAAATTCATTGCATTTTGATAAAAACAAACATGCTTTTTTTTCGAGAAAAAAAAAAAAAGAGTCCTCGAAATTATCTGAAGTCACCATTCATGCTTTTGCGATTGTGTTGATGTAAAACACTATTGGCAGAGCTCTTCAGCAGGTGTGTGTGTGTGTGTGTGTATATATATATATATATATATATATATATGTGTGTGTGTGTGTGTGTGTGTGCACCTGGTATTTATCACATTATGGGGACCAAATGTCCCCACAAGGATAGTAATACCAGTAAATTTTGACCTTGTGGGGACATTTGTGAGGTCCCCATGAGGAAACAAGCTTATAAATCATGCAGAATTAGTTTTTTTGAGAAAATAAAAGTGTGCACAGTCTCCTGTGAGGGCTAGGTTTAAGTGTAGGGTAGGTGTAGGGCGATAGAAAATAGGGTTTGTACAGTATAAAAACCATTACGCCTATGGAATGTCCCCATAAAACATGTAAACACAACATGTGTGTGTCTGTGTGTGTACACATTAACTTCCTCCAGCAGCAGGGGGCACAGAATGAGAGTGATGCACACAGACAAAAATGTCACAAAGAATGAGCACACCCCAACCAAAATATGTCTGAGTGAGAGAACGAATGGGAGGGAGAAGGAGGCCACAAAGAGGTAAAAACAGAGAAAGAGGCGGATAGGCACAGATGGAAAAGGTGGGGTGGGGGTGCAACCCAAAAGACTGAGAGTAAACAAGTGTGCATCAGCGAAGCGTCTCTGCACGAACACATTGGGCTGTGTGTTACGAGTGTCGTGCCTTTTAAAGAACATGTTTTGCGATGCCCACTGCAGGCATGAGTGATTTCAGTGCCTTTCATGTTGACTGCTTTTTGGGTCACTGTCTCTCACCTCTAGTAGCTGCACATGCACGCACACAGGATTCCGTTCAGTCATCACACTGCTCTGCTTCAGCTATATACACATGCATACATATGCACATGCACACAATTCTCAATGCACTACACCCTGTCCATTAGCAGAAACATACATGCTCACTGACAGTGACAATGCTCACACACACTGCTCCATTAGCGCCACTCACATCAAGCCAGAGGCATACGGTATGCTTCATTCATTCATATCACTTTTAACAGTAAGGAAGTTCAGTTTAATCACAACAAGCTGCAAATTGCTTGAAAATAACGTTAATAGCATAGCAGGAAAATTGATCACACTGATCTTAGTAATGTGGAGCAGACCATTAAAACACTGTACGGGTCAAAGAACTGATTCACACATTTGGCTTACAAATGGGATATCAGAAAACATCTTTTGTGTGTTTTTTCAGTTTTTAGTTGCATGAATGTGTAATATGCTGACTTTACATCATAAAACCCGTTATTTTTTCAAAAAACTCCTATTTTCATTTGTATTACCAGTCAAAAGTTTTGAATTATTATGAATTTTTAATGTTTTTGAAAGAAGTCTCTCTGCTCTCTGCACATGATCCTTCAGAAGTCATTCTGATATGCAGATTTGGTGCTCATCTCTTATTATCAGCGAAACTGTGATACAGTTTTTTGATACATTAAGCGGGAAAAATCGTTTTCAACCTGATTATAATAAGAAATGTTTCTTGAGCACCAAATAGTCATATTAGAATGATTTCTGAAAGAACATGTGACACTGAAAACTGGCGTAATGGCTGCTGAAAATTCAGCTTTGCCATCACAGGAACAAATAGCTTTTTAAAATACATGTAAAAAGAAAGGAGTTATTTTAAATTGTAAAAAATATATTTACAATATTACTGTTTTACTGTACTTTGATCAAATAAATACACACACACACACACATATATACATATATATATATATATATATATATATATATAACGTACACACACATATACACACACACACACAAAACCAGTAGCACAGGTATATTTGTATCAATAGCCAAAAATACATTGTATGGGTCAAAATTATTTATTTTTCTTTTATGCCAAAAATCATCAGGATATTATGTAAAGATTATGTTCCATGAAGATATTTTGTACATTGCCTATTGTTAGTATATATAATCTTACTTTTTGATTAACAATATTCATTGCTAAGAACTTAATTTGGACAACTTTAAAGGCAATATAAAAAGTCAAATATAACAGTAATTCATTCATAAGTAAAAAATGTAGACACAGATCAAAACAAAAATTAAAATCACTTTGACCATTTAGATTTGAAAACCTAGTAACCATAGTAACCATATCTATTAGTGAACTATTTACAATGCATATTATACTTTTATTGCTAAAGATCTAGTATAATGATGACTACTTATTGTGTCAAAAAGCAAAAATATAATTTAGAAAAAAAATAGTTTTGCATATCAGACACTTAAACATAATAAAAATATTCTTTTGGTTGATACAAAAATCACTTAATACTACAGTTCTAGATGCAAGAGAGCACCTCAGGTAACTGTCTAGCAGAAAAGCAATGCAAAAGTAATGCATTACTTTCCATAAAAAACAACGATGTAACATAAATAATTACACATTTGGGAGTGACAAAATAATGTAACATGACTTTTAAAACTAATGTTCTCTAACACGTGCTTTGGTATTCAGCCCTGGGGTGTATACTGTTCTAGTATTTATTCAGAGATGTAATTTAGCACAGTTTGGGATCTTTATTAGAAGTGCTGCTCCACGCATTGTGTATGTGTGTTTGCGTATACACACTCATCTGCGTGTGTGAGACAGAACACCTGGGCTCTACAGGGGGTTACAGATGCAGCCGTGTATACAAACGCAGACACTTGAGCACAGCAGGACATGACAGAACAGAAGCGCATATTACCAGCTGAAATTTACCAGCCTCTCAGCTTATTATTGCTAACAATGGTCAGAACAGAAAGACAGAACATTGACAGATCAAATGCCCTATATATCCCTCTCCAAACTGGAAAGGGCCTGTAAGCACAGAAAAAAGTTACAAAAAAGACAAATCAGCATTTATATGGTGAAGTTTTAGCACATGGATGTGATTATGATTCCCACTGTGATGTTCCACATGCTGTTAATTAGTAAATGTGTACATGCTGACAATAGTAAAGCCAGATCTAAAGACTTCATATTTTCAAAAGACTGAATGCTTAAAGGACTAGCTCACCTAAAAATGAAAATTTCCTGAATACATACTCAACTACAGGCTATCAAAGATATAGATGTGTTTGTTTCATCAGAACAGATTTATGGAATTTTAGCATTACATCACTTGCTCACCAATGGATCCTTTGCAGTGAATGGGTGCCATCAGAATGAGAGCCCAAACAGCTGATAAAAACACCACAATAATCCACAAGCAATCCCCATGACTTCAGTCAATCAGTTAATGTCTGGTGAAAGGCTGTGTGTTTGTAGGAAACATATCCATCATTAAGGCATTTTAACTTTAAACTCTGGCCAAAATACCAGTCCATATGCATATTAATGCTTTATCCGGTGAAAAAGTTCATCCCCTGTTGTTCTTTCACATCCAAATCCTAACATATTTGTTTAAAACAGTTTTGGGCTGTTCTTAAAGAGAAGTCCACTTCCAGAACAAAAAGTTAGAGATAATGTATTCACCCCCTTGTTCATGTCTTTCTTTCTTCAGCCGTAAAGAAATTATGTTTTTTGAAGAAAACATTTCAGGATTTTTCTCCATATAATGGACTGCTATGGTGCCCCGATTTTGAACTTTCAAAATGCAGTTTAAATGCGGCTTCAAACGAGCCCAAATGCGGTTGTAAACAATCCCAACTAAGGAAGAAGGGTCTTATCTAGCAAAACAATCAGTTATTTTCATAAAAAGAAAAAATACAATTTAAATACTTTTTAATCTCAAACGCTTGTCTTGTCCTGCTCTCCCTAAACTCTGTGTATTCTGGTTCAGGACAGTGAGGGTATGTTGAAAAACTCCAATCGTATTTTCTCCCTCAACTTCAAAAATCATTTCAAAATCATCCTACATCGCTGCAGAAGCACTGACCCAGTCTTTGCAAAGTGAACATGCAAAGAAGATCAAACACCTTTAACAAAAAAGGTAAAACAGTGATATAGGACCATTTTGAAGTTGAGGGAGAACATTAGATGGGAATTTTTCGACGTACCCTAACTGTCATGAACCAGAAAAATACAGTTCAGGCAGAGTGAGACAAAACGAGTGTTTGAGATTAAAAAGTATTTAAATTGTATTTTTTTAATGAAAATAACTGATCGTTTTGCTAGATAAGACCCTTCTTCCTTAGTTGGGATAGTTTACAACCGCATTTGGGATCGTTTGAAGCCGCATTGAAACTGCATTTTGGAAAATCAAAATCAGGGCACCATAGTAGTCCATTATATGGAGAAAAATGCTAAAATGTTTTCTTCAAAAAACATAGTTTCTTTACGACTGAAGAAAGAAAGGCATGAATATCTTGAATGACAAGGGGTGAGTACATTATCTGTCAATTTTTGGAAGTGAACTTCTCCTTTAATATGTGCATATTCTTTCCTTAATCAGGCAATACATCTTGACTGGAGAAAGCAATATAATGGATAGAGGACTCATATACTGGACAAAGTGGCTTGAAATTAGAAACATCTTAATGATGGAGTCGTTTTAAGTTTGTGGATTACTTGAATCACTTGTGGATTACTGTGATGTTTTTCTCAGCTGTTTGGACCCTCATTCTGACAGCACCCACTCACTGCAGATCATCCATTGGTGAGCAAGTGGTGTAATGCTAAATGTCCCCAATTATGTTCCAGTGAAGAACCAAACTCATCTACATATTGGATGGCTTAAGAGTGAGTACATTTTCATTTTTGCGAAAACGATTCCTTCAAGATCTACCTAGGAAAGCAATTAAATTTTCACACAGAACAGTCAGTGTGTCT
Organism: Labeo catla; assembly: GCA_012976165.1. Classification (NCBI taxonomy): domain Eukaryota; kingdom Metazoa; phylum Chordata; class Actinopteri; order Cypriniformes; family Cyprinidae; genus Labeo; species Labeo catla. Next base: position 3,278,627 of record VONZ01000014.1, on the reverse strand, counting down.
GTCCTTAGAAGTGAATAAAAAATTCAGCTGAACTGAAATCACTTTTGAGTTTTGTCCTAAACGCTTAAGGTTACGATATGGTTAGTGGGGCACACATGAGGAAAGAACCGAAAAGTTTTTACCTAAAATGTGCAGAGGGCTCAGGCTCATGGGGGCATGAAACGAGAGGATGTTTCTTACAGTAGAGTGCACTCCTACTTTAACTCTCCCTTGAAACACACTATAAGCCTGTAAAAGCTTAAAGAGTCAAGATGGGACAGTTACCTTGTTCAGCTTATTGCCTAATGGAAACACATTAGTTCTGATTCCTAGATATCTCAACCATGATACATGATTTTACAACAATTAGCAGATTGCAGACACAGTAACTCTCAAAATAAACAGACATACTATGGCGTTTTAGACAATTTTTCAATGGCTTGGCTTTTTAATGCCAAGGACAACCAAGTGTTGTGATCCGTTCACAAGGGCCTTACTTCCTAAAACAAAGCAGCAGCTTTTTTTAACAATATGATGTATACTGACACTTTTCAAAAGCAAATAATGATATTATTTGGAAAATGTTTACTTTGTGATAAATTGACTATTAAAGTATTAAATATATTAATGTATTAATCACTTCAAATTTATAGCACTTTTCACAATAAATGGCTATTATTCCCAACATAAAAAAGCAATATGACACCATAATATCAAATTATTTTAATTTTGTGGACCCCTCCTTGTGGTCCCTGGACCCCATTTTAAAAGCTTTATACTTAAAGGAGAAGTTCGCTTCCAGAACAAAAATTTACAGATAATTTACTCAACCCCATGTCATCCAAAATGTCTGTGTCTTTCTTTCATCATCCATAAAGAAATTATGTTTCTTGGAGAAAACGTTTCAGGAATGTTCTCCATATAATGGACTTCTATGGTGCCCGTGAGCTTGAACTTCCAAAATGCAGTTTAAATGCAGCTTCAAACGGCTCTAAATGAGGAAGAAGGATCTTATCTAGCGAAACGATCGGTTATTATATTATTATCGGTTATATAACATCAAATGCTCATCTTGCAAACTCTGTGTAATCTGGGTCAAGACAGTTAGGGTATGTTGAAAAACTCCCATCTCAAAAACTCAAAAACTCCCACTCCCATTTCTCCTCCAATTTCAAAATCATCCTACATCGCTGCAGAAGTATACCGACCCACTGTTTACAAAGTGCAAGGTGTGAGAAGGATCAAACACCCTTTACAAAAAAAGGCAAAACAGCGATGAAGAACGATTTTGAAGTTGGAGGAGAAAATAAGATGGGAGTTTTTCAACATACCCTAACTGTATTGAACTAGATTAGTTCAGACGCACATCACAGAGCTAGACTTTAAAAAAATAAAAAATAAATAAATAACCGATCGTTTCACTAGATAACCCTTTTTTCTCGTCTGGGATCGTTTAGAGCGCTTTGAAGCTGCATTTGAACTACATTTTGGAAGTTCAAACTTGCGGGCACCATAGAATTTCAATATATGGAGAACATTCCTGAAACGTTTTCCCCAAGAAACACAATTTCTTTACGACTGAAGAAAGAAAGACATGAACATCTTGGATGTTCAAGGGGGTGAGTAAATTACCTGTAGATTTTTGTTCTGGAAGTGAACTTCTCCTTTAGGACAACAAAATATGAAACAGAGTATCTTTGTTTTTTAAAAGAAACAGTATAAAAACTTTCAAAGCCCAACACTTCTTCATAAAAGTAAAATGAATCTAGACTATCAATTTCCAAATTTCACCTGACTGTTATCCTGTTTTCTATGTACTGAAAGCCATTTATTTTTGGCATGGTCCAAAACACTTTTTCGGTCACCACTGTCCTTCATATTTACACTTCAGTACAAACACATATACTAGCCAAGCAAGCATCCCTAGTGTGCTTCCTTTCGTGCTGAGTGTAAAAACCTCTCTCAAATCTCAAATCCCTCAGACTGTCTTTTTTGAAGCCAGTCCCACACCTTTCTCCACTGGACAGGGTTTAAAGTCGCAATGAAAGGAAGTAGGCTGCTGTTGGGATCTTTAATTCTTTCCTTTAAACTCAGCAGCACACAACCAGTGGTGACCCACCATCGCAAATCCATTTCAATCCACAGAGAAGTGTAAACACCACGTCTAAGGGTTTGGGCAAGTAATAATTTCCTTTCAGACCTTGGAACATTTTCGGAAAGGACATCACTCTGATCATCTGCACTAATTCCTTGGTTAAACTTATTAGAGACAGCAAATACTTCCCACAATTCACTTACAGTACATAGCCTTTATCTACCCCCACCCATGCACCAAAATGTTACAATAACAAACAACCGCTGTAATGAATAGCAGCGGCAATGTGAATGAAACAATGTGTTGTGTGCATAAACCCAAGCAACAAACCAGCAAAGACCAGAAAATGGACAAGAAAACAAGAGTCAGCCAATACAAACAAAAAGTAATCTGTGACAAACAAATTATATCAGGCTTAAAGGTGAATACCAGAGGGAGAACACTGTCAACAACTTAAGCAGAAATGAAGCTAATACAGCACTTCTAGTGGAGCAGACATCATACATCTACAATACAATTCAGTTATCAAATACATACACACAAACAAAACAAGCTCAGTACATTGAAAATCACAATATATTGGGTCCATGCAAGTTATTAGTTGATAACTTAATATTCATTTTCTACACAATCTGTGGTGTTAAATAGAGACTTGAAACTTGGAGGAATGGTAGTACTCAGCAACTAGGAAGTCACAAAGGCTTGCCCCAACCGGCCTGACGGGGGCGCTACAAAAGTAAGAAATTGCTTGTAACTCCTAAACTGCAAGTCGCAGACTCTAGTGTCTTATATTGTCAGAATCCTTGGCTAACAACAGACGAAATGCATGCTGGATTCAAAATTGGATTTTCTGAAAAACCTACTTTTGCGAACTAGTCATAGGTCTTTAACCCAATTGGAACCAAACCAGAGCAGAAAGATTCTATGGAGAGTAGCTATCAATAATTAACAGATAAAAAAAAAAAAGTTAACTTTCAACTCACCGTTGCAATGAGACGGCAAAACGTTTGTAAGGGGCAGAGCAGCTTTTACTAAAATAATGGAATGGAAAGAGATCTCTTCTCTTTCAATCTGGGGTTACAGTAAAAAAATAAAAAAAAAAACGGATATAACAAGCAACTATTTGTCCAATCACCTTGAAAGATGGTATGTAGTGTCTTTGACCAATGTGTTACAAGTGTTTATGAGGACATTTGCGTATCTCAAAAAACATGGAATTGAAATGCCACTGAAGTTTCAGCACCTATTACACAAGGTTAACGGAGGCTGATCAGAACGAAACTCGGTGGGCCCATTTGATTCATGGCCCTTAAAGTCTGTGAGAAATTTTAAAGAATAATGAGTTTTACACCTCTTTAAAATCACACAGTGTTTTACGCATACACACATTATGCATATCATATGACAGATCTCCTCATTTTCAACTTTGCATCAAGAACCACTACTGTCAATCAAACTGTTCATGAATTATTCAAGATTATATAAAAAATGACTTAGTCCTAGGTTTTTCATTCAGTCTTAAAGCCACTGCAGTTCAATTGTCTGGACTCTCTAGGTAAGGGGTGGCCAACCCTGTTCCTGGAGATCGACTTTCCTGCAGAGTTTAGTTCCAACCCTAATCAGACATGCCTGTCTGTAATTATCAAGTGCTCCTTGAGATCCTAATTAGCTGGTTCAGGTGTGTTTGGTCAAGGTTGGAGTCGATCTCCAGGACCAGGGTTGAGCACCCCTGCTCTAGGTCAATAATTATCAAATAAAATGTTGAATGTTTTTAACAGTGTCATTTAGAAAATGCACATTGCCAAATACACCCAAAAGTGTATAATTCTTAAACATAAACTTGGTAATTCACAAAGTTAGATGAGCACATGCAGCATATGATTCTGATGGACATCGAACTATAGGTGGTGCTATAACAGCCATAAATGTCAAAAATGGTAAATGGCAAATTGCCTGTAATTGCCAAAAATGCTCTTTTTAATCAATGATTTAAGTCGTTACAGGCTTGCTAAAGATATGTCATCTCTTTTTTCTAATGTGCTTAAATGCCCTAAAGCGCTTGAACCCCAGTAATCGCTGCTTGCAGTTGTAGGCTCTTATTCATATTAATTTTAGTTGTATAAGGGATAAACAGGGGCATAGGAATTACTTCAAAACTCTGTGTGTGTCGGGGGGGCATTTTAAATCTTATCAGCTTCACTTGTGTCACTTTACTATATGACACAGTTTTAAATGCCTTAAGAAGATTTATATGGGATATAATTTAAAAGCATAACAACTGTCTATAAAACATCAATCAAATATTTCTTAAAATAGAACCTAATTAGAAAAAATGAAATGTTGTTGCTACCATGCATGAACAAAACGTGCATATTTTCCTAATTAAACAGAACACATTATTTGGAGAATTAACTGCTGGTGGTAAAGCCTGAGACATTTGTGGTGGTGATGCTTGGGTCATTCAGTGCTTCAGTGAAAATAAACACAGGTATTGAGTGTCTGTAACAATAATACCTGGTAGCCGTTGGGCTCATGAATTTTAATCAAGTTGAATGGGTTTAACCAAAGTGCTTTGCTGAAATCAAACACATTAAGATATTCTGAAGAATATTGGTAACCAAACAGTTGACGGTAGCCACTGACTTCTGTAGTATGGAACAAAAAACCTGTGGAAGTTAATGGCTGCCATCAGCTGTTTGGTTACCAGCATTCTTTAAAATATCTTCTTTTGTGTTCAATAGAAGAAAGAAACTCTTACATATTCGGATCAATATGAGGGTGAGTAAATTATGACAGAAATACTTTTATTCAGCAAGGATAAAATAAACTGAATCTTTGTGTATCGCTTTCCATTAAAAAAAAAAATTAAAGCAAAACAGCTGTTTTTGTTTCTTCAGCACAAAATCAGTATATTAGAATGATTTATGAAAAATCATGTGTGTGACTGAAGACTGGAGCAATGATGATGAAAATCCAGCTTTGCATCACATACATAAATTGGAAAACTGTCATTTTAAATTGTATTCATATTTTACAATATTGCTGTTGTTACTGTATTTTTTTAAATTAATGCAGCATTGATAAGAATAAGAGACTTCTTTCAGAAACATTAAAAAATCTTACCAACTCCAAACCTCAAACTATGACGAATGTCTCACCAAAAATATGACTTCTTTGCTTTCATTGCACTAAAAACATTGACACTTCTTCTTGTAAAAAAGTTCAAAAGCATTTCCATCCAACTACTACACTGTCTTCATTCAACGGAGGTAAAAGTGTGTTTGCGAACAACAGCACCAATTGTACAAATACCCCTCTAGTGTAAACCTGAGCTGTGTGCTAAAGCCTGTGGGCTGCATACAGTAAGAGTTCTCCGCAACTACACACACATCCTCTTCTGACCTAAAAACAAGGCTCTGGTCGCCCGCTACACGTACAATGACTCGAGAGAGAGACGTCCCAGATTATGGGTGAGCACTGCAATCACCCAGGCAGTGGCACAGCACTCCTCCCCCAACACACACTGTCACTCATTCATCTGGCACTAGAGGACAGCCATATGTCCAGCAGTTGTGGTGGCTGTTTCGATCATTCTGAATTTCAAGGAGGGACTTTGTGATTGGAAGCCTCGGCTGTCTCTGTAGTAATTGTTCATCTTGTGTGTGTTTTGTGCATTTCTTCAGATGTCAAGCCAGCCCAGCAGGTGCAAAGTGGCTTGGGGGGGGGGGTTGGGGTAAAATTTGGTCTCCATTTTGTTCTGCTTCCTTTGCCTCTGGGCTGCTGGACAAAAACCAGTTGTGACTCCAACATACAAGGAGCACCTTTAAGTGAGCCAATCCACACTAAATAGCGAGGGAAGAGCCCTTTTTGAAATTGTGCTGTCAAATTAACTAGCAAAAAAGTGAAGTAGGGAGCCTTTAAGTGTCATTTTAAGGGCTTTAAGACTTAATATAACGTAAATGAAATAAGAAATATTTGCTATTATTTTGATTTTGGTGCCAAATGTTTGCACTCGGTGAGCTACTGGCGCTACCTGTTGCAAAACAAAAATATTGATACAATGCCAAATTGTATGGCTTTTGGTTGTCATTTTCAGTCGAAGGGCAACAAGAGAAGCAATGCAAGTCTTCACTGATTTTCTAGCGATAACAAGAGGAGAAAAGAATGAGAAGATACCTGTAGATTAATAAAACTTCCTAAAGATCTGCGTCTTTGTTCCCTCCACTTTTAGCTTACAAACGGCAGACACTAGAAACGCTAGATCCCATCCTGGCACTGAAGAAGTTTCTCAGTGTGGATTTCACTCGATTTCCATGGTGTTTAGACTCCTTATGGGGAAAAAACGATGGTATGGCATTCGGTTTAAGCCTACACTTGTATCCATCACCACCTGTAAGCTTCTTCAGTAGCTGTGTTCATCATATCATTTTTTATTTTTTAAGTTGTATAAAAATAGCAACAGGTAGCGCCAGTAGCTCACTGAGTGCAACAATTTTACGTCATCGAAATAAGCCATGCAAGTCTTAATACCCATGGTAAAAAAAAAAAAATGAGATGAGCTTTATTTGACAAAATACATTATTTCTCCAATATTTAAAGCACTCAAGTACTCATCACCCTAAGATTTGCTTTACATGTAGGGGAAATGTCAAACAAACAAACAATAAAGTGGATATTAAAATGTAATCAATCTCTTTTCTAAACATTCATGTCATGTTTTGTCAAAAACTGACTAAATTAAATTGCTTTAAATTGAAGTCACAGAGGTTCTATACAAGATGCATGTGTTCCAAATAAGCCAATTGCATATTTATAATGTAAATGATTATTATTTTTTTTTTTAAATAAACATTTTAATTGTAATTTTTGATTAATTAGCCATGCTAATTAAATAATTGTTGACCATAAATGACTAATATGGATTACAGACATTTTCCAGCATCCATTCAACAATAACCAAACAAAAACGGTCAGACTAAAGCTTTGTCAGGATGTTTCTTTAATCTTATCATGATCGCTCAAACCTGTTCTTACATTTTGCCTAATAAAAAAGTCTGCAACCACTCTAACACTCTCTTTTCTCCAGCTGAGCAATCTGGTCTTCCACTGTCTGTCTCAGGGGCTTCCTATCATTTCCAACAGTCAATAAAACTCTTCCTTAGAAGCCCACCTGACCTTGCAATATTGCTTTCAAATACCAATAAATAATCATATCAGTTTGCATTTGATTTATCGATCTCTTAGAATACTAATAGGTAATCAATACTAATCCAGTTTCATCAGTGGATTCTTGTAAAACAGCATCTGTGGATGGCTTCTCAAACAGAAAATTATTTAGTTACTAATAAATATGATTTTTACAAAAATTTACAGATTACCAACACATAATCCCAGATAACTCATAAATGCAAAAACAAATATATGCATTTTCTGCATAGTACAAAACAATGTATGTAGTACATGGGTTTATCAGTGTCGTATTATATGGACATGCAATGCATTGCGTAAGCACATGGATATTTGATTCGTTTGATTGTTGTGGATTAAAATTAAATAGAGGATTAAAACTGTAATATCAAATGAATGAAAGCATGAATCACGTGTTTCCCTTGGCGAACTAGAGACTCACATGCGGCAAGCTCTGCGATTAGTGGTCAGCGCAAAGGCGCGCGGCAACTGACAGCGGGGAGCGCGTGAAACGGCCTCCACCTGCACGCGAGCACGACAAACTTGAGCGTGCAGATATTCGTCGCGCTCTTTCCATACCAGTCTATATGAGTCACGTTTTCCAGTACTTATCTGCTAATATTCAGATTTTGGACAGGTTTCCTGTTCGTGTGTTATTTTCCCACTCTGTGATTGACAGGATAAGAAATACAATCCCATGGCACATCATACTGATGTGGACAGATGAATGCCAAAATAAACTGCCATATATCCGGCAATGCACGTCAATCAAATCCAGCGAACACGTTCATTTTCTCTAATACAAGTAAACAGCCTCTGTGAGTTCAGATAAGAGTTTAATGCAGGGTTTAATGTGCCTAGACAATCTCACAACTTCACAAGATGACAGAGCAAAAGAGAGGGAAGACCCAAAGCACAGCTGCTGACAGGTACACAGATATGGAGTCCCCAAAATAATTCCTTTAACCCGTTCAGAACTGATTTGCTTGCCAGGGATGCACAATAAAATATTTACTGATAGAAAGATATATGTTTAGGATTATTTTAACAGATATTTATAATGTCCATTACAACTGAATTTCAACAATAGCAACTTAAAGATGATTATATAGATTTTCTTGTCCATCATTTCAAGATTTCTTTTAAATTAAGTTAATGCTGTATTTTGCATCTCGTCTGGTATTCAATTATTGGTTCTGAATGGTAAAAAAGTAAAAAAAAGATTTAAAAAAAAAAAACTGTACACAAGCATGCACATAGGGAGAATCACTAGACTGGAGCAACCAGTTTGGGGTCCCTCGCTTAAGGGTTCAGGGTGACGATGACCCTTGGATTGCTGGTTGTGGGGTTCACGCCTGCAACATTTCACTGACTAGCTCAAGTCATATTTTTTTTTACCACTGTGCCACACCGCCTACAACTTTGGCAGCTTACCAAGATGAAATACTGTAGAAGTTTTGACAAGGCATGAAGAACTGTTGCTTAAATCGCCCACTGTTGTTGCTGTTACAGAAAATGGTTTTGAAAACAAAATATACAATAACCTTTGCCAGACATGATCTGAAAGTCTTTCAAATGTGATGTAGATTTGGCAAAATGTGTAGCAGGATTAAAACTGAAATCATATCTTATTGTTTTGCAATAGTACACAGTATATCTTTTGTTACAAGGGACACCGGACTCTATCATTTATGATATTATTACTTATATTAGCTACCAATTCTCAGGTTCATTTAAAAAAAAAAAGAGTTGGTGTCCACAAAACATTATGTCTAATGGCCATATTACATTTTAAAGTCATGGTATTATTAAGATGTGTTTACAAGTCATTCAATAATTAGATGTTAAGCACATGTCGTTAATTAGTACTACTAATTACTTTGTATTTATTATTACTCTGCAATATTAACACTTGAATATAGAGTCAACTAAACCATAACGTTTAATTTGTTAAACAAGCTTTTATTTTCTAGTTGTGAGCGCTGGTATTCCTGTTCATTATAATGGTACTTTTGCAAACACTCGTGCGTAAAAAGCACGCACACGTTTGGAGTTCAGAGTGCAATTTGGCTGCATTTAAAACAAATTCTCCAGTATATTAGCGTTAAGGAAACATTGGTGTACAGATTTCGACACAACACCTTCGATGCGATTGCATGGAAACATGAAACGTGCATGTATATCAGAGATGCGTGCGCGCTCTCCTTTCTGATTCCTGACTGTCTGTGTTGTTTGTTGTATCCTCTTCTGTCTTCATGCTTCAAACGCAAAATTTCAGCAGTTACTGTCAAAATAACACGCGTGTCAAACCTGTGCAAGCTCGTGCGTTCAACTCACCTGCGTTTCGAAGTTTCTTGTTTCTGTAGACGGAGAAAATCACCAGCAGGTTTCCTAAAATATCCACCACTATAGTGAATATGAGGAAACACCCGAGAGTAGTAGTGACCCAGGGCGGCCGGTGTAGTGCTTGCTCGCTAGGGTCCAGTGCAGAGCTGTTCAGAGAACTCCCATTCATAAACATTGTATATCTTCATGAAACTTTTCTCAATCAACAAAATAAACCGTGCAATTCAGGTTGCCCGCGTCTCTCCGGCTGGATGTCATCTCTTCGTGTGGTCTGGATAAGTTGCACGCCCCGGACAACTTTCCTTGGTTCTCTCGTCGGGGCTTTCGTGTGTCGGGGTCTGCACTTTTATGGCTATGTGTGCACCCATCACAATGTTGGTACATGACATCCACGGGCAACTTCAAAGCTCCTGTGAACATGTGATTAATTGCAGCGTTGTGTGTTGCCACCCTGTGGTCATCATCGGTAATGCCTTCATTCACCCATTCCATCTCTTTGAGCCACTTTTCATCCCCTCATTCATTATTATTTATCCGACCTAAAAGAAGCTTTATTCAGTTTTCATCGCTCCATTCAGAAAAATGTAGGATCCGTGATACAGACTGATTTTAACTACTTTAATCATCATCATCATAATCATAATATTAATAACAAAATTAGTTCCAAAATTAGCTCTCTCTAATTTAACTGGCTGAACAAAGTCAGTTCGTCAGTTCGTAAATAAACCAGTTTCGTAGCTATTTTAATTGCGCCAGCCAATACGAATTCATTTATATCCTAAATTAATATTAACATTAATGTAAGTTGTCATAAGTTAAAGTTGGAGTAGGCAGTTTCTGCGCAACTACAAAAAAATGAAGCATGTTTTTAAAACGCCATTTTCCCGCGTCACGGCTCTATTAGGAATCATTTTTAACTTTAAGTTTAGCTTACCTGTTGAGAAGAAACCCCACAAGTTCGTCGTATACATTAAAACCCAAACATTCCATCAAATTCCTCAAAAACACTGCCAATGTTTACCCTTGTTTTACCCCATTCTCTGTATTTTGGCAAGGCTTCGAATTTTGGCTTGCACTTGCACTTTTGTAATGGCATTTGAATTTAGCTAGTGCCTGTCCACTTTTTCTGTGGCGCATTGTTCCGGAAGTATTTTTTCCATTCATTTTTCACATAGGGCTTTTTAATAAGTCTTTGTTATAGCCATAAACAAAGGAGATTATCACAAAATTATCACAAAATTAAATAAATAAATAAATAAATCTGACAAAACTGCAAGGTACAAGCACTATTTAAGGATTAGTTTACTTCCAGAATAAAAAAAGTCAAAAAGAAATTACATTTTTTGAGGAAAACATTCCAGGATTTTTCTCCATATAATAAACTTCAATGGGACTCAATGGTTTGAAGGTCCAAATTGCAGTTTCAGTGCAGCTTCAAAGGGCTCTACACGATCCCAGCCGAGGAATTAGACTCTTATCTAGTTAAGCGACTGGTCATTTTCTAAAAAAAAATAAAAATTTGTATACCTTTTAACCAAAAATGCTTGTGACGTATTACGTTGTCACGTTGGAAAGGTCACACATGACGTATGAGGAAGTACCGACCCAGCGTTTACTAAGCAAACATGCAAAAAAAAAAAAGTCAAACGCCCTTTACAAAAAAAGGTAAAACAACAATGCTGGACGATTTTGAAGTTGGAGGAGAAACTGAGATAGAGTTTTCCACACTACCCTACCTTTTTGAACCAAAGTATACTGATGAAAATCTAACTTCATATTATTTATTAATATTTATATTGATTTTATTTATTTTAAATGCATTTTAAAGTGTACATCTTTATAGCATTTGTTGTTCAGCAGAGGATTCTATGACGGCACTCATACAGTCTCATCCACTTTTGTGACTCTAACCTAAATACTCAAAACGTCTTAAGTAGAATGTGCTGTCTCCTCGCCTTAAGTTCAAAATTTGAGCTTGTGATGTCCCATCAGCACTCTACCCCCAGCAGAACTCAGATGTATCCACTGTTCAAGCAGCCTGTCAGCCTCCAGCCATTACGATGCAATTTTAATGTAGCGCTGCGCTGCTAATGGCTCCAGTCGTGAAAGCAGTTAATTACGGTGTCTCTCTCTCACTCTGTCTCTCCTCTAACTGTCAGGTGGTCTAAAGGGAGACTTAACTGTGAATGATTTGTACATTTACAATGAATGGACTATGCATTAAACTCATGCAAAACTATTTGCTTCAGTTTTTGAAATGAGACATTCCCGAGGAGGGAAAGTGAAGGTGAGGGGAAATGAGAGATGAAATACTGTTGGCCATTTACGGCTGCAAACATCTGTCTCACTGTAATTTAAGATTGTTTGATTGAATGCCTCTGAATACAGCAAGTTTAAAAAATATTATTGTTAATTACTGTGTGAAAATGATTTATATTAATATTTACTAAAATGACAACTGTCCCTTAGTTCTGACATCATTTCCACTACAGCCAAAATTTTGCCATAAAAGTCCACAGGACCATTTATCTCAGCATCTTATCTTCTATTATTATTTCTTTATATAGCTGTGTTTTTTGTAAAAGAGCAATATTTTGATAACTCTAATTTTGTTCTTGTGAATATACGTCTTATTTTAATCTCAAAAATACCATGTGGGAGGCAGCAAGACAACTCTAAAGCCTTCATCCACCTGTCACAGCCACAGGACACCATCACCCATTTGTGTGTGTGTGTATGGCTCCAGGAGGAACACATGAGAGTCATAAATCAGAACCACATTAATAAATAATGATGTACCTTATGCTCAAAACCACAAGACAATAAAATAATCTGATTTTGGCTTCACTCTAGATTAACCCTGAGCTTCAGATTCACAAGTGCAAACATGTGAGCTAGTGTTCTTATCAGTAATCAGAAGCTGCTGTCGTTGACCTTTCTTTGACCTCTAATTTAGTTCTGATTATTGAAGCACAGTAAACTTTGCCATCTGCTGGTGAATGACTGGCATAAGAATGCTAACACATTTAGCACAGCACTAACTTACTACCAAGACAAACAATACTAAATATGTGTTATATACAATACATCAAATCAAGATCAGATTAAAAGGTATTTTTTTACATAAATACATTTTGCCAGGTAATAAAATATTAAAAGAGAATGTGGATGTTTCTTTTTTTAGCTGTTTCCCACTATGCTTCAAGTTTTCATCTGGCCTCAATAAATATGATCCAATTACGCCCTCTGCTGCTTGTCACATGATGGTGCATCTGCTTTACCTACCGGTGCACACAACCTGCGGCTGCTAGTTGTACTTTTGTAATACGGTGTACTTTTTGTAATTTTGTAATACTTTTTGTAATACGTCACAAGCATTTGTGGTTAAAAGGTATACAAATTTTAATTTTTTTGACCAATCGCTTAACTAGATAAGAGTCTTCCTCGGCTGGGATCGTGTAGAGCCCTTTGAAGCTGCACTGAAACTGCAATTTGGACCTGAATACCATTGGGTCCCATTAAAGTCCATTATATGGAGAAAAATCCTGGAAAAATAAGATTTGTTCAGAAAAGAAATGTATCCATCTTTTCCCGAGTAACCGATAATCACCCGCCGCCATGATGTATTCTAACTTCCGTGTGTTTGCTCAACATGTAAATGTTAAAACAGGGTACAAAAAAAAATAAATAAACAAACATTTTCAGTGTAACTAAATGTAAAAATGTGCGTAGAATTACCTGCTGTGTTGTTGTTGGCTGCCACACTAAATTACTTGTTTTGCGTACCAACAAATCTGTCCGTCCAATGTTGTATGCCTTGCATAAACAATGACAAAAGAAAACAAGCTTGGCTTGTAGCACTTAAGTTAAAATACTGTTTGTAAAATAACAAAATAACGTGTACTTTTATCATTTTGTTGAAAAAATCCAGCGTACTTCGCCCCTATCGAGAGCTGTAACGTTGTGTTCTCATGTTTTCAATGCAGCTAACCTCGCCTCGCTTCATCTCGTCCCACTTATTAAACTATGACAGGTGAGTTACTGGTAAAAGAGGTAATTTCCACACCGTAAAGTGATGAAACTATGTCGCCATGTGCTTTATAAAACATTTTCATGTGATCAACGTTATATTATAAGCTCCTAAAATCCGTTAATTTGACTAGAAACACCAAATACCGGAAATGTACCAGCGAACCAGCAGGGCGTGACTTCCGGGCGTGACTCTGCCGTGAATGGGTGCTATGACCAGTCCAAACAGCTGATAAAAACACCACAAAAATCCACAAGTTATCCACACGACTCCAGTCTATCATTTGACATCTTTGTGAAAAGCTTTGTGTTTGTAAGAAACAAATCCATGAAGACATTTTAACTTTAAGTCCATAATTCATAACAATGCTTCCTCCAGTGAAAAAGTCCATTCCCTGTTGTCCTCTCACATTAAAATCACAATGACAAATGTAACTGTTTTACACCGTTTTTGCTTGTAACTGGTGCTTGATCTGGGCAGATTGCTCTCCTGATTCAGACGATATGACTTTTTCTCTGAAGAAAGCAATATTATGAATAGTCAAAGGAGCTGGACACTTTATTCCAAAAATGCATAGATGATTCTAGGTTTGAAGTGAAAACATCTTCATTATGGATTTGTTTATTATAAACACGCAGCTTTTAATTGATGTTTTGGAGTCGTGTAGATCACTTATGGATTTCTCTGATGCTGTTTAAAAATGTATTTACATTTAGTATGCTGTTTAACAGTGCACAATTTTAGATGTGATGAAAATGTTTATGACATCTCATATATACGTGACAAAAAAGAAACGAGAATCTAATTGCACACTGTGATTTTTCATATTCAAGATATTGTCTCTACACTTAAAATGGATTTTGCATTGCCATAATTGCAATATCATTCTTCCAGTACAAAATTGCTGACTGGCCATCTATATAAAGAAAATGCTTGAGCCCAGTAAAGAGTCACAGAAGACATCAACAGTTCATTCTTACCTGGTCATTCTGAACTCATCATCATCTTCACTGCCTACACAAACACATGAACAATGTTGGAATGCTGGATGTGCTTCCACGAAGCTCTACATAATATTATGCAGGTCACATCTCACATATACAGTTGGAAGAAGAACTGAATTTACCTGGATTTTTTATTATAGAATTCTTTATCATGACTTCAAGAAAGTGATTTAACTGTGACGCTCCTGAATATTAGACATAATTCCAAAGGTTTCACATACATTTTTCCATCAGCTATATATATGCCTTAGAGAGACCTATGGAGAAAGCCAATAAATTAAGTCTGCAGACATCTAAGAAGAGTCACAGACATGCCTTTGAAGTATTTTTCATGTACATTCACCATATTTCTGTAGAGATCTCTGAGCTTCTGCTGGATGCGGGGAAAATCAGTTAATGAGAGTTGGTTCCTGTGAAGTCATTCAAACTCACATCATACACAAAAAAGTAGTGTTGAGGTACAGCGTATCGACACTGCAGTCGTTTGAAGGCAGCGCAGCATTAGATCAGACAGCAGTGTTGAATGGGTAGAGTTTCACCGAAATAATCTTTTAAGACTGACTTTAGATTAGTGCTTTATGCTCTTGTTTATCAGACTGTTTTATGGACAATATCAGCTTAATCTATAGTGATAATCTTTATGATCATT
Organism: Labeo catla; assembly: GCA_012976165.1. Classification (NCBI taxonomy): domain Eukaryota; kingdom Metazoa; phylum Chordata; class Actinopteri; order Cypriniformes; family Cyprinidae; genus Labeo; species Labeo catla. Next base: position 3,263,337 of record VONZ01000014.1, on the reverse strand, counting down.
TTCTTATGATGAAGTCATAGTTGTTGCGTCTATAGGGTGATATGCTTTGATGGGCATTTGGATGTGTGGAGTGAGGAACTGCCATCGTAGGTCTGTGAGACAGCAAGTAGACAGTAAGATAGATAGGCCGTACTGCTATTCCTAAACAATAGAGGGCATTATGGATTGACAGCCAATACCTTAACCTAAAATAACCCAGTTTACAGTCACACATAGGTTTTGGTATATATTTATGTAAATTAATTGTTAATTTGTAACATTAACAATTAATTGGTATTTGATACTTAAGTGATATGTTCTAAAATAGAATCTTTGCTTATTTTGATTATAGTGAAATGGACAGTTTGTGTTGTAAAGTGTTGAATTATGAGAAAGATTAGTAATAGAGAGCTGAAGTCACTGTTATTGCATTGAAATGCTGAAATTGTTTTCTGTGGCAGCACAACAGCTGAATTTTACTTTTTAGTAAAAAATTGTCCAGTGCAGTAATTAGAGCTGTAGCCATTTGCCCTGCAGAACACAGTGAATTATGTGAGGTTTCAACTACTTGACCTCAGTCATGCCTTTAGCCAGCACACTAGCCAGGTTTTCTTTGGCCAGAATGCTGCTGGGTTAACTGGGCCCCCATCATCCTCCATTGATGGATTGACCGCAGCCTTGCAGAAGATGAATTTTGGGAAAGAGACTCAAGGATTTGGAGCAGCAAAACAGCTCAAGGCGGACAACCAAAGACCTGCTCTTTGCAGCTTATCAGAAGGAGAAGAAAATGGAAGTAAATGTTTCATATTCTCCTTTATTAAAAATCTTACTGTTCAAAAACTTTTGACTGGTAGTGCATATATTTTCCCCTATTCAATTTACATTTAATCAATTATTAATAAACATTGAAGCACAATGCTCATTTTATTTCAAGCTATTTGGCAGATGTTCTTTTCTAGAACATTGTACTGAAAGAGTTTTCATTCTCCTGTTGTTCTGCACACCAACAACACACGGCTGTGGCCTGTGAGACAGCCAGAATGATTAGTAGCAGTGAATTCAGTCCTCAGACTTGTAGCAGACAGGAGGTGAGAACCTCCCTCAGTATTACCACTGAGAACCTTTTCATTAACTGTATTCATGGATATTCCACAGTATTTCACTGGGGATTTGTGACAGGAGGTGAACAATAGATTGTCCTCTAGGCCATTAGCGACTTTAATATTTGTCTTTGTGTGTGAACTAGCACTGCAGTCTAAGTGCTGCAGGCAGGGACAGTTTATTCTCTCCGCGGGACTAAAAATGAGAGGTTGGTAGATAAGAACACTTACTGTGGTGATGTATTGTGAAGATGACTGAATGACAGTGTCTGGCACTACATCCGTTTGGAGCATTTACTCACACTTGGGCCATCCAAGATGTAGATGAGTTTGTTTCTTCATCAGAACAGATCTAGAGAAATTCAGCATTACATCACCTACCAATTGATCCTCTGCAGTGAATAGTGCCATCAAAAAGAGATTTCAAACAGCCGATAAAAAACGTAAGTAATACACACAATTCTAGTCAATGAATGAATGTTTTGTGGCGCAAACAAAAGTGTTTGAAATAAATCCGGCATTAAGGTGTTTTAACTTAAAACTTGTTTTAAAAAAAACGATACAACTCGTTTAAACGATTGAACTCGTTTGTAAACGATACATTTCTCTCCTGGTTCAAATCGGGCAACTTTTTCACCGGAGAAAGCAATATAGATAAAAGACTCGTCATAAGCAAAAAGTTACTGATGGATACTCATCAATACTCAGCCCTCTGTGCTTCTTGTGTTTCTCGAAACATACTACTGTACAAATCAGGATTAAGTTCTTTTAGGATTTTCTTCTGTTTAAACACATATTTTAACTTTAAATATTCTGGCGATGAAAAATAAAGTCCTGTCCACAGACCACAAGGGGGCAGTATAACAATATGTGAAATTTCAAATGTATACATTTAACTGTGTGCTGTGTATAATGTGTGTAAATTTTAATGAGACAGACACATAACCCTGTTACATCAGTATGATATTACACTGCTTCAGCCGTCTTTTAACTTGTAATATGTGTCACTATACCTGCTTTACATCTATATTAAAAAAGAAAAAAGCCTGAGTGTCTAAAAAAGAAATATGACACAAGGTCCCAGGCCTGGATACAAGCTTTTTCTTCCAATCCTCTCTTTCATCCAGGTAGTTTCAATTTCGTTTATCTGCCTAGTAAGAACAAGAAAAATAAATAATATGATGGAAAATTAAGATTTCCTCTTATAAAATTACCTCTCTGTTTGTAAAAACATATTTTTGTATGTGATGTTTTAGAATTTGATATAGTTAGATGGTTTTATTTTTATATTTTCAGTTTCCATTTAGCTTTATTTCAGTTTTAGATGTATTAACTTAGTAATGGCATTGTGGCAACTAAGATTGATTTTTTTTTTATCATTTTTAATGACATGCTAATAGTTATATTTTATTTCAGCTTTGCTTCAGTTAATAATAATATCTTTAGTTAACGAAATCAGCACTAAAGTTTGGAGCAATATGAGGAATTTATTATTTTTGGTGAACTATCTCTTTAAGACTTCTTAAAATAAAATGACTGCACTGAGGGGAATGAGGGATGAATGAATCATTGATGAAGCTGGATCACTGACCCAGAGTTCATCTCATCCTTAACTCTTTTCTTCTACTGGTCACAGAGTGATACATGAGGGGATGACCTCTGGAACAGCATGGTCAGATGTTTGTCAGGCCCAATAGTGCGGCGGCCCACCTCTTCCTGTCAGGCCTGATTTAGTTCTTGTGCACCTGAATCACAGTGATAACTAATGGGCCGTTGAGCCACTGACCCAGAAGGCCTGCCGCTGGCATACACTGTGTGTTCATGCGCAGTACTAAAGCACAAACACAAGCCAAAAGACATTCTTTTACAGTTTAATAACCAAAAATATTCATAAATCAAACAATACACTGTGAAATGTACTGCATAAGAAAAACAATTGCATGGACAGCAATTCATATTACAATATAAAATTGCATGCCTCCCAATATCATACAGGTAGCAAGCTCTGCAAGAGTGAGAGATGCATCCATAATCAAACTACAACATATACATAACAATATGCAACAATATGCATAACATTTAAGAGTGATTCCTCCTGAGATCACTCTTTTCACTGACACAGCTTCCAGTATTTATAAAAAAGATGAAAAAATAAACACAGAACAGTAGTGTATTCAGTGATAATGTTGCACAATTAGATGTAATGCAGCCTCATCAATGTATAAATAGTCTGAGCATATATACTGTGTGACATTGTGTGTGTTGCCAGATGTAATTACAATTAAATCAAAGGAATTTGTTTACAATGGAATTAAATGGGATCATTTTTACAAACTGTTTACATTTTTTTCATAAGGTTCAATTTAATACTGTATAGAGTAAATATGTGCTGTACTATACACTGTACATTTTCACATGTGATCATTTTTTCTTACTGTAGTATCTTATGATATACATTCCCAATATACAGTACACTACCAGTCAGAATGTTTTTTTTAAAGAAGTCTCTTCTGCTCACCAAGCCTGCAGTTATTAAATCCAAAGTACAACAAAAATAGTAAACATTATTTTGAATTTTTTTACTATTTAAAATGAATATATTTTAAAATTTAATTTATTCCTGTGATTTCAAAGCTGAATTTTTAGCATCATTACTCCAGTTACACGATTCTTTCAGAAATCATTCTAATATTCTGATTTGCCACTCAAAAACATTTACTATTATGTTGAAAAGAGTACAATTTATCTGAAATAGAATTTTTTGTAACATTATAAATGTCTTTTTTGTCACTTTTGATCATTTTAAAGCAACTTTGAAGCATCCTTGCTAAATAAAAGTATTATTACCTATAATTTCTTTCCATATATATATATATATATATATTTGACACTGAAGACTGGAATGATGATGCTGAACATGTAGCTTTGATCACAGGAATAAATTACAGTTTAAAATATATTCAAATAAAAAACAGTTATTTTAAATGGTAAAAATGTTTCAAAATTGTACTCTTTTTGCTGTACTTTGGATCAAATAAATGCAGGCTTGGTGAGCAGAAGAGGCTTCTTTAACAAACGTTAAAAATCTTACTGTTCAAAAACGTTTGACTGGTAGTGTATAAGGTATCCAAAACAAATGAAGCAAATCTATGATTAGCCAATGTAAAATCTGCTCTGGTGACTGGATTATTTTGAAATATATTCAACATTTAAAAAAAAATACTAAACCTCAGGCTCCGCATTAGTTGAATATGAATATGGTGCAAGATGATGTTTAATATATGGAAACTTGTCAAAACAAAACACATATAAGACCATGACACTAGACACGTTAAATGTGCAATAATATATAAATAACACTGACCAACATGATGTTTAAAAATGTAACATATAACTGTTTGTAATTTTGATGGTCCCTCGCAAACCAAACCAATATAATTTAAAAATCTTTCATCACATAAATCTCATAGCTGCACAAGTATGACAAAATGATGTACAGACACTACAGCACAATGGTAACATATAAAATTAATAACAGTATGATAACAAAACAAGACTCTACAGCAATAACGGTTTTACAGTTTCTGCTATCGACTGACTGAAGAGAATCTAGTGTGAATATTCTATTGTAAACGGTATGTCGTACTCTCTCATATATATTTTCTACTTTTAATAGCTCTGATCTAAATTATTCCATCATTCTTTGTTTCTTTTCATATGCTAATCTGTACACTTCTCTTTCTTCATTTAAAACAGTGAAATGGATCTTGGGATTTAGAAAACTAGATCAAAATACCAAAAATGTTTTCTCTGACTTCTCAAGCTACACTTTGTACTCAGTATGGGGTTTAAGAGCGTGCCACAAAAACACACACGCACGCACACACACACACACACACACACACACACACACAAATATAAACACAAAAACATGACGCTTTTTACCAAGACAACCACAGAAATGCACAGGTAGATGTACACACACACCTGACTGAAAAAAGGAGAGATAAAATGAGACTGGTAAACAGAAACCCTGAACCCTAAACAGAAAATGACACCCTGAGTGGAAAACAGACAGTTGTGCAAAATGAACAAGTGTACTAAAGTGATCCAAAGAGTTGCTTTTAAATTCTCTACTGATTCTGCATCTAACAGCACAAAAAAATAAAAATAAATAAAATCAAATAAAAAAATCTCACTATCAAAGAAAATGCTCTGGGTATACTGCAAAAATAAAATTACTTCAATCAATATTTTTTTTTCAGCTGGTTTTATAACATCCACTGAACAAGATAAATGTACTTGGGAAGAAAAATAGAGAATATGTTTACGTTTATTTTCTAAACCCACTGGCAAATTGTTTTTCATTGTTTACTGCAGAAATCTCACTGAATTTGGCTATAGTTAACTGCCAATGGCTTGATGTACTGCCAAATTCCACAAAATCTTTTCTGATAAAGAGAGAGACTCGTCTACATCTTGGATGGTCTGATGGGGAGTAAATTTTCAGCAAATTTATTCTTTGAATTTCTTAAACTATATTGCTTCTCAAATAAGTTTATTTTGTAAGAATGTTTGGATATTTGTACTGAAAAACAGTGACAAAAAAAAACAGTTTAAAGCCTATTCGGACAGGACTAGTTTTAAAAGGAGGTGTTAGAGAAATTTGTGTTTCACAAACTTTACAATTTTAATCCCATCCGAATCCGTCACGTCTGTGTTTGTCTCACACAACCTCTGTAATAATTCCAGAGCAAATTACCTACTGTTTTTCAGCAAACTCTCATTGATCAGGGTTGCCAGGTCTGCAACACAAAACCACCCGATCTGCTAATCAAAACCTAGCTCAATCATGTTTTTTGTGGTTTCCCCTGTCAGTGGTCCCGTCCGGTCCGTCCAAATCACTTTCGAAGCAGCACTTCAAAAACAATCTGTAGGAACAGTGTAAAGTATCCCGATTTCAGGTGGAAACCGTGGACTTAGCAACCCTGTCAGTGATGCTCTGAGAAAACTAATTCGAATGAGAAAGTTGAGGAATAGGCTGACTGTCTGTGTTTGGCGGCAATATTTTTTTTTTTTTTCCAGTGGCGTTGCCTTGTGTTTTTTCAAACTACTACATGATGCTCTACCACATACATTTTGATGTGTTTGCCTCCTAACAAAGAAATAATAATAAAATCAAAGAACCAGATCCACTTAAACAATTGACTGGCTACTATACAAATGATAATCAATCCGAATGATGATGACGCATAATGCTGCATACAGACCACATGATCTCTGCATTGCCCAGTTCTACACTGTAAAAAGTTTTCAGGCAACTTAAAAACTTTACGTTTAGCAGCTGCTTCAAAATTTTAAGTTAAATCAACTTAAAAGTTACAAGTTATTTCAACTCACAAAGTTGAATCAATTTAAATGTACAAAAGGGTCATTTTAATTGATTTTATTGTAATGAGTTAAATTGGCAGTAGTTTTAAGTTGATTTAATAAAATTACAAGAGCACTACTAGAACCGTTGAAACTGGTGAAAACTACGATAAAAACGAACCCTCCCTCTGTGATAAACACGGAGATGTTAGTCCCGATCAAATTGGTGCGAAAATGAAAACACATCGGTTGATAAGGATCGAAACTCAAGCATGAGATTAGAAACTAGTCCTGTTCAAATGGGGCTTAAAGAATATTTGGCAGTGCACATGAAGGGAGGGAAGATACTAAAATCAATTTTTTGAAATAATATCCCAAACCTGCACATTAAAAGTTTCCCAATTTGATGAACTTGATATTTATGTGTATTATATAATTTTCCATATATCTGTGTGGTTCATTGAAGAGAGATTGAATTTGGGAATAAATCTAAATGCGTGGTTAATATGGTCTTTTTTGTCTTTGTTCTGCTCCCCAGCAGAATTTATTTCCATTAAATGGACAGACCCATAATTAGCTGTTGTGTGGAGAGTGAATCACTGTGCAAAAATAGAAATACTGCTCGTAAAACATTGTGCCATGAGGAAAAACCCCACAATAACCATTATTTACAATTCTTTTAATCTTTGCTAAAGCTTTCCTTTGCTTTCAGAAGGGGAAGAGGGATCTCAGTTAGGTTAACTTCTGCTCCACTGAGTACTGAGATGTGTTTCTAAATTAAAAAATAGACAGATGATTCAGAGTTCTGGAATATGCATTAGACCTTGTTATGATGTTCTTTCCTGAGCTTGAGGCGGAGCTGGGGAATAAGAGCACGGTATAATGAAGGTTGTAATTGCTCCTTGTAGGTATAATTACAATATTCATGCAATATTGCTTTGATTTGTTTGACTGTGTTTGGGCAGGTAAGTAAATATATAAACCGAAGGCGGTGACAAATCTGATGGGCTCATAATGTGCTGATGAATTCCCTCTGAGTATCTTGTCTTCATACACAGTTTGGTTCTTCCATCCATAGCTTCTACCCGTTCCTCTCTTATGTTTTCTCCTCATACTCTCTATTATATTTGCCTGTCTAATATATAACAAATTTTTCGACTGCAGCAGAAGCTGCTCATTGATCAGTACTGTTTGAGATCAAATCTCTCTTTTCTACTACAGGCCTTTTGTTTCTGATCTTGTTGTTCTCTAAAACTGATATACTAATGCAATCTTTTTCCCTAGAGACACTTTTACTGCTCAGCTATTCTTAGTGACAGGCCATTTCAACAGAGAAAATTAGGCTGTGCATTATAGTTAGTTTTAATTGACTCAGTTTTATTTTGAATAATTTACTCTGTTTCTTCACTGTAATGTATTAATTATTATAGTTTGTAAATTTGGGTGATGCAAACAAGCTACAACTAATACTATCTAGGTGTAATAATTAGTTGTAAAAATAAATGCATGTATATACTTACACTGATACAGTACACAGTACCATTCAAAATTTTGGAGTTTAGCAAGATTTTTTGAAATGTTTTAAGAAGTCTTTAGGGCTCAACACTATGGAAGCCCGTTTCCATACAAAAAAGGATTATTGTGACTTTTATCTCACAATTCTGACTTTCTCAGTTGCATGATACAAACTCACAATTGTGAGAAATAACTCGGAATTGCGAGATAAATACTCACAATTCAGAATTTTTTTCTCACAAAAGCGAGTTTGTATCTCGCAATTCTGACTTTTTTCTCACAACTGTGAAATAAACTCAAGTTATAAATTCATAATTGTGTGATATAAACTTACAATTGTGAGCAATAAAGTCAGAATTGTAAAACAAAAACAATTCGCAATTCTGACTTTTTTTCTCACAAAAGTGAGTTTGTATCTTGCAAATCTGACTTTTTTCTTGCAACTGCGAGTTTATATCTCGCTATTCTGAATTTTTTTAAGCAATTCTTCCTTTTTCAGAACTGTGATAGAGTTACAAAGTCAGAATTGTGAGATAAAACCTTTTTCCTGCAATTGTGTTTATATCTCATTATTCTGACTTTTTTTTATGCAATTATGACTATGAATTGTAAGATATAAACTCACAATTGCGAGTTAGAAAGTCAGAATTGCGAGACAGAAATGAATAATTCCTCATAATTGCATGATATAAACTCACAATTGTGAGAAATAAAGTTGGAATTGCAAGATAAATACAATTATTGAAATTCTGGAATTTTTCTTCTGACATTTTTCTAGCAATTGTTTATATCTCACTATTCTGATTTTTTTAATGCAATTCTGACTTTCTCAGAATTGTGATATAAACTCGCAATTGCGAGAACTAAAGTCGGAATTGCGAGATAAAAACTCAGAATTCTGACATTTTTTTCTCAGAAAAGCAAGTTTGTATCTTGCAATACTGACATTTTTATATACTGAGATCATCTTCATGCAATTCTTTTTCTCAGAATTGTGATCTAAACTCACAACTGCAAGTTATAAAGTATTAATTATGAGATAAGAACTAGCAATTTGGACTTTTTTCCTCACAAAAGCAACTTTGTATCTCACAATTCTTTTTTCTTGTTGTGCGTTGTGCGTTTTTATCTCGTTAATCAGACTTTTTTCACGTAATGACTTTTTTCTCAGAATTCAAAGATGTAAACGCGCAATTGCGAGTTATAAAGTCAGAATTGCAAGATATAAACTAACAATTCTGGCTTTTTTGCCTCAGAATTGTGTGATATAGTCTCAGAATTGCGAAAAATAAAGTTGGAATTGCGAGATAAACATTCGGAATTCTGACTTTTTTCTCACAAAAGCAAGTTTGTATCTCGCAATTCTGACTGATATATTATATATAAACTCATAATTGTGAGTTATAAAGTCATAATTGCATGATATAAACTTACAATTGCAAGAAATAAAGTCTGAATTGCAAAATAAAAAAAATAAATAAAAAAAGTTTGTATCTCACTTTGTATCTCACTATTCGATTTTTTTCACACAATTCAAAATTGAAAGATATAAACTTGAATTTGGGATAAAAAAAAAGACTGATATGTTCTCTGAATTGCGAGTTTATATCTTACAAATCTGACTTTATAACTCATTCAAAATGTATATTGTTAGGCCCTGCATTCTGAGGGAGCAGAAACATGGAGGGGTATATAGATAGATGAATGGATGGACATGGACATGGACATGGACAATAAATCAAATAAACCCTGTTCATTAGAGACAGACAAGAGCATGTCTCACTTTTGATGTGCACAGCCATAAAATAAACTGCTCTTAATAGATAAATACGTACTAGAAGGCATAAAGGAAGACCACAGTTGAGTATTCAGCTGCATGTCAGTAATGTGATTTTCTCTGCTCTGGTCAGCAGATGCTCAGATCTGTCTGGAAACACTACAACAGGAGCACTGGAGGCTTGTACTGTATGACGGTCACCATGGAGATGATTGACAGCAGGAGGCATTTCAAAGCTTCACTGCAACCACACAAGCCCCGGCTCGACCTAAACACAACGGCGCCACCTAAAACAAAAAAACAAATCCCAATTAGAGAGAACGCATACGATTTCACAAACGGCAGTGCATTTATGGGATTGATGTTCTCAATGATGAATCAATTTCTCTCTGTCAACACACACACTGCTTTATTGCTCTCTCTCCCACTCACACACACAAACATACGTCAGTACCCACACACATCCCGAGGCTTGTTTTATACAAATGAAACAATATGAACTCTCAGCATGTGGGCGAAGGAAACGTCGCCTAAAAACAACAAGAAATGAAGCCCAGGAGAAATCAGCCGGTTGCTATAGCGAGGTAATAACAGACGCTGTGATGCAAAGAAGAGCTGTCCTCCTGTCAAAATGATGGAGGCCCTGCATTTACATAATGAAGAAACAGCACTGTAAACAAACAGCGTCAGGAGGAACCAGGCAGAATCGCACCGTAACAGAAAACTGAGCTGTTACTTGCAAGTGAGACTTGAAGGGGGAAGAACATAATACAAGAAAATCAGGCAGACAGACTTACACAAACTGTATGTGTTTACCTGCGTCCACTCATTGGTTTGGGGGTCGTAGGCTTCCACGGTGTTCAGATACACCTGACCATCATAACCGCCAACAGCATAAAGACGGTCTCCCAGGAGACACACCCCCACAGCGTCTCTGCTGAGGCTCATGGGAGCTACTGCTGTCCACATGTCTGTCTTTGGGTCGTACCTGAAAGAAGGGGTAAAGCAGAGTAATTAGATTGACACGGAAATCAGCCATGTTGATTTACAAATATTAACTACATTTATATTTCACTAGATCCTGCCCTCGCCGTACCTCAAGTGTCATATAATTAGCTTTTTTGGCAACGAGTCCATATAAAAATTTCACAAAATCCATTATTAATCATAGATACACATTTATTCATAAATCATATATTTAAATACTCTAACAAATCACTCAAAGGTGTGTAGACACTTTCAATCTGGATTGTATGACTAAACCCAGATGGCACTCCAGATGTGTTGTCATTTTCACCACACTGAACAATAAAGTTCTATCAAAAGTTAGGAGGAAACAGTGCTAGTCAGATGCTTGACACAAAGCATGCAAAATGTGATGTGTTAAGAAAACAAAACAAATGCCATTTTTTATATTTACTGTGTGTCATTTATGAACAGTTCATAACATTATTACATTATGCAAAATATTTTAGTTATTTGTATTTTGGATACATAAAATGACAGTTTTGAAATTAGCCCCAGCGTAGAAAATGAATTGACCATTTTATTCTATGTTACCAAATGTATTTTCTACCAACGTCATTTCCACAGAATTCTATTAAACACAATATAAGACTACTTTTTTCCACTGGATGCAAAACTCACTTTTACGTGTTGTTTGAACATAAATATGTGTTGGCAGTGTGTTTACACAACCACCCTATTATGATAAAAATCCACCCAGTGGTATTTTTTTTTTAACCTTTATAAGTAATATCCCCTTTTTCAAATCAGGCCATTCTCAGCTTCTTGTTGGTGTGACGTCACACTGACAAAGAACGCTCCCACGATAATTGATTGACATTAGCGTGACCTTAGACTCGCCCTAAATGAACTGAGTGAGCTGAGAACAGTCCGACCACCATTGTGTCGACTCTGAACTGAGGTGTTCTGTTGTTGGATATAATAATGAACACAGCAGTCATCATTTACTCCCAACATCTGAGCTGCTGAAAACACAGAGGATTAACGTTACTTTAGTTTTTTTTTTTTTGAAGGAAATGTGCCCGGCACATCTACATAAATGCATTTGGAGTAAGTAAATGTATTTGGAAATTTAAACACTTTTATAATGACCACATTAGTTGATCTATACCAGGTGATGGGTGCCACCATGTTAGTTTACAGCCCACAAATTCATCCTCTCCTTTCGAAAGATATTAAAGCAAGACTCCGGTGAACTGGGAGAAGAGCAGACTAAACTTTAGTTACCTACACAATGTGTATATGATATTAATAAAACATGCCGTCACATTATATTTGTAGGATCATTATTGTCGCTTCCATAGATATCAGCGTGTATTTTTACAAACTACAACTGTATGGTTTTGCTAGTTATTATGTGTATTTAAATGTCTGGAACCTAAAATAAGCAATATATGGTTGAAAACACTGAATAGTTGTGATAATATAACAGGAGATCAGCACGTCTGATCTGGCTCTGTGCCAGAGAAAGCACGAATGCAGATTTGAATTCAGCAGCTCATCACGTGATGCGCTCAACGTTCTAATCACACGGGTGTGATTGTACGCTTCAGGGACCAGCCAAGAATGATCACACTGGTTGAGGGTTAAAATTCTTTTGATAATTCAAAAATGGTCCCAATTTATATTAGGTGGCCTTAACTACTATGTACTTACATTTAAAATAATCATTTGATTCAATTACATCTGTAATTAATTTCTGTAATTACATTTATAATTACACTGTTGGCCTATCCCTTACACCTTAACCCACCTACCAGGGTTCTGCCACTTCTGTCTAGTTTATTTGTGGGTTTTGTGACGGAGCCCTGACGCTCCCTTCTTGTCCTGTTTCCTTGTGAGTGTGCTCTCTTGTCTGCGTGCATTGTTTCATGTTGGAGCATGGTGTTCGGATCCCAGCACTCATGTTCAAGTTTCGGTTTCGTGTCGGGGTTCGGATATTCACGCTCCATGTTCTGTCGTGCTGTGGGAACGTGCGGCCTCGAGTTCGCTCGGACCGTGCGCTCCTCTGTCCACGTGTGTTTTGTACTGTTTGGCATGTGGTTCGTGTCTGGCTGCGTGCTTTCTCGTTGCTCTGTTGTGTTGCACGCAGCTCGTTTCTACGGCTGCGTTCTTGCTTTTGTTTTGTCTTGTGTCGTGTGGCACGCAGCTTGTGTCTTTCCCTTGTCTAACCCCACCCACCTTGTTACCTGATTATTGGTTCATTTGTCCCACCTGTGTTCTCTCGTTACCCTCCTCATTTGCTTCCTATGTATTCTCCTTGTGTTTGCAGTTCCGTGCGAGTTCATTGCTGTATATACCCTTCTGTATCCTGTCATTCTTGTCAAGACTTGTCCTGCCTAGCCAGTGTGTTTTCCCCTACAGGGTAGTTTTTGTTTGTTTTTGTCTTATTTGATTAATAAAGGCCTTCTGTCCTGCAATTTGAGTCCTCACTTTCATGCCTGCAACCCACACCCCCTGACAGAATGAACTTGCCAAAGATGAGGACTCAAAAGAGGAAAGGCTCTTGCCATCCACCCAGCCTCCACTTTTTCCAGCCCTCTCTTCCAACACATTCTCCAGTTTAAGGCCTTGAGCTCCCTCCATCAGCAGGGGACTGAACTGAGGAGGTTTGCCCTAGAGTTCAGTGGCACCACAGAAGGGCTGGGATTCAATGATGTGGCCCTCAAGGATCTTTTTAATAGTGCCTTGGATGAGCCTCTCAATTGGTGGAGAATGAGGGGGCTGGATCACCTGACGTTTGGAGAATTCGTTGATTTCCTGTCTCATCAGGGGAATCCTCCGGAGCTCCAGCGCCCCTGGTGGCGGCCAAAGAAGCTGCAGCGCCCCCAGTGATGGCCGATTATGTTGCAGCACCCCCGGTGGTGGCCGTAGAGACTGCAGCTTCCCCAGTGGTGGCCGTAGAGGCTGCAACAGCCCTAGAGGCGGCCGAAAATGCTGCAGCGCCCTACTCTCGGAAATGGAGGAGGAGGAGAAAGAAGAAAACTTCCTCCAGCCTGCAAGGCTCTGAGGTTGTCCCAGACCTCATTGCCAACCGAGGGGCTGTTCCGACCTCACCCAAGATCCTTGCTCTGCCGGTGCCGCCCGAGTTTCTTGCCCTACTGGCTCCACCAAAGCTCCTTGCCCTGCCGGTTCAGCCCGAGCCCCTTGCCCTTCCAGCTCCGCCCAAGCTCCTTGCCCTGCCGACGCCTCCCAAGCTCCTTGCCCTTCCGGATCCACCCGAGCTCCTTGCCCTGCCTGCTCCACCAAAGCTTCCTGCTCTGCCAGCTCCACCCTTGATGTTGGCTTTGCCCTTGATGCTGGCTTTGCCCTTGATGCTGGCTCCACCCTCGAATACCCAGCTGGCTCTGGCCTTGATGTCAGCTCTGCCCCGACCTCTTGCCCTGCCGGTTCCATCCTGGATGCAGGCTTTGCCCTTATGGCCTGCCTGGCCGGCTGCATCCTAGCCATCAGCCAGGACTCTAGAACTGCTGGAGCCTCCCTGGTCTGTCCCTTCTGTCCCACCCTGGCCTTCAGCCAGGATTCCAGAACTGCCGGAGCCTCCCTCATCCATCCATCCGGTTCCACCCTGGCCTTCAGCCAGGACTCCAGAACAGCCAGAGCCTCCCTGGTCCGTTCCTCCAGCTCCGCCCTGGTTTTCTGCCAGGACTCTAGAACTGTTTGAGTCTCCCTGGCTTAACCCTCCCGTCCCTCCCTGGACACTTCCAAAGACTTCCTGGGCTGTCTTGCTGGCACTGGCTTGGCTTCCCTCCCTCCCACCCTTCCTTGTCTCTTTTGGTTGACCCTTTTCTGTCAGTGCTGTCATGTTCTTGTCTTGTTTTATGTTCTACTCAACAGGGACGCCAGGTGGCGTTCTGTGCGAGTTCATTGTTGTATGCCTAGCCAGTGTGTTTTCCCCTATGGGGTAGTTTTTGTTTGTTTTTGTTTTATTTGATTAATAAAGCCCTTCTGTCCTGCAGTTTAAGTCCTCGCTCTCATCCCTGCAACCCACACCCGCTGACAAGTACATAGTAGTTAAGACCACCTAATATAAAAATTTTATTAAACCATTTAAATGGAATCTAGTAAATTAAAATGGAAAACACTGAATTTTGCACAAATAAAACTAAATTTGAGGGGTGGGGGGGACGCATTTCATAGGGCCCTAAAAATGTATTTTTTTAAAAACGTTTAATTAATTGTTGTTGTATTGTGTAAGTTTCATTCATTTCAATTAATTAGACATGCGTTTTGATTTATACAATGTAATTTAACCATTAAAAGAAAGTCCAGAAAATGTAAATTTACCCTGCACTACTTTTAGTACAAATAAAAGAATTTAAAAAGGTTTCAAAAATATTACAAAATCTGTAATGAGCAAAACTGTGTAGCTAAACAGACGCGCAAGACATGCAGGTAGGAAACTGTGGCTCTGTAAGAAGTGAAGGACCTGCCAAGCAAACGGTGACTGGCAGAGACTGAGAGCAGTCTGGGTGCAAGAAACTGTTAAGCAAACAGACAGCTCTTTTAAACAAAGATGCAACAGCAGAGAGATTGACAGATGAGAGAAGATGATGAGCATGAGTCAGTCGCACAGAACACCAAATACACTCCAAAACATGACCAAAAGGAAATCACACTCAGAGGCCTACTAACCACCCAGAAAAATGATCCCAGTTGGCTGGCATTAGATAAATGTACTTACAACACAAAGCAGCTTATATAATCCAAATGTTGTGGAGCACAGTGTTCCTTCACTCAGAGAAAAGCTTTTATCTGTTCATTTATTTAGAAACTAAGGCTAAGATAAAAAGTCTCTCTTCACAATGTCATGCATAAATCACAAGAGGAATTTTACCTGTGCTTCTGTTCAAACGGAATCTCAAAATTTTTCATTAAAACAAGCTCCAGTGTCATGTGGTGCTCAGATGGTGTGATAAAGGAATAACTGGCACTTCCCACACAGGCTTCACTTATCATGAAGTTGCTGCTGCCCAAATCAATAGACTCAAACACATAACACGCTGGCACATTTCAGAAGTGCAACTTAAGCAACACGATCAATTACTAGAATGTGTCAAATACTAGTTTGATGGAACTCTGGCTCCTTCAGCTCTATAGAAACTCTACAATAATAAAACAAATTTGTATTAAAGGTTTAGTTCCCCCAAAAATGAAACCCTCATGTCATTTAAAACCTGTAAGACCTTCATCTTTGGAACACAAATTAAGATATTTTTGATAAAATCTGAGAGCTTTCTGACCCTGCATAGACAGCAATGCAACTGACACATTCAAGGCCCAGAAAGGTGGTAAGGACATTGTTAAAATAGTCCATATGGCATTAGCGGTTCAACCATAATGTTATGAAGCTATGAGAATACTTTTCGAGTGGTACTCTCCTGAATGGCAGACATGGAAGAGAAGAAATTGCTGAATAAAGCTGTTATTTTTGTTTTCTTTGCGCACAAAAGTATTCTCGTAGCTTCATAAAATTAAGGCTGAACCACTGATGTCACATGGACTATTTTAACAATGTCCTTACTACCTTTCTATATCTTTTTATGATTGGTGGTGAGAATGAAGCTGTGCCAAGATGGGTAGATTTATGACACATGCTCTCTAAATGACGCACCAAAAAAGAAGAACTCTACAGAGACAAATGGCAATGAATGTCACAAAACTATCAGAGCGCACATCCTCTGACCCACTCTCAGCTATGGAACAATTAGAGGAAGCACCCTTCACTAACCTACACTACAAGTTTGTACAGTGCTCAGAGTCAGTTTCTCTTCAGGGACTCATCTGTAGCACTTTGATGTAAACACATTTGTTCTGGGATTCTGTATTGTCTTCTGGTGTTTTGATGTTCTCCTTGGGCTTTCAGACCTAACGATAGCATATGACTATATTTAACGACATATACTGCCATTTTCCACTTGCACAATATGAGAAAATTTTCGTCTTTCTTTGGACAAAACCTGTCTGCTAAATCATAAATATCAAGGTAAATCTACAGCAGAGTTTCTGGTAGGCTGAGACTCAAAAATAGGTTTCAAGTGACTAACCATATAATTTTGCATGGGATAGGACTGGCAAATAAATGTGACCCTGGACCACAAAACCAGTCATAAGGGTCAATTTTTTTTAAATTGAGAGATTTATACATTGTCTGAAAGCTGAATAAATAAGCTTTCCATTGATGCATGGAATAAATAAGCTATTCCATTGATACGACAATATTTGGCCAAGATACAACTATTTAAAAATCTGGAATCTGAGGGAACAAAAAAAAAATCAAAATGTTGAGAAAATTGCCTTTAAAGTTGTCCAAGTTTTTAGCAATGCATATTTTGACATGTTTATGGTAGGAAATTTACAAAATATCTTCATGGAACATGATCTTTATTTAATATCCTAACGATTTCTGGCATAAAAGAAAAATCTATAATTTTGACCCATACAATGTATTTTTGGCTATTGCTACAAATACGACTGGTTTTGTGGTCCAGAGTCACAAACATGCTTATCGATTATCGATTTTTTTACACTACAAGAAGACTTTCTTTAAAATGTAAAATTTAAATTACTGTACAAGTGTAAAATTACAATTTTAATATTAAAGTCTTATATCTATCTTAATGTTTAAACCATCAAGCTTTTATTTTGGCAAAAAAAAGGACAGGGAGCCTTTTAAAGCTTCTCTTTTGTTGAAAAAAGCCAGTTTATATGTCTGTTTCCCCTGAACGTTGATTCTATTCCTGACCTTTTGATTCTGGCCAGCTTACCTTTCGACGCAGTCTGACAGTCGAGATGCTAAGCTTGAAGCTGGGGCATCATGGCCACCGATAGCATACAGAAAACCATTCCACGTCGCTACGCCAACACCGCCCCTGCGTTTTGACATGGGAGCGCAGCTGCTCCATTTGTTGGTGTGAGGATCAAAACACTCCACTGATTTCAGACATGAACTTCCATCCCGACCACCCACAGCATATAGCCTTAAAAAAAGAGAGAAAAAAGAACGGTATAGATTAAACAGACAGACTGCATTTTAATGGCAGATATGGAGTCTGTTCAGCTAGAAGCATGGATTTATGCTGTCAATGCTTACTTGCTGTTTAACACTGCAACTCCCACAGTGCTTCGAGGTGTTGCCATGGATGCAACAAAGCTCCACTGGCGAGCTTGAGGGTCCCAGCGCTCCACCGTGCTGAGATAACTCCAACCATCATGACCTCCCACTGCATACATGGGGCCTTCTAACACTGCAACGCCTACAAATACACAAACCAATGATCAAAGATCACAGATAAGCCTTCATATGCCTTTTAAAGATTCATCATGTAAAATATGCTTGAAAATATTGTGTGGGGCTTTATGATGTCTGTGATGCAGAAACATGGACAGAAGCATGGAATCCAGTCATAAACACAAAATATACAGTGTCTTGCGAAAGAATTCATACCCCTTAATTTTTTTCACATTTTGTTACGTTGCAGCCTTATGTTGCACTGCTTTAAATTGCTTTTTTTTCCACATCAATCTATGCTCCATACACCATAATCACAAAGCATGACCGGTTTGTTACAACTTTGCAAATTTATTAGAAATAAAAAACTGAAATTATTCCATTGCGTAAGTATTCATAGTCTTTTCTGGGACACTTCAAATTTAGCTCAGGAGCATTCATGTCGCTGAGTGGAGTTAAACTGTGACAAATTTATTTGAATGAGTATGATTTGGAACCTCTCAGAAAAAGGTGGAAAATGCATACAAGAGCAAAAAAACAAGCCCTGAGGTCAAAATAACTGCCTGCAGAGCTCAGAAACAGGCTTGCGACAAGGCACAGATCTGGGAAGAGTTCAGAAAAAATTTCTGCTGCATTAAAGGTTCACAGAAGCATGTAGACTCCATTATTCATAATGAAAGACCCTTGGATCAACTAGGACTCTTCCAGGAGCTGGCCTCCTGGCCAAACTGAGCAATTTATAGAGAAGGGGCTTGGTTAGACTGGTGACCAAGACGCTGATGGTCACTCTAGTTGAGCTCCATGATCATATATACAGATCCATCAATCCGGTCTTTCTGGTGATGTGGCCAAACTCAATTCTCTGCTCAGTGAAGACATAAAAACACACTGGTCTGATGAACCTCAATTTCAAGCATCATGTTTGAAGGAAACCAAGCACCGCTCATCACCTGCAGAGTACCATCCCAAAAGTAAAGTGTGCTGGTAGCAGCCTCATGCTGTGGGGCGGTTTTTCAGTGGCAGGGACTGAGGGACTCGTCAGAGTAGAAGAAAAGCTTAGTGCACCAAAATATTGAGCCTTAATGAAAACACAGTCCAGAGAATCTCAGACTGGTCAGAAGGTTCACCTTCCATCAGGACAATGACCCTAAGCACACAGCAAGAATGCCTTATAGAAAACTCTGTGAATGTCCTTGAGTGGCCCAGCCAGAGCCTGGGCTTGAACGCAATCAAATATTTATGTCTGCCAGCCCCCATCCAAGCTGACAGAGCTTAAGAGGTGAAGAGGTGAGGCAAAGAATGGCAGATAATTTCCAAATGCAGATGTGCAAAGCTTGTCACATCATACCCAAAAAGACTGGAGGCTGTAAAGGTGTTTTAACTAAATACTGAGTTAAGGGTATGAATACTTATGCAATGTACTTATTTCAGTTTTATTTTTTAATAAATTTGCAAAGTTGTGACAAATCTGTTTTTTGCTTTGTCATTGCGGTGTATGGAGTGTAAATTGACGTGGGAAAAAAAGTAATTTAAAGCAGTTTAACATAAGGCTGCAACATAAAACGTGAAAAAAGGGGGTATGAATACATCTGCAAGGCACTGTACACTATAATGTGTAATGTCATTATATAATTATAATTACTAGACTAGTGTTTATTAATATTAAACCACAAAATGGCATGTTCAGTGTGTTTTTGTGTGAGTAAATAAAAGTTTTATCAAATACACACAGCCCGTCAAAATAAAAGTTTGGTTTAACTTGGAGAAATTATGACAGAAATATATTATTTTTTAAAGGAATATCACAATTCATGTTTTAGTTTAAACATTGTTTTTAGATCACAAATTTGTATAAAATCATTAAACACAGAATCCAGAAAAATTAAAAAAGAAAATTGGGGAAAAAATAAAACTGATTTCATAGGGCTCTAAATATTGTGTCAAGCAAGAAATGAGAATTATTATTAAGAGTACAATGAGGACACTAAATGCAAATGTAACAATGCTATTCCTCACCCAGGCCGTGTCTGTGTGTGGACATGGGGGGCATGACACTCCAGCTCTTGCTGCGAGGGTTGTAACACTCCACTGTGTTGAGAGTCTTGAGTCCATCTCGTCCCCCAACTACATACAGGCGGTCATCAAGAACTGCTACGCCGAACTGCAGCCTTCTTCCACTCATGACAGCCACCTGCCGCCATGTGTCCCTCCGTAAACAGTACTGCTCAATACTAGTGGCCCCTTCAAAAACAATTGCAATCAGTTTTAAAAACACATGAGGTTAATCTGGAAGCCACACTAGAGCTGTACACAAAGGCAACAATGCTATAAATAAAAAAAAACTGTGAGGTCTATGCTTCTAAAATCTACATAGATAAAAATACATTTTAAAAACAAAATACATTCACTATATTAAAAATCTTAATAAAAAGTTAAATTTATTTTGTTTTAAGGCTGTTTAGCACAAAAGAAAGCACAAAAGAAAGACAAAAAAGATAACTCTGTTTTTAAGAGAAATATCACCTCTGAGTTAATAAGCTAAAATAGAAGACAAACAACAGGAAGTATAAAGCCCTAAGGACCAAACTGTGGAAGCATATGGAAGCCTCCATGCTTCTTTTCTAGAAGTACTGTAATTGACGCCTCGCAAAAAAAAAACAAAAAAAAAAAAACGCCCTCCGTAGTTACTACTGCTATGCCTGACAAGCCATGCCACTTTCACACTACACATCAAGTTCTCACGCAGTAAAAGAAATACAAAGCAGAGCAAAGAGGAAACTGACAACGTGCCGACAGACAAAAAAAGAGCAGGTTACTTCTGGTGTGAAACTAGGACTCAGCTTTTAAATGTTGTAATATTTTAAAGAAATTCAAACAATATATACCATTTTGTGGCTCTTTAACATGTCGTGACAGATGACTGTATTGCCTAAGTTCAAGAGGCATGTGAGCCGATTAGCTTTTATTTTATTTCAACTGTTGAAAGACATCAATACTCGACATTTTTCAAGTTTAAGTCTACCGAAGTTAATCTACTCTCCTGTCTGATTTGTTTGTCGGACAAGATGGTGGATTCAGCATTATGATTGGTCAGATCGCCTGTCAATCAAGCCCTTTGTGAACAATCAGTTGCATATAATGAATAAGCTTAGGGAAGCCACAGTAGGGATCAGCAGGAAATCTACAGAACTTCTTAAAAAAAAATGGGTTTAGCCCCTTTACAGACTAGTGCAACGTTCGGTGCCAGAGGCAAAAATCCAATTCACTTTCTACATAAAGAACTTGTCAAGATGTCAATACTATAGAAATGAGAAGCACAGCAAAACAGCCTAGTAGTGAACTCACACAAATGAAGCATTGGAAATTACAAACATTACAATGCATCAGGACATATCTGATTATTTTTGCAATTAAATTTAAATATATTCTTTTTTATACATAAAATATTTATAAATCGCAAGTTTTATACTGTATGATTAAGTACTTTGCAGTTTCATGATTTCCAAAGTTCCTATGGATTTCAGAGTCTTTGTCTGACTTTTTTGCTTCTAATCCAAGTCTGTAATCCTGTGATTCATCTCAGAGCTTGGTGGTTTGGTTCATGCCTTTGAACTCTTTACTAAGAAATATTATGAAATCCCGATGAAGAACACGAATGGAACAAACTGGGCTGTCACTTGTCTCTCTATACACCAGTCAATACAAAATATAAATCATATGAATCACCTACATGATTCACCATTAACACAACACAGCTCATTCACCTTCAGACTCACTTAATTCATAATTCAGGCCTTCCTACTGAAAGAGCACATCTGCAAGTATGTAAAAGATCAGACCTTTCCATCAGACCATAAAAAGGACACTGATTTAAATACAAACTTTTGTCTGATTTTTGACCTACTTAAATGTAAAACATTTAATGTTTAAAGCACCATTAACTCAAAAGACTCAAGGTTATCCAGTGAAAATCGTAATGTCTCAGCAGTCCACTGCACTAATGGAGAAAGACTGACAGACAGGTGTTATCAATCCAGATACTTTTAGAACACAAAAGCTAAGAACTTAAAAAAGGAAATGAAAGGAATACCTTTTGTGGCATCCATGCCACCCACGGCAAAAAGTGCCCCTACAGTGGCTTTGCGTGGACGTGTTCTCGGGCTCTGGAGAAGCGGCCGTCTCTCTGGCAGCAAATGATACTTCATGGCCTCCATCACCAGTCGCTGACACTCCACACTGTCTCTTAGCAATGGATTTGCCTCCATATCGGCTAAAAACTGCATGAAGAACAGACAATAACTGTATGACCCAATTGCGCCAAAAACTTCACATCATAAAATATATGTTTAGAGGAGGGAACACCTTCTCAAAGCAATTTCCTTGTTAGCCTGATTACTTACAGGTTTTTGTTGTTGTTGTTAGAAATTCTCTATTTAGAGAGTACAACTAATGATTATTCTGTTGATTATTTATTTGACTAATCCGATTTTTTTTAATCAGTATTTTATTGGATGGAAAAAAGATATTCCAGTGTTCCAATGTGCAAACTGAAGGTTATGGAAAACAAATATAGTGAATGTATCTATAGTATGTAGGCTACAGTATACACTGTACACAAAAATAATATTTAAAAACAAGCCTTACATTAAAAAACAGTGGGTTGTTGCAGTTTTGAATCACTACTAAATGGAATTGCAAACATAATGACTTTCCAAAATAACTGCCCGAATACACTCCCTGTCTGCCATTGGTTGGGCAAAACAAATTCATGCTCCAAACTCACTCACCAATCTTAACCATTCAAATATTGCAAATATACTTTTGCAATAAATTAAACTTGGTTAATTTATTTTTTATCTCTACATGATAAACTGTTATAGAATACACTTCTGCTCACTTTAAGGCACATTTGTGTTTACCATGAACCCACCGCTGTTTATTTGTGTCTCTAAAAACTGAAACCACATCAGTCAAGGTGTCAAAAAGACCAACGAGCTGCTTGCAAACTTCAAGATGTTGATTTATACTGGAAAAGATTAGTTTCAAGATTAGGTAAAAGCTTTAAACTTTTCAGACAAAAAGGGTATTTGTAAGAGAGGTGAGTCTAGCCACAACACTGACACTGAGTTATTTGTCTGAAATGAACAAAACAGTCCAGTCATCTCATCATAGATTTGGCATCTGCAAGGGAGTGGCAGAAAGAAAACTGTAAAACTGCTGTTGCATCAGTGCTGGATATTGTTGGAAATAAATAAGACATTTCAGTCTAATGAGGTTTAATTTGAGGTCTGTTTGGCACAAGTCAAATACATCTCAACATAGCAGTAACACCATGACCAGCAAACAAGCATGGTGGTTGTGGCAACATCATATTCTGGTGTTGCTCTCAGCAGGAGGAACTGACAAGTTTGACATCAAGAACAACATGAAAAGAGAGTAAAGAGTAGATGCACATTATTGAGGAGAACATGTTTCAGCCAAAGATCTAAGTTTATGGCAAAGACTAATTTTCCACCATAACAATGGTCCAAAACACACAGCAAAAACTATGAAAGAACAGGCTTGAATCCATTTGAACATCTGTGGTATGACCTAAAAAACTGAAGTCCAGGAACTTGGAGTTGGGGAAAATTTGCATGAAAGAACGGTCAAATTTTCATAAGCGCCCACAGGCAAAGAAAAGTCTAAAAAGAAGGGTTAAAATACACTTCATAAAGAAGGAAAATGAAAAGTTTTACATTTTTGATATATGAAGTGATGGATGAAAATGTATGGTTTCATATAACCATTGTACTTGCATATATACGCTAACAATCAAAAAGCTTTTATCCCCGTCATTACTCCAGTCGGTGTCAAATAATCCATCAGAAATCATCTTAATATATTGATTTGGCACTCAAGTAAACACTTATTACTATCAATGTTGAAAATACTTGTGCTGCTTAATATTTTTGTGGAAACCATGATAAATAATCAGAGTTGGAAAGGTTACTTCGGAAATGTAATAGGTTACAGATTATAAATTAGCCTATTTAAAATGTAATTAGTAGTGTAACGTTTTTAATGTAACTGATTACATTTGATTACTTTTCTAAATTTGTAATAAATGTTTTCAACTGTTAACTATTTTATAACATTTAAAGCAGGCAGGGTTAACCCTACAGTAGTACTCAACACTGATTTCTATCAGATTTTCAAAATCCTTCATCACTTGAATTCAGATTCTAATTCTATTTTATTTAGCACCTCTTTTTACTTTGAGACCATTC
The DNA here is from genome assembly GCA_012976165.1 of Labeo catla. Classification (NCBI taxonomy): domain Eukaryota; kingdom Metazoa; phylum Chordata; class Actinopteri; order Cypriniformes; family Cyprinidae; genus Labeo; species Labeo catla. The sequence continues at coordinate 3,239,070 of VONZ01000014.1, read as the reverse complement.
TGAGGTTAAATACAGAGTTAAAATGGCTTGAAACAACACTTTGGTTTATATACACAATATATTTGGTTTATATACATAAAACCAAATATGAAATAAAACAGTTGAATAAGCATGTGTTCTATTCTGTGTCCTACTCTCCTGAAACATGGTGTATTGTAGTTTAGAGTAGTCAATGCAATTTTGAAAAAAGATCAATCAAATCTGTGTGTTTGTAAAAATATTCAGATGTAACCCTCTTTTTAATGGTTAACAATTTCATACATAACTGTAATTTAATTGCACACCTTTCCTCAGTAACTGTAACAGATTACAGTTATATTTATTTTGTAACTAAATTACATAATTTCATTACATGTAACTAGTTACTCCCAACATTGTAAATAAACAGGCACGTGCCACACAATTCCTGATTGTTCACTGACCTTCTGATTTCTCAAAAACTTCTAATTTGGGGGGGAAAACTCAAAAGAAAATGTCAATTATTTTGAGCTTACTTCTGGCACACACGGCCTGAAAACTAATTTCGAATAAAATACCACATTTTTCATATTTCCAATAACACCACGTTTTTTTGACAGGAAATCTTTAACGCCACAGCCGCATAGAGCTACATAATAAACAGGCTCCCAAACCAAACCCTCACCCTCATCCACTTAAAGACACACTTTGATAACCCGACAGTAGAGAATCCTTCCCAGCTTCTTAGACCTTGAGGAGAGGACTCAGGGGACACAATGAAGAGAGGAAACAAGCTTCTGATGAAACTTCTGACAAAAGGTCCTACCTACATTCCTTTTTTTAAAGGAGGGAATCCCAGGGAGAGCCAGAGCTAGTGTCCCTCTGGGCCTCTAACAGAATGCAGTCTCTCTTATATAGGTTACTACTCCTGAGCAAACAAGCTTTTAGGAAGCTAAAACAGCCACACACTCACACACACACAACCAGTTCCCTGCTACAAGTTCAATGAAACTCTAAATCATTACCACCTCATACATAAACATCACACGGGACATTCTTTCTATTTCTTCCTCTTGTGTCTCTCTTTTTCTCATAATCCTCTTCAAATGACACCTCTTGTGGCCCTGTTAACGAGTCTTCGTTCGTCACATTCACCCTCTCATCTGCCCTGTTTATACCCTCTCTCAGCTGGCTAGTAAATTGAGGAGGTTTTAATTAGAGGGGTGTCTTGGATAGTCAGAGTAATAACGGCATAATGTATTCTGCTGCAGTGTTATAGCCCCATAGAGACACTCTGTACGATCTCACACAGACATAGCCAGATCCCAAAATTAGTTTCTCGCCACACCTGCCAAAGGAGAGCAAAAATTTAGCATCCGATCAAGTCAAATTTGTCTGTTTAGTGCTTTTCAAATACACATTATTTCAAAGCAGCTTTACAGAAACAGACCACCTTATTGACTCCATAAAGTGCCAGGCTTTATGAGACTAAAAGTGTTTGTAAATATAAGGACGTGGCAACACTGCAAGGCAGAGCTCTCTAAAGCAGCCTCCTGAGCATAAACAAAACAAAGCACACCTATCAACAGCAGTTTATTTAAAATCGACAGACAAGAGTCTTTAGCTAAAAGATGGCAGATATTAAACAGCTAAGTTATTATTCACTCCCACAAGACGTGAAAATGTTGCTATGGTTACAAATACTGAGAAACACTGGGAAACACTGCTGTTCCGTACACACACGGAACGATAATTTACGGGATTCACTTGCGCATTTAAATGCGGTTGTCACTCCTGAAACTTGCAGTATGTACGTGGCCCATGTTTATAACCACAACTCCGGGAGGCACAGCTGTTTAGAGATAATTCCTGGTTAATGATCACACAAAATTTGCAGGTATTTTGAAATTGATATCTGAATGGTGCTTTACCAGTAAAAAGACGGAAAATCATTGCCTGTTTGCCTGAACCTAAAGGGTTCATTTATCCAAAAATGTAATTATGTCATACTTATGTCATTCCAATCCATATGACTTTCTTTAGAAAAATGCTTTATTCATTTTTTGGTGAACTATTCCTTTAAACCATATATTTTGTGGTAGTTTCTAATAAAGTTACTGTCTAAAGGTTACTGTCCTTGCATTTGGTGAGTTTTACGATAAACCCTGTACATACCAATGTTGTTACTGTTAATTAAAACTAAAAACTATTAAAAATTGTTTAGCTGAATTAACTATAAATATTAAATATAAATTTGAACTAACTGAAATAAGTTTAAGCTGAAGTACTAACATTATTAAAATGGAAATAAAAATAAAGGCATACAATTTTTTATTTTTTAAATGAATGAACGCATCAGTAAGAAAAAAAATGACAAAGCACATAAAATTTCTAAAACTTAAACTAAAATTAAAATAAAAACTAAAAATATAAAAATAAGAGCTAATTCAAAACATTAAAGCTCCAGTCTGTAACTTGTGGTACTCTAGCGGTTAATAAACAGAACTGCATCTGAGTCTTGAGGAAAAACATTGTAGCCCGAGCTACTTCTCTGTCTATATCTTTGACAAATCATGCAGGTGAATAAATTGCTGAATCCCTGAGTTTTATCACTGTGAGGTGATATGTAAATGTTTTTTTACAGACGTCCATATGAGAAACAATGCGCATCCCAGAGCCTGTGCTACATGAGCTTTTGTGCTTAAAAAGTAAACAAATTTTTATTTTCTGAAAAAAAAATGACAGATCGTTTCGCTAGATAAGACCCTTCTGCCTTGGCTGGGATCCCTTTAGATCCCTTTGAAGCTGCATTTAAACTACATTTTGGAAGTTCAAAATCGGGGCACCCGTGAAGTCCATTATATGGAGAAAAATCCTTAAATGCTTTCCTCAAAAAACGTAATTTCTTCACAACTGAATACAGAAAACATGAACATCTTGGATGACAAGGGGGTGAGTAAATTATTTGTAAATTGTTGTTCTGGAAGTGGACTTCTCCTTTAATAAACACTACAATAGTATACTTCATATAATAAAATAACACTAGCACATACCACCTTGCAAGTGCAAATACATGCAGACGGCCACACAACACATTCAGCACATCCTTATATGTCATGATAACAATATAGTTTCACTCAGCATTTGTTTTATACAGCCATGCTTGAGATATGAATCTGTATGTATATCCATGTGTGCACACTATCATTCAGTACCATCTCACTGAATCCATAATCACATCCATCACTGCACTCAGAAAACAGTTTTCTAGTTAGAGCTTGAATATTCCGCCTATACAACACCACCTCCACCTCCTCAGTCTCTGCTTTCACCACCCTCCTACTCCCCATCCATCAACCCCATCTCAACACCTCCCTTTCTCCTTCACCTCTTTGTGCTAAAAACAAAAGCTAATCATTTCCACCTCTTTCATAAAAGCGCCCCCGTCACATACAGTGAACGAGTGCATCTGTCATGAACCAAAATCGATCACTCCACTGAACGTGAATAAAAAGGAAGCCAAATGAATGTTCTGGAGTTAGGATGGCTGGACGGTGGCTTAAAGGTTTTTTCTTCACTGGAAAGCACAGAACAACCTGCGATTTACATTTAGATGGAACCAAACAAACTCTGCTCAGCCAGCCACGAGTGGGAGAACGCTCGACAAGAATTATTTAAATATTTCTCTTTTTTCACCTTAGAAAAGGGGGGGAAAGGAAAATAGAAAGGTAGAAAGAGGAAAAAAAAAAAAGCGAGAAGAGGGAGTTCAGTGGAATTCATCATGCATTTAAAATGAAAAAAAGTGAGCTCTGAGGGGAAAGAGGCTCAATTAAACTGCATGTGCATGTGAATATCATGTCTTGTGCCCACAGACAATAATATCAAATGCTGCAGTAAGACTGCACAATCATATAAATAACTATAAATAACACCATTCTTAGCTTCTTTTGGATATGTAGCTTACATACAGAATTGCAACTGCTCCATACAAAATAACACAAATGCAAAAAAATATTTCAGTTCTATAAATCATAGTGAATAATTGTGATTACAATATCAACACTGTAAAAATACTGCAAAAAAAAGTTTAATGGTAAATTCCCTTAATCTATGCAATGAAAAACTAATAGATCTACTGTGACATTTTATGTCATTTTAAAGTAAAATAATGTTAAATAAAATAAAACATAAAACGCAAAATGTTGGTACCATATTTTTTACATATTTTAACTGTTTGTTTATTTTTTAACCATAAATGTCACTGATTTTGTCTTTGTAGTAAACGGAAATAATCAATGCAATGCAATGCTAAAAAGGATGGGATTTTTAACGAACATGATTAAAACAGATAAACAACTATTTACTTATTTTATGTATTTTTAACATCTAGAAGACAACAACAACAACAACAACTAAAACCTTTTCAGTGGAGTGTGTGTACGTGTTTAAGAAGGAAAGAATGTGATAAGGGAAAAAGACGCAACAACATCCTTATCACACTCTCCAGGCTCCAAATGCATCCCATCTTTGAGTACACAGCCTCATAGCCCAGCAGAACAGCACTGACCTTCACACACACATAAAGACCACAGATACTATAAGGGCCAAATAGCATAGCTCTACGCGAGCACATAAAGGCAAAGGCTTTTAGCTACACAAGCTCATCTTTACACATTAACACACAGAATGTGTCAGAATGCAATTCACAATGAAATGCAAGAACAATGATTTCATAAAGGTAATTAAGGAAAGTAAATGCAGATGGAAAAATACTAGGGAAGCCAATAAGGACCAGAAAGTGTTTGGTTACACACACTCTTAAAAATATCTTCTTTTGTGTTCAGCAGAAGAAAGAAATTCATTCATGTCTCGAACAACACTCGTTAAAATAAAGGCTTCAAAGGGTGTTTTTGCAGTGATTCCATAGATAGAAGAATCATTTTGGTAGGGATGCACCGAATATTCGGCCACCAAAAATTTTCGGTTTTCGGCCGAAAGATTTTTATCACCGAAGCAACACGGCCTAAACAGTATGTTGTGATGACGCAAACAGAAACCGCGGCCTGCACGTGCTTGTCTGAAGCAACATGTCTGCGGTGTGAGGTTGAGACGGACCACGGAGTGAAAACAATGAAAAGCACACTCTAGGGGCCGTTCACATAACGCGCCTAAAAACGCGTGGAAAACGCTAGGCGCGCCGATTTCTCCTCCTTTCCAAAGCGCTCTGTAGCTTGCGCTCCCGTGGCGTCTGCCGTTGCTAAGCAACCATCACCCGCACTCTCAATGAAGACGCGGAAGTTTCATCAAAGGACAAAAGGAAAAATGTACAGCTATGATCAGCTGTTTCTCCATCTTGGTTGAGCTTTCAATGTTGTTACGGGAAAGGATTAAGCTAATTGGTTGAATCTTGTCACGTGACCCGCGGTGCGCTTGCAGCATTCTGAGATGTTTTCATCTCGATGCGGCGCGGACGCGCCTGAAAAAACGACCGCGTCGCGACCGCGTCGCTTCCGTTATGAGCACGGCTGCCGCGCGTCTACATTTGAAATAATGAACTTGAGCGCGCAAAAGACGCGATATGTGAACGGCCCCTTAGGCTACTATATATGTGACTATCAGATTGTAGCCATATTTCTGCTAGATATTTTTTAAATTTGACAAAAATTTTAATTTATGCACTGGCCCTATTTAAATACACTCTCTCAAATCTTTCTCAAATGTCAGGCAGACGACAAGCTCAACCTCAACGATTTATTCTTTAATAGTAATTTATGCAATTGCAATGCCTTGATTTTAGTAAGGTTAGTACACAGTCATAGCCACAAATGCAATGGTACTAATAATTGGCATAATTTCTTTCGGTGTTTCGGTTTTCGGTTTTCGGCCTTGGTTTCCTCTTTTTTGGTTTTTGGTTTCGGCCAAGAATTTTCATTTCGGTGCATCCCTACATTTTGGGTTCCCAAAACAACCTTTCAGTGACCAGTTTTTAAAAGAACCATTTTTTCTTAGTGTGAAGAACATCTAAAGAAACTTTTTCCACTATAAAGAAGCTTTAGTGCTTCCATGGACGTGGAAGGCTCCTCATGGAACCATCAATGGCAATAAAGAACCTTTATTTTCAAGAATGAACCGGTTCAGAGATCCATGAAGCGGATCATATGCGCGAGCCGGCATATATTAAACAATTTTAAAACTACACAGCCTCAGCATGATTATGATGACTACTTTGTTTTAGTGAGAGTTTCGTATTGAATCTAACCTATTAGACTGTGACTGTCATAAACTGTCAAATGTGGCTTAACCAAGCTTAACGGTTTTAGCCTGAGCAAATATAAATGAAACGCTATTGGCTATTTTAAAAAGGGGCAGAGCTGACTGATGTGTGCCACCCTGTCTTCCTGTTTCAGTTGAAATTACGTCACCACAATAACTGCACTTCAGTTGACCTTTAAGGGTGGAAAAACAATGACAGAACATTTATTTTTAGGTGATCTATCACTTTAAAAGTAAATTTAGTTTGTGACTTATTTCACAGGCAGTTTTTTCTTTCAAGTCAATTTTTGAGAGATGAGAAATTACACACAATGCAACTGCATGCATGTGATGTCAGTTAACCATTCACACCTGTATTAGCCCACACTACCACTGAAAAGCTTTGAATCATTAAGATTTTTTAATGTTTTTGAAAGACAGTTATTAGAGAATTAGAGCTAAGAAAAGGTGTAAAGTTATTTTTGCGCCTGACTTTATTAAATGTGCATTTGTAGGAGTTTGGAGGAGAGTATTAACATGAATCATGCAACGCGATTTACTAACATTTGCGCTCGTCAGATTACTGGTATTTGTCCCATTATTTAATGCTCAAAAAAGCATGTCTTAGGCGGTAATTTACGCTGTGCTGGTCATTATGGAAATGATCTGGCTGCGTGTGTGTTCTTTAATGTGCGCATTGATAGTAAATCACACACAAAATTTTCCCCTCCCATCGGTGCTTTTATGGAATCTAACCTAATCTAATGATAATTTGCCCTGTTTAGTAAATCAGGCCCTTGATATTATCTGGATCACACCAACAAATACAGCTGTATATCTTTATTTGAACTAAAGAAACATAGTTCCTAGGGATGTTACAAAGATGGGCCGACTTGCTTAAAAAAAGGACTTTCACAAATCTCAAAGGCTGTTCATGATTCTACTGCAAAACTTCAAGAAGCACATGAGCATTAATTACTGTGACTGACGGCTTACTGACTGATCAGTCAATTAACTGATTAGCTGATACATGAATTAATGCAGATTAATGATTTTCTGATGTGGATTTACAGGTATACTGATCAAGCTGTCTGAGCAAGTAACAGCACAGCAGAATACAAGACTGGCTGAAAGGTTGACTGATGGACAGATGGATGTATGGTTGACTGACCTGTGGTTTAAGCAGGGGTAGGCGGATGTGAGCGAGAAGCGCAGGAAGCTGTGATTGACGGGAAGGAGCATCATGACGGACCCAGCTAAGCAGGGCTGTTACCACAGTTTCCTCTTCTGGTACGTTCATGTCGTCAGAAGCTAAAAGCTTCTCTACCTCACATGCAGGCAGGAGCAGAAACTCCTGATGCCTCATGACCTCCATGAAGTTCTCCTAGAGAGAGACAGAGAGAGATTATCTGGATTGGTTGATCGAACCAAGGATGTGGTTGTCAAAGCGTAGACTATCAGAGTGTGTGTGTGTGTGCGTGTGTGCTATGCAACATACAAAACACACACAGTCTACTAAGTCGATTTGACAGACGGCATCTGCCAGCAAAGAAATGAACAGAGATGTAAAAGGTAGATCAGTGGCATGCGATGTTTATATCAGGTTTGGGCTTGTAGATGTTTAGCCACAGTGACACAATTTATGGCAGTACAGTCCTGTACAATGATAACACAATCAAAATAATTGACATTATCAAACGGCATTCTGGAACAAAAACATAATTTTATAACACAACACAGGCTACATAATGAGTACCAATCATAATAGTGCTGTCAAGCGATTAATCGCATCCAGAATAGTTTTTGTTTATATAATATATGTGTGTGTACTGTTATATTTATTATAACAGTACACACACATGTATATATATATTTAAAAAATATATGTTATGTTTATATATTAAAAACATTTATATATAATATAAATTATACTCATATAAATATATACATGTAAATATTTATTATTTCTGTATTTATATATACATAATAAATATAAACAGTGCACACACATATATTATGTAAACAACAACCTTTATTTTGGATGTAATTAATTGTGAGTAATCGCGATTAATCACTATTAATCGTTCGACAGCAATAAAATATAACTAAATAAGTAAAAATTACTGTATTGTACTATATTGAAAGTTTGGTGTCAGTACTTTGTGTGTGTGAAAAATATTATTACTTTTATCCAGCAAGGATGCTGATATTTATAATTACAAAAAAAACCCATTATTTTATAAGATAGATATATATATATCTACTGAAATTTGTATCATGGTTTTCACAAAATATTAAGCACCACAACTGTTTTTAACATTTATAACAAGAAAAAAATAAAATGTGCATATTGTAAATGATTTCTGAAGGATCATCTGGCACTGAAGACTGGACCAATAGCTGCTGAAAATTCAGCCTTGCATCACAGGAATAAATTATCACAGGAATAAATCGATTTTAAATATATTAAAACAGAGAACAGCTATTTTAAATTGTAATAATATTTCACAATATTACAGATTTTATTGCTTTTGCTTTTACTGCTGCCTTGGTGTGCATTAAAGACTCCTTTCAAAACTTCAAAAACATTCAAAAAGCTTCCCAATCCCAAACTTTTAAACAGTAGATACACACACACACGTAAACACAGGCATTAAGCATTAATAATATAGTATTAATAATCATTTCATATATTTAATCCAAGCTATTTGTAATATTTTAAATCATTTTAGCAACTTAATAGGAGACATGTGACTAGCAATAACATTAATCACACATAGACAGACCACACCCACACAGCATAAACTAGTAGTTTTGGTTTAGGAGCCAGACATTTTTTAATGTATTCTCCTCCCTTGTAAAAATCTGATATTAATATTTAGTTTGCTATTTATGCATATATGCATGATTGCATAACTATGGATGATTATACTGTTATTTACATTTTTGAATTTGCATTTTGCATTGTTTGATTTCTCTGCAGATCTGCTACCTAACATGGCAACATATCCCAGAAAGAGAGTAGTAATACAAAGTGGACAACGGAACTGGACATCATTGAATTGTTGGGGGATGGGGGGGGATGAAATAAAAACAAGGGAAGGAAATCCAGATAGGAACAGAGGCACTGATGGAAAATGGAATACAAGTTTTCAGCGCAGTCTCCATGACAACCCCCCTGTTGTGAACTGTGGGCGGGCTATTATGGGTTATATTTTCTTGAATGAGTTTCCCTCAGGAGCAGTGAAACATCAAACGCTGAGCGGAAAATTTGCGAAGAGGAACAGTAGCATGTCCAATTAAACACACTCGCCTCGTTCAGGGAACTTTTTCAGCACCAGTGCTTCCACGGCTGTTAAAACGGGCTCAATTGCCCACTCGTAAACCCACAGACGCAGGCACAGACAGCCAGATGGACACAGACGCCTATATATGAATACAAATACACACACTCACTGAGGTAGCCGCCCACATAGAACACTGAAGGACGAACAAAGAAAGATAGCTTGTCTGTAAGTTTAAGCAATAATGTCCTCTAAATCACTTCCAAGTTTTTGACTCGGTGAACTGTGGATGATAAATCCCTCAGTGTGTGCTTGGTTGGGAGAAGGACAAACAAAACGGAATGAAAGAAAAGTGATAAAAGAAGAAAAATGAGGCAGAGAAAAAGGGGTGCTCACTGAAGATAAAAAACAAAGAGGTTTAGTATTCACTTTCCTGAAGCAGAAACTCCTTTTGACTTCCCCAGGATATCTTTTGCTCTAATTAAGTCCGTTTTTTAACTGTTCTCAATGTGTGTGTTTGCTCACCATGGTGTAGTTGTGTGCCACTTTATGGAGGTCCAGGCAGCCCTGAGCGTCGGCAAAAGATCGAATGCCCAGACAGTTGGATGGATGGAGTTGTTTCATTAGATAACTGCAGCAGGCCTGAACCACCGCAGACAGCTGCAGAAGACAAGCAGCCGACAACAAACTCTCGATAGTGTCCTCTCTCAACTCCAAACGTCCTGCAGAAAAACAGATGAGTTTCGGTGTGTAATTCTTGTTGATAAATGTGTATTTATTTAGAACCAGTTAACCAAAAATGATTATATTGAGCACAAAATCAGCATATTAGAATGATTCACTGATGCTCCAGAAAGAAACACGATGCATTAAGAGCTGGGGGGTGAAAACTTTTGAACAGGATGAAGATGTCCAAATTTTTCTTATTTTGTTGAATTATCATTTTTTTCCATTTAGTACTGCCCTTCGGAAACAACAGAAGATACCTGCATGTTTCCCGGAAGACAAATTAAGTACAATTTACCTTGATCTTCAAATTCTAAAAGTTTTCACGCCCTGGCTCTTAATGCATCGTGTTTCCTACTGGAGCATCAGTGAATGTTTGAATCTTTTTTTAATAGTTGTGTTCGAGTCCCTCAATTGTCCTCAGTGTAAAAGATGGATCTCGAAACCATACAGTCACTGCTGAAAAGAGTTCAAATACTCAAAAGATGCTGGAAAACTGAAGAATCTTTAGGACCTGGAGGATTGTTCTGAAGAACAGTGCTTAGTTTACTGTTCAGAACGAACAAGGGAACAACCATCACAAAAAAAAAAAAAAACAAGGGTTCCCAAACTTTTAAAAGCGGTTATTTTAATAATTTCAGCTATTTTTTGGTCTTGTGGACTATATGTAAACATATTTTATGTAAAATATCTTACTCAGGACAGTACTAAATAAAAAATAACATGCATTTTGCATGATCTTATTTTGTTAAAATTATTCACATTTTCACACATTCTGCAATGGGTTCACTAACTTTCGCATAAAACTGTAACAACTTTTTTATGTTAAAATAAGAATTAAAATGGCATGAAAACATTTTTAGTGAGCAATCAGCTTAGTGAAATTTAAAGTAAATCTCCATGTCTTTGACTAATATTTACCAAACTTTGATGGCTGATGATCCAAAAAATATAAAAATAGTTAACTATTAAAAAGAACAGCTAAACGTAAGTTCACAAATAAAATATATTATTTAAATTGTTACTGCCTTGAGTTATTATTTTGGAATAAATGTAAAATGCTTAAAAATTTGATGAGATTCACACTTGGCATTAATAAATAGAATATTAATTACACTGTTAATGTAAAACTGTACAATAGACTCTTTTTTTACTCTTTTGTGTAAGTAATGTTTATTTAACCAAGAAAATATGACATTATTTACATTTGATTTTAAAAAAGGTTACGTTTTAAATTTTACATTTGATTTAAAAATTCTACGTTTACACTAGTGTGTTTTAGTTTTAAAACGCAAAACTTTTGCTACGTTACACTTGTCGTTTACACTACCCCAGTGTTTTCGACCCACGAAAACTGAGGCTTTAGAAAATGCTGCAGACCCCGTTTTACTTTGAAAACTCAGCTGTTGGATTTCAGTGTAAACGGACCAAAACAGATACTTTTGAAAATGATAGCATGGCTGCCCACATTTACTCTGTGTATCCTTGATGACTGTGTAGACAAATTCATGCTCATTATAAATGGTCATTTGACATGCATAATCTTTTGTGTAGTGTGGACAGAGATAATTTCTAAAACACAGTAAAAACGTCAGTGTAGATGAGAATCGTTTTCATTTTAAAACACTGTTTTAAAATGAAAACGCACTAGTGCAAACAGGGCTATAGTGTATATCTAATGTGTACATCTAACCAAGCATTCCTGACATTCTCTTCCAGATAAACACACACCTGTGTAAGCATACTGTACCAAGACCCATAATGCATCTGGATCCACACCCTCCATTTTGATCTCCTCTTGTTTTGCCTCTCGGACATCACTGGTGAACATTGCCGCAAAGTAATCAGACACTGATGAGAGAACCAGTCTAAGACAGAAAGAGAGAGAGAAACATTATGATACGATATCTCACCGAGTGCCCACATGCTTTTACATGCTCTCATTTTTTTACGCATACTGTTCATCGTCTGGATGACTGAATAGACATTTTTGTGTGCTGCAGGTAAAGCATGATAAAAAGTTAAAAAAGAAAACCGACAACTAGAGAGAGAGAGAGTGGGAGAGAGATTACAGTAAGAGACAGGATTTGAGGATCTGTTAACTGAAGCATGGTAAAATGAGGATTTCCTATTCAAATCCAGCTCTGCAGACAAAGATATTCACATACACACACACACACACACACACACACACTCAGTCAAAGCTTGCGGCTTTAAATCTATTAGACTCATAGCTAAAATGCTAATTACTATATCAAAGAGCTGAGTGTGTATGTGCTTGTATTACTGTTTGAAATGAAGGCAAACTCTGAGAGGTTTGCTTTTGTTTGCTTTAAGTATTAAGTTACTAAGCAATTTTATTGCTCTGCTTGCATGTTTGCTGGTTGTGTTTAATAAGATTAATAAAAAAATTGATAAATCGCTAACATTAAATACATCAAACCAACTGACAGCCACTAAACCTTATAAATTCCACATCAACACTGAACTAAAAATAAAAAAGAGAAAATGGTTTGTGTAACATTAGCAACACATTATTAGCTGTCTGATAATGCAGTCAAGTCAAAGGCTAATGATTTCTATTACCATTACGTGTCTAAGGTTGTGCATTACCATTCTGATGCACTGACTTGTAGACAACCCTGCATAATTCACTCTTCTCTTCTGAATCAGTTTCAACACATATGGCCAAACTATTGCCATTTGCTATTGTATAGTTTCCTACTTCGCAAACTTTTTGTTTGCGATTTAAAAACAAGTGATTGTTTGTCATAACGCAATCATAAGCGAACTTATTTCGCTATATGCACGCGCTGTCTGAGAGACTCCGTTAGGGCGCATGTGAAGATGGTGCTCATAGAGTGCGGGAATATTGAGTTATTTTTGCCACTTTATAGGCCTTGAACGATTAAATACACACACTTATTTGTGTCAAGTATCCTCATAAACACAGTAATTTATGCAACCTGGTCTCATGACAAAAACTTACCTGGGGAAACTTTTTTGCGAGACGCAAAATATTTACCAGTAAGTACATATCACTGCAGTTTCCAAAAAAAATGAACACTAGAGGTGGTAAAACAGCAAGCACTTTTAATAATTTTCATACCCAGTTATGATTACAGCTCCATATGTTTCACTTTCCGGTGTTCTGACAAATAATGCTACCTATCAGATTATGCTACCAACACTGTATTTTTAGTAAGGATAGGTTTAGGGTTGGGGTAGGTGTACAAGTCAGGATAGCACAAATGGATACAAAACCAGATGTAACAAGCTTGCTTGGTAGCTCAATAATTGTAATTATTGTACAGTACATCTGTATACCATCTAGCCTTTACCATAAAATCATATCACCATATGTATGTTCATCTGTTCTAGGAAAAAAAAAACTCTCTTTTAGCACCACTCAGTGGAGATTTCTGTTGGAAACTGCAGTGATATGTACTTATTGGTGTATGTAATTTGTGTCTCGCGTAAAAGTTCCCCCAGGTATGTTTTCGCCATGAGATCAGGTTGAATTTAGGTCTTATGAGGTCTTAATTTAGGTCTTAAGAGAAAGCAAACAGAGGAAGAAAATACATGTATAACTGTATACTGGACCTGGGTAGCTCTTAAAGTGACAGCAGTCTTTCTGTCATTCATGTTAATCAAACAAAAAAAAGAGAGAAAAATCTCTCACTGCTCTTAATAACATTAATAAGAAGAAACATATATTTAATTTGCACATGAAGAATATGCAGTGTTTTTATACATTTGATTACTTTATACAATGTCTATAGCATTTCTTATTTGTTTTTTATTTATAGTTTTTTTTTTTTGGTTCTATTGTTTGCAGTTAGTTTCTTATTCTTATTTAATCAACTATTTACTTGTCTTCAGTGAACTTGAGTTTTTTTTCTTTTTTAATTTAGGCTAGCATTAGGTTTTTTGTGATATTGACACTGGTGAAAAGAAATATAAAATTTCAATTAATATTACAAATTTTGATATCATATAGACCTTACTTAAAGCAAAAATAACTATATCGTGATATATATTGTTACCGTGAAATAGATTTACTCATATCATGATATAAGATTTTCATCATATTGCCAACTCCTAACTTTAATAAGGATTATTAATTATGATTAACAGAAAGTCTTTTGTGGGGAAATAGAATGTTATTTTCTGGCTATAAATTAAAAAACTGTCTATGAATTTGTTATCGCTTTTGACGTATTAGAAAAGCAAGACTTCAGCTTGGGTATTTCAGTAGCATGAAAAACAAAATAGCAATACTGTACATATAATGCTGCACTTACTGCTTTTCATACATTTCAGTTTCATTGTGACAGCCATAATAGATTTAACTAATTGTGCAGGGGCATTTTGGTGGTATTTTTAAATGTTGGATCAGGGGAATTAGAATGTTATTGGTAACTGGTTACCAGTTTGTTTAACTTCGGAACACAAGTTAAGATATTTTTGATGAAATCCAAGAGCTCTTTGACCCTCCATAGACAGCAAGGTCCTACAAGTTCAAAGTCTAAAAAAGTATCAAGAACAATTTTATGAAGCTACGATAATACTTCTTGTAAAAAGTTAATAAAAAAAACTTTATAACTTTATTCAACAATTCTTCTCCTCCGTGCCACACTAGCACCATTTTGGAGAGTACCACAATGTATGCATGTGCTTTGGGCTTCACATTAAACAACACATTCACATAGTGATACTGATGTAGAACATGCATGTGCTGCGCCTTGTTTACATTCAGAGGAAAGCATGTGCATGCGTTGTGGTACTCTCCAAAATAGTGCTAGGGTGATGCTTAATTTGCGTTCCAAAGATGAACGAAAGGGCTTATAGGTTTGGAATGACATGAGGGTGAGTAATTAACCCTTATGCAAACTTTTGGACATTTTTGTCCATTTCAGTTTAGTTTTTTTTTTGCCTGTGTTATTGCCAGCTGCATACATTTTGGCACAGGAGTGTATTTTTATTGGAATTTTACTATTTCACCCCCATTTCCTTTAATAAATCTATTTTGCACTAGTTACAAAAATAAGGTCCTCTCAGGACCTTACGGACAAAAATGTCCCCATTGAAACCCATTAAAACAGCTATTTTTAATCACAGTGGCATTTAACTGGAAAATTATGCAATTTTTGTTAATAGACTTTCATTCTGATGGCAAGGCTTCAAAAATTACATTTTTTACCAGATGGTGCCTTTTTTTTAGATTTGGCCAATTAAGCAAATGCTCACTTTATTTCTGTTTTCTGCTTCTGCATATTATAGAGCAAATCGGATAAATAATGCAGCTATTATAGTGTGGGTGTGCTGGTATAGATGTCAGAGTGTGGTTTGTATGCGTGCCATAAATTGTGTGTGTGTTTGTAATATTTGAGAGAGAAAAACTCTACTGCAAATCACAAATCCAACAACTGTGTGCACCAGCGGAGTTTTGCTGGGATCTAGTAAGGAAAATTTGGTACTGTGCCAAAACAAAATCTTCCTTAAAGCTCATTTTCTGAGATATCAACCTCAAATTTGGAACACAACTTGTTTAGATTTATGGCTTTGATTTTCTAGCAGGTTTAGAGTTAAACATATTTCATAAAATATATGTTTATATAAAATACTGTTCATAAAGCATTTTCATAAACCTCTATAACTTTTTTTTTGGTTTGTTTCACTTTTTCAACTTTTTTACTTCAATATTAATCTGCCTTGAATCTTCTTTAACATGAGACCAAACTTAACTCTGTGCTCCCAAGCTTCAAATTTTTATGCACTAGATACACAAAAGAGTTCCTCTCAGGACCTTAAGGACAAAAATGTGCCCACTGAAACCCATTAAAACCCATTAATCTCAGTGCCATTTAACTGTAAAATTATGCGGTTTTTGTTAACAAGCTTTCATCCTGTTGGCAAGGCTTTAAAATTGTATTTTTTACTATTTTTTACCAGATGGTGCTATTTTTTCAGGTATGACCTATAAAGCAAATACTGCAAATCACAAATCCAACCACTGTGTGCACCAGTGCAGTTTTGCTGGCACCTAATAAGGAAAATCTGGTACTACGCCCAAACAAAATCTTACTGAAAGCTCATTTCTTGAGATATCAACCTCAAATTTGGAACACAACTTGTTTAGATTTATGGCTTTGATTTTCTAGCAAGTTTAGAGTTCAACATGTTTCATAAAATATATATTTTATATAAAATTTTGTTTATAAAGCATTTTCATAAACTTCTAAACCTCTAAAACTTTTTTTGGTTTCGCTTTTTTCTACTTCAACAATAATCTGCCATGGGTCTTCTTTAAAATGAGACCAAACTTACGTCTGTGCTCCATAGCTTCAAATTTTTATGACCGTTTTTTGGACCTATGGACAACGTTTTTTATTGACGGACAAGGGTTAATGACAAAATTTTCATTTTTGGGTGAACTATCCCTTAAAAAAAAAAATAACTGAGCAGCTAAAATGGGCTTGGTTCAATTTCAAAAATGTACAAATGAGATGAATCTGCCTTAACATGAAATTGTTAAAAACTGTTTTGAGAGTGTGCTGCCTCACTCTGGCACCACTGGAAGCAGGTACATTCAAACATAGGGATATGGTAACATATGAAGCTGGTAATGGTGAATACTCATGCAAGAATTATGATGAAAGCGAAGTAATGAGGGGAGAGACGAAAAGAGAAAGAAAGGGATCGCAAATGAGGTTTCAGCACAGAAGCGGGGAGTGAAAGTACATTAGAGACTGCGAGACTCATTTAGCAGCATGAGTAACACTCAACATTCGTCCTCTGCCACTCTCCTTCACTCTCTCGTTCTACACTTTCATCACTGAGCAGATTGCTTTTAAACCTTTCACTTTACACACAAAGCAAAATAGCAGTTCTCTGTTTTTACTCATATTAGGGTGTCACTGAATGACTGATTCAGCTTTCTTGTAAGCTCTTTCTCACAGCAGCCTGAAAGTCTGTGTGCTGAAGCAAGATTTTAGAGATTTTAGGTTGCAGATGGTGCTCCAGTTAGAAAAAAAGAAGTACAAAGGCTATTCACTATAAAGTGTATGTGTGTGCATTTGTGCATCATTATAAATAAAACACCAGCAAAACCTTCCAGCTGCCTGAGGCACCCCTGCAATCAGCAGAACTATGCCATCAACAAACACGTGGAAACAACACAAAGAGAAGGGTAAAATAATGAAGGAGAGGAGAGGATGAGCAGATCAGAGAAGAGCAGATGGAATGCCAATGTGCTGCTGATTCTTCGATTAGAGAATGGTTTCGGTTTTGAAGGATAGAGCTGTGAAAGTTTGCTTGTTAACACTTGCAGTTAATATGTTTTCTGTTCTATTAACACATTTATTCAAAACGACAACATAAACGCTACATTCTCTTCCGTGTGTTTACCAAAAACTGATTGGATTGGAGCTGACACACAGGGAAGTCCCTAGCAAAGCATGCATTTGTAAGTAACTATTGAAGACAGACCATCTCTATGGGTAATTTATTTATAAATAGCAAATTAACAAAGGTAAAGTCATTTGCATTATATCTACAGTGAAAATTAACTTGTTCCCATGAGTGAAATACTGTCATGCACAGAAATGTTAATGTGAAATTGATGTGAAAGTTGTTTATTATTAAATTCTGTGAGTGTATTTCCAGTGAATTTTAATGCATTTTGAGAAATAAAACCTGCCATTTTCTATGAGTAAAGGATGTTGTTACAGAACCTAATTATTACAAATAGGCCTATTATTTAGCTTCCTTTAAACCAAATGCAGTAACATGTTAACTACACAAAAATAAGAAATAAAAATAAGAAAAATTAAACAAATGAAAAGAGATAAAAAATAATTAAATATTTGAATCAATTTACATCCCATTTCAAATACTTAAAGATGTACAAAACAGTTTGCATCTTTAAAAGTTTTGTCTATGGTTACTTTTTAGCAAATTTGCCAATGTTGCAGAAACCATTTGAAGATCAGAAGTGCAATTTTTTGTAAGATCTTAAGAGTAAGTTTATTGGGCATCGGCCAAACCAGTGATATGTTAATTTAACATGAAAGAAAAAAATCCTGTACACCATCCCAGCTTTTAAAAAGTATCAACGTTAAATGTCTGATGAAGATCATGAAACCAAAACCAAAATAATTTTTTTTTTTTTCCCTTGTTTTTCAATAACCTATGACCTACACACCTATCAATTAAACTGCAGGTGTGCAAGGTTAATTGTTCATTGAATAATTTTAATTCCAAAACAATCACCAAAAATTCATATCATATCATTTATATTAATTAAATGTTTAAGATCTGTGTGCATTTGTGTATGAAGGACTGAATTTTGGTTTAGTTCAGGCACTGAAAAGGCATTAAAAAAAAATAAAAATAAAAAAAACCTCTCCAAGCTGGATTTAGACCTTAAGAAACTAAGCTGGAAAAACATAAAAAAAAAAAAAAACACATTAACAGTATAAAATATTCTTACATGGAACAAAATGCACAAATACATTTTGTAATAAAAATTTTCTAATCTATGTTTTGTACATACATTACACAATCCACACAGATGATTTCATATCTGTAACTGAATACATAAATGCAGAGTCATTTGCATTTGTACTCTGAACTGAAAATATATGTGAATGCACTTTTGCATTTTTAATAACTTTTGAGACTGTTATTCCACAACACTGATTTACAAATAGAAGTAGCTTAATCATTTAACATTGACACACAGTAAGAATGGATGCCATTTGTGTCTGAGGTCACATCTCAAACGCCCACCTCTCCATAAATCTAGCAACTCTCACGTGAAAAATGGTGGCTGAGCGGCTGTCAATCCATCAGCATCACAGGGGAACCTTGCTTGTCAAATGCGACAAATGCTCATCAATAATATCAAAATCTGACATATTCAGTGCAGTGCAAATATAAAACGTGCACGTCACAACTAAATGACATTCGCTCAATACTGATTTTAAACTCAGAAGCTGAATATAGTCTAAAATTAACCACTTTCCCTTTCAAACACATTCATATTTAGTAGTGGTTCAAGTGCGTAGCATTGAAACCATATTGTAATTGTTAGAATGGTCACAGATCAGCGTTCTTTATGTTAAACTGATCGTGCAGACCAAACCAAAAGTCGTAGAGACTTAAAGCTTGGAGGGGTGGTAGTACTTACACCGCCTACAACGTGACCAAGGTTCACCCCAACCTACAGCGAACAAAAGTACAAAAATCACTCATAACTCCTAAACTGTCAGTGGCAGACTTAAGCATCTTATGTCATTGGAATCCTTGGTTCACGCCGGACAAAACACATGCTTCAGAGTCGACTGGTGAAATTTTGGGCTATTTCTTAATTTTTAAGATTAAGAAATTTTTTAAAACGATATTTTAAAACCTACTTTTGCGAACTAGTGCTAGGTTTTCTTCCCCCATTTGGAAACAAACCAATGCAGAAAGATTCTAGAACTCCTCATTCCGGAGAACTTTGCCTCTAGAACCACTGCTGTCAATCAATCAATTGAGAAGATGTCAAAAACCTTTTAACTTTTGCAAACTAGTTCTAGTTTTTTTGCTCTGCTTTGACGTGGAAAAAGAAAAAAAACAGTACAATTCTCTGGAATATCTAGGTCAATAATTATCAAAAAAAATAAATAAATAATGTCTCTTTTCATTTGTGCTTAAATAACTTAAATCGCTTAAATATATTTTTTATATTATATTTTGGTTTTTAATTTCAATTTAGTTTTAGTTATAAATCCTTCTGTCTCTTTTCCATCTCTATAACTATCAAAAACCATCCTCAAAATAATACCATGACAGTTTCAAAGTTTTATTCGTCAAATTCAGAAAGTGCAATACTTGCTGACAATGAACGGTGCTATAAATGTGCCACTGCTGCTACATTCAGCAGTAAATTGTAACTACCATCACTCATCTCCAGCATCTCCAGGGCATTTATGATTCAGCAGCATGGACTGTATCTACAGTACTCAGATCTTGTCAGAGGCCCCACGCTGAAGAAAAACCTGTCACTGTATTTACTTAAGTCTTTGTAGTTTAGTTTGGGGCTATTTGGTTCAGCTAAATGAGAATGTGATATCATTCGTAGTGTCTTTACAATGTTTCACAGAGACGGCTCCACCATTATTTGCTGCACACTAGTCTATTGTCTTTGCTTGTACTGTAGCACAAAATTTCAAGGCTTGGTTGGGATTTCAATGAACCATGTGCGTGTACTTTTTCTTGTTACCTGTGTGCTGGTATTCTGCGGTCTCCAGCGAGAAGGACAACATCACAGAGTTTCCTGGTCCTCAGATAGGCCTCCATCCGTCTGAATGTGTGTTCAGCGTGACTGTGTGCCTGGAAATGCTCATCTGACACACACGGCTCCATCGACGCACATGAGGACAAAGTCGCACTGCTGTTAGACGTCCTGAAAAACACACATGCACAGAACCTGTTAAGCCTCTGAATAAGGATCTCTAACTCTCTCTTAAACTCTTCAGTTGGGGAAAGGATTAAAAACAACATTAACATACAGTGTATTTCCTGAAGATCTTTTTGCCCCTAAGGCCCCCATAAGGAAATATTTCCCACATAAGACCTTTTGACCTTAGAAAAGCATAAAAGTGATTCAAGACATTTTGCCATTGTAGTAAATATATTTACTACTATTGTAGTAATACAAGCCTCTATGATTGTTTCTATTGAGCACCATTTTTGTTTAAGTAATAAAATGCTATACACAGCAAAATCCCCAGTGTTAATTTAACACTCTGAGTGTGGACACATATAAACACTGAAGCAGTGTTGAAGTTAACGAGATAATTAGGTGATTAACGAAGTGATGATTGATCATTATTGAAGACACCTGATGTTAATAAGCAGAATCACCAAAGGAGAAAACCAAAATTTTTAAGCAACCATTATAGTGGTCAGTGTTTGCATTAGTTGGGCTCTTGACCCTTAAATCATCAATTTTAGGTTTTGTTTGGCTGCAATTACTGAGTTATAACAGCCAGACAAGCAAAGAGCAAAGTCAATAAGATGGCATTGCCTGTGCTTGACTTAAGCATCATATAGTGACTTGAGTGTTTGACATAGAATTTCCCTACAGATTACAAAAAAAAAAACTGTGAACAGAAGATCAATCAGTTTTGACATAATCAGACAGATGATGAAAAAAAGTTTATCTTAATTTAGACACACAGACATGAAGAATCAGTTTGAGAATCACAACAACGGTGACCATCAAAAAGCATGTTGCAGCCAATCAGAACTCATCCATGACTCCCATCATGCACTGCGGCATGAATAAATTATGAGAGTTCAGAGTTGATCTGTTTATCTGAATATGCCGTTTGTCACCATTGTTGAGATTCATGGGCTGGTTCTTGATGTCTATGTGTGCCTTGGTGAAATCCTTTTTTTTTTTAACAGGTTGTAAGAAAAAAACTTTCCAAAATGTATAGGAAGTGCTGGATCTTCTGTGGATTGTCAAGGCTATTACAATAAGCAAAAAAAAAAAAACCCTAACTTAGAGATTAGACTCTAGGTGATTTACGTCAAACAATGAATATGTTAAAACATAATCACCTGGTGACTTGAGCTTTTGGCTTGTCTGGCTGTTTCAACTCAAATACAGCAGCCAAACAAAATCTAGTATTAAAGATTTAAGGGTCAAGAGCCCAACTAATGCAAACATTGACCACTATAATGGTTGCTTAAAAATTTTGGTTTTCTCCTTTGGTGATTCTGCTTATTAACATCAGGTGTCTTCAATAATGATCAATCATCACTTTGTTAATCACCTAATTATCTCATTAACTGTGTATGGTACATCTGATGGTTCTACATAGAACCATTTGACAAAGGTGCCATATAGCACCTTTTAAAATAGGTGCTATATAACACTAAAAGTGGTTCCCCTATGATTACGAGCCAAAGAACCACTTTTAGTGCTATATAGCACCATTTGTTTTTAGAGTGTAGAAGATTCACATGCAAATTTGAACCATAAGACTTTATGAAAAACACAGTTGAAGTCAAAAGTTTACCTACGAATCTGCAAAATGTTATTTTACCAAAATAAAAAGGATTGCACAAAATGCATGTTATTGTTTGTTTAGTACTGACCTGAATAAGATATTTCATATAAAACAGGTTTACATATAGTCCACAAGAGAAAATAATAGATGAAAAAAGCCTTAAACCCTGTTTAAAAGTTTACATACACTTGATTCTTAATGCTGTGTGTTGTTACCTGAATGATCCACAGCTGTTTAGTAATAGTTGTTCATGAGTTCCTTTTGTCCTGAACAGTTAAACTGCCCACTGTTCCTCAGAAAAATCCTTCAGGTCTCACAAATGAATTGGTTTTTCAGCATTTTGGTGTATTTGAACCCTTTCCAATGACTGTATGATTTTGAGATCCATCTTTTCACACTGAGGACAACTGAGGGACTCATATGCAATTATTACAGAAGGTTCAAATGCTCACTGATGCATTAAAAGCTGGGGGTGAAAACTTTTGAACAGAATGAAGATGAGTACATTTTTCTTATTTTGCCTAAATATCTTTTTTTGTTTCATTTAGTACTCTCAGAAGCTACAGAAGATACTTACATGTTTCCCAGAAGACGAAATAGGTTAAATTTACCCTGATCTTCAAATTCAAAAAGTTTTCACCCCCAACTCTTAATGCATTGCATTTCCTTCTGTATGATCCCTCTTATTTTGGTAGAAGAATTAACATTTTGCAGATTCTGCAAGGTGTATGTAAACTTTTGACTTCAGCTGTATGTTCACTAGAGTCTTTGTGTCTGGTTCTCTTTTTTAAGTATTATTAATAGAATTAAAAGAATACTTCACAGAAAAATGAGAATTCTGTTATTAATTACTCAACCTCATGTCGTTCCAAACCTTCTTCGGAATGTTCCGAAAATAAATGAAGGTGTTACAAATTTAGACCACCATGAGGGTGAGTAATTAATGACAATTTTTATTTTTGGATGAACTATCTCTATAAGAGCCACTGCTTTAAAGAAATTTTTGGAGGCCCCCCCCAAGTCTACAACTTTCTTATGGGCCTTGAGTACTGACATTACCGGTAACTTCTATGTTAGCTCAAACACTAAGCTTAATTGGACTAAAATATCAAAGACTAGAACAACAGTTACAAATTTCTTTGCACAAAAAAAAATCATTTTAAACACAGTTGTAAGCTTTCCTTGCAAAATTGGGGCTACACACACTCAAAATTACACACACATGCACACGATCAATGGATGGATAAATATAGAGGGCTTTAGAGAGCTGTTAGTAATTAGCTTTGATGATGAAGCTGGCCATGAAATACACAAAGCAATTTAGCTTGTTCCCAAACGGCTGCCGTCTCTGCTGCCTCTCACTCTCTCTCTCTCTCCCTATATCACTCGTTTCCTGTCATTCTTGTCTCTCTCTTTCCCCGCCTTGCAATCCCCATTTCCCATGTTCACACTTATTTTCTCTCTCTTAATGGTGCTCTTGTGAACACATCCCTGTAGCAGAAATTCAGTCCACATTCAAGGCCGCAGAGCTTCTGATTTATCCAGGATCCTTGATAATGAATAGTTCTCGCTGTAATTAATCACAATAGCTGGCAAGTGTGCCTGCAGTGAAGCCGATAGCAAACTTTAACTGCTCCTTTTCAATGAATCACAAGTTAACAGTCAAATACGCCTAAGGACCGCGATGCAAGACATTTTCAGCTATGTCCGTTATTGAGAACCAGATCTTCAGGTTTGTGAGACTACTATATCAGCAAAATCAGTCTAATTACCCACTGGCTGTTTACATAACAAATGAAATGCATATCCAAAGCAGATTTTTGTTGTAATAAATGGTATTAGAATCAAGTAAAACCATTTCATGTTCTCAGTAACGCTTGGCAGGTGTTCATTATAGGCCCTAGGTATTAAATATTGTTTGGCATTGTTAATGTAGACCCATTTGTAAGGTAAGGATTTTTCTGTTTGGGATTAAAACTGTAATTTGGCTGACATGTTAGAATCATAATTTAACAACATTCGATATTTTTTTAAGGCAGTAATGCTTAACCATTCAAAAAGGGTGATTTTTTACTGAACAAATGTGAAGCTTCTAACTTAAATCGATATTAAAGTTAAAATATCTCTATGGAATGACACAACTTGAAGGCAGATCCATTTCTAAGGTCTTGAGAGGTCAGACTATTGGCAAATATCAGTAAAGTGAAGAGCAGTGTGTCACAGTAAGGGTCTCTGGGGTTTCAATGTGCTCAGCAGCATGAGATAACAGCAGTCAAACTACAACCTTTTATAAGCCAAGATCTCTCAGCCTTACAGACCATGATCAAATGGAAAATCTATTTCATTCAAGCAGAAAGTTCAAAAAGGAGCCCATTCGCACACACACACAGCTTTCAATCAACCATTTGAAAAGAAGACAGATGGTGAGATGATGAGAGAGTGAGTATATTTGAGCTTTTAGCTCCAAATCTTTTAAAAGCAATTAAACACTTGCAGTCAGATGAGTGTAGAAACCTGGTCTATCAAGTAGCCTAGGGAAAGAATGAGAGAGATGGAAAAAAAAATAAATAATGGAGAACGGTTTCATGGGGATTTGAGAGCTATGGCAGAGGGCAAGATATTTAGATAATTTTTTCAATTTTGTCTCTTAAAATAGTTATCATATGGTTTCAGAAAACCTGGAACATAGTGCTCAAGTTGTAGTGTTTTAGTCCTTTTTTATGCATAATCTATTCTGTTGTATGGTAAAGAGCAGCACTGTAGTTGGGACCGGCACATTCAAGTCTGAGTACGTTAAATCAGAGTCAAGATGAGACACATTAAAGACAGTGTATATACTGTGTATATACTTTCCTCTGAAATTAAGTTTTGCATCAGTAGCTACAGCCGCGTTTCCATTACCCTTCAAATTGCGCAAACTGAAATTAAAAATTCAAAATACACCCAATGGAAACATACATTTTCCCATGTAACCCATGTGTTTTTTTAGGCAATTCGAAAAAGGAATATTGCAAAACTACAGGCTTTCCTTACCATTAATTCTTGGATAACCCCATTTTTACACTGCATTATAGCTCCGACATGGCAACCAGAGCTGATCGCAGCCACTCACATTTCGGAAGCACCCCAAAAACATCTTTCCACGCTGCTTCATTTAAAGCGGTCATTGGATGCAAAACTCACTTTTACATGTTGTTTAAACATAAATGTGTGTTGGCAGTGTGTGTACACATCCACCCTATAATGATAAAAATCCACCCAGTGCCAGTGGTATTTTTTTTTCTTTATATCCCCCTTTTTTAAATCGAGCCATTCTCAGCTTCTTGTCGGTGTGATGTCACACCGACCAAGTCGCTCCCATGATAGTTGATCTTTAAAGGGGTCATCGGATGCCCATTTTTCAGTTGATATGATTCTTTAGGATCTTAATGAAAAGTCTATAATATACTTTGGTTAAAAATTCTCAATGGTTGTGTGAAACAACACCCTTTTTACCTTGCCAAAATCAGCTCTGCAAAAATCTTCCTGTTTTGGTCGAGGCTGCTTTTAATGTTAATGAGCTCTGCGTGCCCCGCCCCTCTCTTCTCTCTGTAGAGTGATGAGCCTGTTTACTTTAGCCACATTTAGCCACGTTTAGCTGCTAAACTTGCTAACTAGCACATTATTAGGAAAGGCGATCGCAGAGATTCATTAAAAAAAAAAACCTTTGAGGTAAGATGCTCACGTCAATCAACTATTGTGGGAGTGGCCTCTGTCAGTGTGACGCCACACCAACAGGCATCTGAGAATGGCTCAATTTGAAAAAGGGAATATTATTTTTACAGATTAATTAAAAACCACTGCATGGATTTTTATCATTATAGGGTAGATTTGTACATACACTGCCATCACACATTAATGTTCAAATAACATGAAAAGGTGAACTTTGCATCCGATGACCCCTTTAAGACCGCCACTGTGTGGAGTCCGGTGCAGGGGAAGACAAGAATGTCTCCAATTGAGCAATTGAGGTGTTTTGTTGTTGGATGTAATCATGAACATAGCAGTCATCATTTACTCCCAACATCTGAGCCGCTGAAGACACAGAGGTTTAACGTTACTTTTGTTTTTTAAGGAAACGCGCCCGGCAATCTACAGAAATGCGTCTATGTCGGCGCAAATCACTCGTGATCCAGCTTCACCTACAGCAGAAGTGAGTATAAGGGTTTTTATACATCTTTGCAAATCGCCTTACTTAATAATGTGCTAGTTAGCAAGTTTTGCGGCTAAATGCAGCTAAAGTAAACAGAACGGCTCGTCACACCACAGTAGAGAAGGGCGGCGTAAGCAGAGCTCATTAGCATTTAAAGGCAAATGCAACAGCTTGCTCTAAAAAGGGCTGACAAGGTAAAAAGGGTGTTTTTTACACTACCACTGAAAAATTCTAACAAAAGTGTCATAGACTTCTCATTAAGACCCTAAAGAATCATATCAACTTGTGGAAAATGGGCATCCGATGACCCAAGACAAACACAGACATCTCCTTTGATTAAAATGCAATATACATAAACCTACCCAGAGTTGTCACCATGAATTATCGCAAGAGGAGAAAAATTACATTTTGTTAGCATAACATTGGTTACTGGAAACACCTTCAATTTGCAATAGGTTTTTTATTGTCATTTAGTCTATAAAATATCGTAAACGTTTTGCACAAATATGTAATGGAAACCCTGCTTGTGTTTTTATGCACGTCAGAAACTAGTGATAGTAATACCTAATTTCAAGGGGAAAAATCCCTTAATTCATAAAACGTTTTTACGCTCACATTAGGTGGTTTTTGACTTGTTCGAAAAAGAGTTAATGTGAATAATGGGAGATGGAAACGCATTTGCCATATAAATTCTGCCGTAGTGAATGTTAAACCCATGTGACTAACTGGCTGTTTCCATTGATGCTCTCTTTTACGTTTTTTATTTACTGTTGATTACCAGGCTACCAATACCATCATTATCCACGCAAACAACTTGATGGAAACACACCTAATTCACTTTTTCCTTCCTTTTCTTTTTTGCAAAGTTTGAAACAATTCACTTCACAATTGGATGGAAACCCGAGTGCAAACGAGTGATAAATAGCATTTCGGTTTAGTGAATCCATTTATTTGGTCCAGTAAACAAAGGGTTCAGGAAGAGTTAAAAATGAACTGGTTTATGTGAATCCTCAAACCAGTTTACACAAACAACAAGCTGTTGTTTACATCTCACATTTTACCGCACATTTGTTTTCAACTTAGTTGTTAGTGTGAAAAGTTAAATGCTTTCACTCTAACTCTAAAAGTAAAATAAAACTAGAAAAGACTAAACAGAGAATCAGACAAACAACAGTATTTTGTTTTAGTTAATCAGTTTGTTTGGAAATGCTTTCAGACCACTAAACAATGTATCCACATTGCTGCCGATCTCTAGTCTGAGTCAAGTCTCGATAACAAGACCAAGTCTAAGACCATGAAGACAGGGTCTTAGACATTTTCTGAAACAAGCCTTAAGTACAACTAGACTGGACAAGAGCAGTATCGGCAATTCTTTAAAATCCCTCAGAAAAAAAAGGCAGGTTTCGGACAACATGAGTAAAGGACTGAACTTTTATTTTTGGGTTAACTGTTCTTTTAATACAGGGATTTTGAAAATAAGAGAAGCAGACAGTAGGAAGCATGCAGATGCCGAGACGAACTGCAGAGATTCCCTCTCTTAAGCGCTTTAGTAAGTTTGGGTAGCAGGTTTTCAGCCTCTGGCTCTTCTCAATGCCAAAATTATTTAGTCTCATATGAAAACAGAGACTAGAGGCAACATAAACACATACACACACACTTCTATCATATACACAGCAAACACACAAGCAAATTCACAATCCTCCAAACACGACCTACCAAAGTAAACATCACACAAACCCCTGCACGAGCGCAAACACACAGGAGAGAGGCAGCAAGTTATCTCAAAAAGGCAGATAAACACCTGCCAGTTCCTGAACATCCCCAGTGGGCACTCGTCCATTCATATTTGCACTCTTTTTCTTACTCCCTCAGTTTCCTTTTCATTGAATATCCTCCTTATTTCCTGTTTTCCTCCTCCTCTGTTCTTCATCAAATGTTGGGGAGTAACAGTAACTGAAAGAAGTGACGCTACTGGAGCCAAATTCTACAGTATGACAGCATCCACAGCCATGATTTTCAGTAACAGGCTTCTTTTTCCAACAGATACCAGTGTAACATGATAAAACGCTCCACTGTTGTTTTAATGTCACATTGATTGCATGTGCAGCACTGTAGCCAAGCAAACTAAAGCAATAATTAATGCTAAATTCTACATTTGACTGAAAAACAGACAAACAACAGTGTTGTCTCAGTAAATCGGTTACAAAGAATTAAAACCACTCCTTTATGTGAATCATCTAAACAAACCCAGGCAGAAAAAAAAAAAAATCAATAAAATTCAACTGGAAAGTTTAATGCTGTCATCATAATATATAGCCTCCTTAAAATGTAATAATGCAAGTTTACTCCAAGTTATGAGTAGGTTTAACTTGGAAACCTACCATTTAAAAGCAGCTTTTCACTGCAACTTAATCACTCCAGTATTTCAGTCTCTACACCATTGTTGGCTTCCATATGCCTTTAAGCAAAAGATTCTCTCTCTCTCTCTCTCATTTTATGAGTATTCTGCTCTATTTCCTAAACCTCATGCTGTCAAAAGATCTGACATTCAGTCCTTCAAAATGAAAAGTTAATAAATGCATATTCATGTCTGATCACTTCAGTTGAGGTTAAAGGGAAGAGAGGTGGTTTCCCAGCTTTAATGAGCTCCACTGATATCTGCTGTCATTTCAGAATGGTTTTGAGCCGGGATTACGGCACCATTTGGAGATCTGGATTCGATTTAAGCCTCCATAGACCAATTCAGAAGGGAATGGGGGGAATATATCAGATGGAGAGGGAAAAAGAGGGATTTTACATTTTAGAAAAGTCTGGTGAGCATTAATTATGTAAACGCATTTCAAACTGCATCTTACAAGACTCTGAGTCTTATTCTACAAATGGGTACACATAACCACACATTCATATTGACAGCTTCATGCAGATGAGAAGACATAGAACGCCAAAAAAGGAGAATAAAAAGGATAAAGAAAGAGGAAAAGGAAGGAAGAGGAACTGAAAGGGGAAATGGTGTCATGTGGGTAATTAAAGACAAGCCATCCAAAATATCAATTCAATTCCCAACGAGCAAACTCAATCATGACACATAGAAGAAACAAGTTTTAACCTGTCCGATAGAGCTGGTATAAAAATAGCCTTTATAAATCCATCTCCTTCTGAGCTCGTTTAAATGCTTTTATCCATTTTCCCAAAAGCTCCTTTCTAGCTCTTGAGACAAGTAACATTTAAGGATAATACTGTTTTGAGGGTTCAAATTTGAGTTAAGAAACTCTACCATAAGAACAATGAAAATGAGGGGGGGGGGGGGGAGTTGAATGTTTGCCATTCCATATTATGATTGTTTTCCGTTGTTACATTTTTCACCAGTGTACTGAAAGCTCTAGACACACCCAAGTGTGAAGCATTTACAAAACTGGACATACACTGAGGATCCTCATCTTTATATCATAATAGTAAAGTTACAAATGTTCTTCATTTGATTTTTTTAAATTATTATCCTTATGTTTACCTTTGTTCAGTCATATCTATCACTAGCAATTTATTTTCGTTTGTGTCAGCATAATCTTGTGCATGCACATTGAAGACTGACACGGAAGAGAAGAAATTGTTGAATAAAGTCTTATTCTTGTTTTCTTTGTGTACAGAAAGTATTATCATAAGTTCATAAAATTAAGGTTGAACCACTGATGTCACATGGACTGTTTTAACAATGTTCTTACTACCTTTCTGGGGTAAACAGCAGTTCGATGAGAAAACAGCAGTTTTGATCATAGCGATGTGGACATGCTTGTACCAACTCCGCACCAGTGTGTTTTCACTATGTTTTTAAACCTTGCATCTGACCACGACAGACTGAATAGAAGAAATGAACCCCGACACATCATAATGGTAAACAGAAGTTCGCCGCGTTCGCTTGATGTGCAAAAATAAACCTGTGTGATACGTGGGAACAAATCTCATTTGTTCTTGCATGTCAAATGAATGGCTCCGGAGGGTTAAAAAAGGCCTTCTGAAACAAATCAATGTGTTTGTGATTGATTCTCTTTATTTATTATCATGTCTCTTGAACCCAGATTAAACCACTTTTTATCAGTGACGGAAAAATCTGAAGGCCGTCCATCTGACAGATTACACTGAGGGTGATCTATAACCTCTAACTGTAATTCCCACCCCTGTCCAGTTGGTGGCCAGTGCACTTCAGTGTGGCAGCAGAGCACTGGATCCAGAACAAAAATGAAACCGTCACGAATCTTTTGCTATGCGTTTGATTACGCACCAGAAGCTACAACGATCTATCAAGCCACATTAAAAAGCACCAAAACGGTATTTATTGAAATCTGTTTCATATCAAAAGTAACACAAAAGTCAGCCTACTGCAATTTATTAGATAGGAGGTGCACTATGTACTGTTCATTCATCAACCGAAAACAAACAGCATAGACCAAAAGATTGGGATTTACGAATCGATATTGGTTCATAAAAATGAGAATATATTAAAATTGCTGTCACTAAAATATTAAAAGTTACGTCTCATCTGTTCATCTTCAAAATAAATGCATAAGCCTA
The DNA here is from genome assembly GCA_012976165.1 of Labeo catla. Lineage (NCBI taxonomy): Eukaryota > Metazoa > Chordata > Actinopteri > Cypriniformes > Cyprinidae > Labeo > Labeo catla. Next base: position 3,208,024 of record VONZ01000014.1, on the reverse strand, counting down.
TATGATCCTGTAGGTTCAGAATTAAAAATGAAAATGTGAACAAAAATAAAAGCAATTAAAAATATGAAAATTAAAATGACGGGTAATAATAGATGTTGACTGAATTTTTACGACTCTGTCCCTCAAAATGACGAACGATGTTAAAGTCTAACGCAACCTCTGCCCATGATATTTAAAATGTCCTGGTTCTTCTAAGCTTTATAATGGAAGTAAATGGCTGTTGAGATTTTAAAGTCCAATAAACTGTGTCCATCCATCATAAAAAAAACTCCACATGGCTCCGGAGGGTTAATAAAGGCCTTCTGAAGCAAATCGATGTGTTTGTGTAAGAAAAAAATATCCATATCCTTACAGGAACAAGGATTTGTACAGAAAAATCTCAGAGGAAGCCAAGTAGAGACTGGTTTTTCTTTGCTGTAAACAAAACCTGGTTTTCACGAGACTAGCATATTCTCATCAGAGCTTACACTAAGCCTACATCCTATGTCATCCACTGGAATGCCACTCTCTCGTGAACGTGCGTACAAAGTTTTACATTTCTCTTACACAAACGCAACAATTCACTTCAAAAGGCCTTTATTAACCCCCCGAGCTGTGTGGAGTACTTTTATGATGGATGGATGCACTTCACTGGATAAAATCTCAACACCCATTCACTGCCATTATGAAGCTTGGAAGAGCCAGGACATTTTTTAATATAACTCTGATTGTATTCATCTAAACGAATAAAGTCATATATACCTAGGATGGCTTGAGGGTGAATAAATATAAATGAAAGCTCAAAATAAAACCAATCTTTCTCTAATTCCAGAAATAAAGTGAAAAATGTAACCACAAAATAAAGCATTATCTTAACTCTCCATTGCTCTATAGTTGCGAGTAGAATAAATTGTGTGCTATGTGTGTCGACATAAATGGAAGTGTGAGCTGGAGGAGAAGAGGAGAGAGGGAGAGCCCTGGTTTGAATGCTCAACGGATATCAGATGCTTTGCCCCATTATCTCAACATCGTAATTGCCGTTTTCAGTCGGCTAGACGGTTTTCTTCATCTTCCTGTCTCTCTCTCCTTCCATCACTCTTACACTTCCTTGTAAGTCATAAACAGCCCCAGGGCCTGGAGGCTTATGGAGTCACACTTGAATCCTCAAATAGTCACTACCTATTTGTGCTTCAACTATAACAAACCTCCTGTTTGAAATAACAAAGACGTAGTGGTTGAAAGCACATGCGTATGTGGTTAGTGAATGTTATGAACAGGGTGAGGAGAGGCCAGTTTTACTAAAGTACTTTTGGAGGACAGAAAAACAAAATCACTGTGTGCACTGTGTTTAGAAATTTCATGTTAAATCAAAGTGTCCGTGCAAGAGTACGAAGAGAGTTCTCACGGTTTTCAGATTCAGTTTTGCTTGCGTATGTGTTTGTGCAGTTATCTCTTCCTGGTATGAACTATAAGGAGCAGAAGCAATAGGTTCAATGTACCGTCTCCAAGGTGATGAGTGACTAAGTGCCTTTTAGAGCTTCACCACACTGACAGACCCACATCCTTCACTCACACATACAAAAACCCTAGTAAACATACCCAGTGGCATATAGGCTAGTACCAGAGTATGAAGTCTACAGCACAATCAAACAAGAAACACTGCTGCTGGCACATATTTATAGGTCATTACTAAGCGTTGGACACAGAATGAGTCGTCAAGCCCCAAGAATGGAGTATCAAATCAGGAAGTCAGACACGCTTGCACATACACAGTCTCTTTTCAATCACATAAAGCGTGTACTGTAACATTCTGCAATCTCATAAAGCATTGCAACACCTCACAAGTCTATTTTCTGTTTTCATCTTTCGAATTCTCACATAAAAGACTCACAGCTGTTCATCACGCTAAAGATCTTTGAAGGAACATTACGCACAATTTATGTACACATCACCGAGGCAAAAGTGTTTAGTGGAAGTTACATCATAATCGCTCTACTACGCATATAGTAAGTGAGCTAATGCATCAAAGGTAAGATAATGGATTTTCATGTCGTCATGATGCAACAAAAGCAGCATTAATTTAAAATCTCTGTCACACATAGACAGTTCAGCAAAAATATGAAAACTGTCATTGTTTTCTGAAACCTTGTTGTTCCAAGACTTTCTTTCTTTTGTGGAATACAAATTATGAACAATGTATTTTTTCATGGAATTATTATATTAAAACTGATTCTTCAAAAATGTCAAGCTTTAAAATAGCAAAAACCATTTTCAAATATCATAAGTCATGTATTACATTCCAAGTCTTCTGGAGCCATAGAACTGGATACAGACTCTGAAAATCTTGACATCTAGCCTTTCATGTAACAATCACGAGATCTGGAAGAATACTGATTTGTAAACAAATGACCTTTGAAAATAATGAAATAAAAAATTTTCTGTTGTCTCAGTCTCTATGAACTTGAGCACAAAACTCCAAAATTCCAGGTATACTTGCCTTACAGATATGAAAAATATATCTATAGAGAGTGAAATGTCTACTTTCAGATGAACCAATTCAAATGGAAAACAAATATTCTCAGATTATGTAATCTGTCTAAAACATGTATACAGGTGCATCACTAGTACTGCGGAGATGATGAGACAGTGTTACCAACCTCATCTCTTAAGACAAAAAACAAAGAAAGCACTAGTTTATCAATGAATTATTAAAACGTTAATGCAGTCTCCTTGCTGTTCTTCCCTGACACATTCTTAATTATTATATCTGCCGGTATGTTGTGGCAAGCTTTTTTTGTGTGTGCACCTGAGTGCTTATTTGGCTATGTAGGCAATTATAGGCTTATAATTACGATGGTTTACTAATAAGTGTGTGACTAATAGTCAACTAATGCTTAAAATGAATGACTTCTAGTCAACCAGAAAAATCTTTAGTCGAGGGTAGCCCTAGTAATTACATTGCTGTCTATGCAGAGTCAGAAAGCTCTCGGGATTTCATCAAAAATATCTTAATTTGTATTCCGAAGATGAATAAAGGTCTTACATGTTTGTTGCAGACTTTTGTATGGCTTCAGAGGACCAATATAACATGCAAGAGTTAGACTTATACAGTACTTTTGTATCCTTTTTGAGGTTTGACATCATCAGTCACCACTTATTGTCATAAAAAGGATACATCAAGACAATATTTAACAAAGAAAAAAAAAAGCTATGAAATGTATGTCCAATCAATTCAATCTCATAAACCAGAGGAGGTGCAGAGGTGCAGTTCTGTTTTCCTGTGGTGTGACAAATTAATTTTTATAAGTACAAATATTCCATATAATTTTTTAATTAATATGAGATCCTAAAATCTTCATGCAAAATAACTATAAAATATTTTTGTCACACTGCAGAAAATACTGTATCAGAAAAAAAAAAAAAAATCATATCAACTACCCAGTTATTTTGCATTAAATTCATACTTTAGTGCACTGTATACTCAACAACATGACTATTTCTCTAACATAATCTATAAGAGCACACAGAATGTACTTTACTATCATAGATTATAAATAAATTCCATATTTTACATATGTACTAACAGAAAATTGTAATGCAATCCACATTAATGGAAAAAAAAAATTAATGCAAGCACACTGGTATACACTGTGAGTCTGTGAGTGTTTAAAAGTTAAAAATGTACCTAATAAAAAGCAATACTTGATGTTGTCATTCAGTTAAATATTTGAATATACCATATGCACTATTTATCACACAGAGAGAGTGCATAGAAACAAAAAGGAGAGCTCTGGTAACATAGTTTAATCTTAATAGAAAACAGCTGGCGATGCATCTGTTGTGAAGTGGTACCAGCTCAGTACAAGCGCCCTGCTGTGCCCGACTGGAACCACACCAGTAACGCTTCCCATACCTGCAAGAGCTGGAGTCAGACTCCACGTTATTATTGTTCTCCTCGTCTCCAGGGGCAGGGGCGTCTTTTATACGCGTGGACTGCTGCTGCTTCTGCTGTTGCTGCTGCTGAAGGAGCGGCTCCAGGCTCTCGCTGGAGCGCGAATGAGCTGGGAAGACCCAAGGCGCCGGCGGGGAGCTCCGGCACTCCTGCTGGCTCATGGACCGAGGACACGCAGAGGCAACTACCACCGCTGCTGCTGCTGCGGCGTGCCCGCTATTTGGACCCGAATCTCCAAACTTTCGATTGTTGTTTATGTTGGAGGAAGAGTTGCCGTTACTCGAACTGGCACCGGCGGCGGCGTTGGAGTTATTGCAGCCGCCGAGGGAGGGCTGGTCACCGCCGGATGAGGAGCCTCCGGTCCCCCGGCTGCTTCCACCGCTGCTGCTGCTGAAGAGATCTCCCGAAGGCTGGTTACCGGGAGAAGGAGGAGATGTGGGGTGGCCGAACCATCGCCAGCGGATACGCAAGATCTGTTTCACGTCAAAGTCTTTCCTGGGATTCGACATTCCCGAGACTCCGGTAACGGGAGACGCGGGGATGGAACGACGAGCCTCGTGATCCGTGATTGTCTTGGTAACGGAGCACGCGTGCACTGCTGGGGAAGATCACGGAGACGACGTGTAGAGTGAGACTGAGTACGGAGGGGCAGAAGGAAATACACACCTCTCTCTCACACACACACTTGCTCGTTTGCTCGCTCGCTCTCTCTCTCTCTCTCTCTCTCTCTCGCACACAGAGTCAAAGACGTAATCTGTGCGGTAAAAACCTCTAATGACACTTTTCGATGACCTGCGTTCATGAATATAGAAAATACCCAAGATAATATCTGTCAGCCAAATGCCAAATCAATTACTGACCTGATTTCATTGACATGATAATGTCACAATGATGACTTCAGAAAATTACATGTGAAGTAGTCTACATCAAACGTTATGTTATGAATAGTCGATTATCAGAATAGCTTATCAGTAGCCTACTTAAAGCACTTAATTATTTATTTATTTTTGCAAATTAAAAGTTTGTGAAAAATAAACTAATTAAAAACACTTATAAATATCATTAAATTGACATTCTCTCACATAAGATGAACACTACAATGATCCTCAGAATAGGAATTCTCAAATGTTTTGTGACAGAACCCCTTTGGCCTAAAATATTTACTTGAAATAGCATCTTAAGATATATATATATATATATATATAGTTAGTAATAGTTGTTCATGAGTCCCTTGTTTGTCCTGAAGAGTTATACTGCCCGATGTTCTTGACAAAAATCCTTCAGGTCCCACAAACTTTTTGGTTTTCAAGCATTTTTGTGTATTTACATCCTTTTCCAACAATGACTATATGATTTTGAGATCCATCTGTTGACGCTTAGGACAACTGAGGGACTCATGCAACTATTACAGAAGGTTCAAATGCTTACTGATGCTTATGAAGGAAGATACATTTTTTAAGAAGCTGGGGGTGGAAACTTTTGAACAGAATGGAGATGTGTACATTTTTCTTATTTTGCCTAAATATCATATTTTTTAACTGCCCTTCAGTGGCTACAGAAAACACTTACATGTTTCCCAGAAGACAAAATGATCCCTCTTATTTTGGTAAAATAATTAACATTTTTAATGATCCAGAAATGGGGAATCATAATTTTACTCTTTTATTATCTAATTTTTACCTTTTGTAATCAACTCAAAAAAACACGATTTGGAAAAAAATTCTACATTTGTTTTGTTTGTTTGTTTGTTTTAAAAAGGCTACTACAGGCTACTTCCTGAGTACGTTCCTCCATAGTACATTATGAATGTAATCCACTAAATTTGTCATATTGTCATTGTCATGTGACCTACCAGCATTAGTTGCTTCACTTGTATTTACAAATCCTCTCCAGTGGTCTCATGGGATATTAAAGTGTCCACTCAATGTGCACTTCAGAATCTCACCGGAAGTAGTAGGTCATTTTTAATGCCTAATGTTTTATTAACACTGTGAATTTAGATTTGTACTGTTTCACTGTTTTTCAGCTTCAACTATGCCTATCTGGATGCAACCAAGCGACAGATCAAGAATAAACAGCAGCAAAGCTTGATTTATAACTGCTGGTGTAAAATGACACTAAAATGTACTTATTGAACTTTAGCACTGTTTTAAAAAAGTAACACCACATTGGTATATAAATGGACGCGCTGTGGGTATTGCATTAGTCAATAAAAATCTACAAGAAGGTCCTCATCTATTTAAAAAAAATAGAAAAGAAATGTATATTTAAGCCTACATTAACTGCTTACCATCACATCATACACCCACACAGTCTTTTTAAGGTAAAACCATAAAGCACTGCAGCACTGCACATCAGCAAAGATTCCAGCAAAACTGCTCCACCAGCATCACCCCCAGAGTTCCAAGGTAACCTTTATTTTACCGCACTTTAAAAATTAGTACTGTGACAAATACGCCAACTTGCCATTTTTAGCACACACACGCCTCTCACATTTAGTGCCTGTTGATTCCATGACCTTTTCTACTTAGAACTCACTTAGTCAATAGAAATACAAACCAGACAACCGCTCTACAAAATCAATACGACACATTAAAGCTCAATATCTCTTACACACACATTTGTTAATACCATAACAGTACACATCCACAGGAAATACAATGGACAAATAATGGGAATGAGAGAAACTGAGCTTTAAGTGTCGAAAGATTTTTGTTTTATTTTAGCAGGCAACAATGCAAAAGTAGAGAGAGTCCATAAACGACTGTACTACATATGCTGTCCCACAAAATACTGAGAAGAAAGAGAGAAAGAAAGTAAACAGAGGGGGGAAGGGAGGAGTTTTGGTTCTATAGCTTATTCCTGTGGCCACAAACCTGTCTTTAATTTACGTTCTGTGCAAGAGTGAATGTGATGCCAACCATCCATTGCAATCTGCAGTTTGTGGGACAGAACGGGTAAATCGTTCACAGTAGGATCAGTTGGGCGTTTGGTCTCAACTCAGGCCATGCAAACCACAACAGAGAGCTGGAATTTCTGCCTGCTTTTGTAACATTATTCACAGATGTTTGCTCTAAGGGCACATAAAATAAACACAGTCAGACCCACGTGCCCCGAGTGCCACCGACAAGCAGCACAACATCAGTAAACCAGTGGAGTGGAGACTAGGATTCCTTCATTTTATCATTACGTTCCAGAAAATCACTGGTTCTGAGCTGAATCATTTTCATCAGGGCAACCAAATACAAACCACATAATGCAAAAGAGGCAGATTTTAGAGCATCATGCCCATAATGCTTCCCAAATATAGCTTTTGCTTGAAATGAGTACTTTGCTTGAAAAATGTGCAGGGTATAGGAATAGTTCCTCTAAAAATAAAAATTAAAAATAATCATCTGTCATTATTTACTCTTCCTCATGTTGTTATAAATGTGTTTGGAATTGTTCTTTAGGATACATTAGATGTTTTGGAAAATATTCACATTGCTCTTTTCTATACAATTAAGGCAAACACCTGAGCACCATAAAGCACCACAGACGTTATTTTAGCAACTTTTGTGTGAGGAACTGAGCAAAATTTATTCACTGATAATCTGATGATCTATTCTGCCATAACACTTAAAGTTAGTATGAAATTAAAATTCATCTATTTTCTAAATGTTATTAATCGTACTGTAAATTATTCGTTCATTTTTTGCCCTGACATATTCTGAATTTCTCCAACCATTTAGTCCACTTAACCCTTAAGCATCCTTCATTTAGCAGCCTTTAATTTGTCCTTCGTGGACAAATTTGGGCATGAAGGCCTCAGGTGTGATCCAAATTTTTTTTTTTTTTTTAAATAAATGTCATATCACAATGACACAAATGTGATTAAATAAAAACTATCAATTTATGCATTTTTTGTGATTTTTGGTATTTTATTTATTTATTTACCTCTAAAAGTACCATATTTTTAAATATAAAATATGCTTATTTTTATATTTAATATTTCTTATACTTCAGTAAACAAAAAAAAAAATCATTCCAGTAAGTTCAGACAGCCAAGACCTAAAATTCTGGTGAATTTGCTGACATCTAGTTGCATATGATGATACAAAAATATCAGTAGCCACTATATGGCTATAGCACTCAATGGCTGAAATCTATAAATCATTGTTGTAACAAACTTAACCAAGTTTTAGATTTTATCACAAGTATAAAGTGTAGAATTTAAAACATTGATCTGACTTTGAAGTGCGTGCACCAAATAAAAAAGCTCTGTCATTGACTCATTGATTCAATTCTTTAGATTTGTATGTGTGAGCAACTGTTTTTATTCAAAAAATTAAAAATAAAAAACTTGCTGTGTTATAGGCTCATTCAATGCTTTGTATATGGATTTGCGCGTTTTTGTGTGCGTGAGCATGTGTGAGTGTTTGCCACACTAAGAATGTTCTATAGACACACCCCTTCATTTATGCATATGTATGATCTGCATTGTGTTGGGTTTAATGGACAATTAAAAAAAAATAAATAAATTTTAGTATTTCCCATTCATTTCCTATGGGTGCCCATTTTTGGTCCACATAGGACAAACTAAAGAGGGTTTTTTTTGTTTGTTTTAAACCACTTAACTTTGCTAATCGAGTCAAAATTTTTTTGTATGTGTTCAGGGTGCAAACTTAAAAAAAGTAGTCAAGTGTCGTACCGCTCATATTAAGGAAACTTTCTTTTTTTAAACAAAATGATTTTGCCCAAATTTGTCCCGAAGGATGCTTGAGGGTTAAAAGGGTCTGAACTGAGAAATCAAAATTCCCTTGATCTTTTAACATACAAGAGGTCATTGTATAATGACATATGTATGTTTCAGAACTCAAAACGTTCTTGTTAGTCTAAAAAGAACTTATATTAAAGCCAGTCTGCCAAAACGGCAGTTAAATGTGCCACATTGTGGCCTCTGCAGAAGAAAATCAATGCCTGCTTCTACATCACTGTCCGTTTAGCCCCGCCCACCACTTTGTGCATGTACTCTAAATAAATAACGAGAGACAAACGCAGGTCTACGCAAAAACTAAATAATAAAAAACGTTCCGAAGACATGAAGATGCTGTTCAGTGCCAAGTTGTGGAAAAAGAAAAAAATTGCATTGCCTTCCTTGTAATCTCAATGCTAGGAAAGGGTGGATAAAGTTTATTTTTAATTGAGCTCCAGACCGCCTCAGTGAGAACTTAGTCCTTTGCTGCTGTGACTACTACAGATGTGGCCACTGAAAATTTGTGCACTCAGAGGGCAAGGATCACGCACCACAGGGAATGCTCTAACACTGGATCCGACAATAATGTCGCAACACACTAGTGTAACTGTTGCTTTGTCGGCTATTACAGATTGTTTGATATGTACTGAGTATTTATGCATTTTTGACCTAAATCACAGCAGCATCCATCTGCGAAGAATGTAGGCTGTCAAACATACACAACTATTAGCCAATCACACCAGTGGGCGTTTACTAGTCTGCAATCCACCACGCCTATTCAAACGGAGTACGAACAGGCTTCAAAAGGACCAGTACCAGTCATACAAACTACTTTTACTGTGCTTTTTTGAATTGACACTGCTTGTATTCTTCAAAATATCATCTTTTGCTTTCCACAGAAGACAGTCACCAACATGAATATGAAAATTATGACAGAATTTTTTTTTTTTGGGTGAACTGTCACTTTAAAGGACTGTATTTGTGGTGGTTGTGTATGAAGGAGGAGATTAATACAAGGAGGAATTTAATGCCGTCCCAGAGTGCTTTGTTCCCTGACAGCAATGCTATACTCCTATCAGCTGGAACGGAGACTGCAGTGAGTGAAAACACAGGTCTCAGGTCAGTAGTCATACTAGCTTCTGAGAGAGAGTCAGCGGTGACCCTGTGATGGTCAAAGCTTTATTTCACACTGATACAGGTCTGGAAAAATCAAGTCTGACAGGAGTGTTAACCTCTGTACGTGTGATCATAAATACACACACACCCGTACAGACGCACTGCTGTCACAAAGCTTTATGGCTAGCGCGACTGCACGAAACATCACTGAATGATGGGAAGGATGATTAAGCAATTTATTCTTTATGGCCCCTACTTATTTTCTCAAGGTTAATCCAGTCCTTCTCTCTTTCTCTCCCTCTCCTTCTTCCTGCCCCTTAATTTCATCTTTCATCTTCCCTGCATGTAAATCAAAACTCTCCAGCAAATATATCACACAAACTGGCACATGGAGGAGACGCTGAGCAGACTAATTAAACTATCGCATGACTCAGCATTTCTTGTGATGTAAAAGGAAGGATTTCTGTAGTAGTACAAACAAACCTACACACATGCAACATCCACAGGTGAGATATGCAAGAAACAAAACGCTGTTTCTCCAGCCGATCAGAATATCTGTTTTCGTGCTCCACAAAAGAAAGTGAGTCGTATGGATTTGGACATGGCGAAAACTACAAATGATGATAGAATTTTCATTTTGGTGTAAATTATTCCTTTACAGAAAAGGTCCTCTATTTCTTGACACTTTTTTTTTACTTTCTAAAAAATGAAAATGATGTTATTATCACCCTCATGTCGTTCCATGGCCTTTATTAATCTTTAGAACACAAATTAAGATATTTTTGATGAATTCCAAGAGCCTTCTGACCCTGCATAGACAGCAATGTAACTACCACGTTCAAGGCCCAGAAAGGTAGAAAGGACATCATTAAAATAGTAATGACATCAGTGGTTCAACCGTAATTTTATGAAGCTATAAGAATACTTTTTGTGTGCAACAAAAACAAAATAAAGGACTTTTGTGACATACATTACCAGTCAAAAGTTTTTGAACAGGTAAGATTTTTAATGTTTTTTAAAGAAGTTTCTTCTGCCCATCAAGCCTGCATTTATTTAATCCAAAGTACAGCAAAAACAGTACAATTTTGAAATATTTTTACATTTTAAAAGAACTGTTTTCTAAAATGTAATTTATTCCTGTGATTTCAAAGCTGATTTTTTACCATCGTCACTCCAGTCTCATGTTCCTACAGAAATCATTCTAATATTCTGATTTGCTGCTCAGAAAACATTTTTATTATTATTATTATGCTGAAAACACCTGAGTAGCATTTTTTGTAAGGTTTCCTTGTTAAATAGAAAGTCCAGGAGAACAGCATTTATCTGGAATAGAAATCTTTGGTGAAATTATAAATGTCTTTATCATCACTTTTGATCAATTTAAAATATCCTTGCTAAATAAAAGTATTAATTTCTATAATTTCTTTCCCCGAAAAAATTATACTAAATCTAAGCTTTTGAATGGTATAGTGTATAATGTTTCAAGTGTTTTATTTCAGATAAATGCTGATCTTTGGATCTTCTATTCAAAGAATCCTTAAAAAAAAATGTACTCAGCTGTTTTACATATGGATAATAATAATTTTAAATGTTTTTTTGAACCGCAAATCAGCATATTAGAGTGATTTCTGAAGGATCATGTGACACTGAAGACTGGAGAAATGATGCTGAAAATTTAGCTTTGATCACAGGAATAAGTTACCTTTTAAAATATATTCAAATAGAAAGCAGTTATTTTAAATAGTAATATTAATATAGTATTATTACTGCTTTTGCTGTATTTTGGATCAAATAAATGCAGGCTTGGTGAGAAGAAGAAAATTCTTTAAAAAACATTAAAAATCTTACTGTTCAAAAACATTTGACTGGTAGAGTACGGTTTGAAAAATGAAACATATGTCCATCCTTTTTAAGAAAAACATAATTTGTCCAATATAGGGTTAAACAGTGACACTACAAACATGACTGGGTTGTGCAGTCCTCATTTTCTGTCTTTAATCACACACACAGACTTAAACCATAATGTCAGTTCTCTTATCAGGTTATGCTATTATACAGATTCCACACTTCAGTTTGGCTGCATCTATCACTGAAACACACGCACATACACAAACAACACCTACGTACATACTCATACCATGTAATCTCATCCCTGAAACCCAAAGCTGAACTGGGCTGAGAGGTTAGATGTCTCATTGTTCTGATTCATGTCTGCAACAGTCATGGGAGGAAATATGTTTCATTCCTTAAGGGGTAAAAAAACGACACACATTTCCTTGAAACTACAGTCATGCAACAGCACACACGCAGCATGACGATAACATATGCATTTCTGTTTTTCAAAAGACCACATACACACGCAAACATCTTACTATTCAGAGTGTGTTCGGTTCCAAATTGCATTCTTCCTGCTCTGGTGCATTCATATTTCCTCTTCTGCCGCTGGATGAAATTATAGGACAGATCTGGATGTACACACACATACACACACACCCCATCCATTCGCTCCAAACTCATCAGCCAAAATATCACCAGGTCCATTTTGCACATAGCAATGACATTTTCATCCTCTGCACAGCCTTCCTTTTACTGATTCTCATATTGGTCTCCCTTAAGCTGAACAGGAAGCAGTGCGGGAACTGAATGCAGATAGAGGTGATACGGGGCGAGCCAGCAGGGTTTAGATGTCAGAGGAGATGGACGGAGGAATGTATTTAAAAAAGAAGAATTTCCTCCTGAAACAAACCATTGCAGGCCTGTGGTTAAGAGACTGAACACATCTGGCAGGCAGACCACCTCAGGATGTCTATTGTAACTCAAACCCAGGATGGACATTTAAGGAATGTGTGGATATGTGCACAGCAGTCCAAACATTAAGCCTTACATTCAAATGACAGTGAAATTACCAAGTATAATGAAATATAATGTAATTAACAATACAATGTAATTATGAAGTACAATGAAATGACCATGATTTCTTGGATATGTGCCCTGGGAATGCCTTGTTTCGTTGTTTTTTTTTGGCAATATACCATGATAAAACTATGAAATTCATGGTATTCTACAACCATGGTACATGGTTCTGGAAATGTACCATTATAATAGTATTTCTATGGTATCATGATAATATTGCTTTTGGAGATACTCAATAATATTATCATGGTGTCTGGACAAATATCACAATAATATCATGTTTTTGTTTGTTTTTTGTCATGTAACTGTACCATCACAATACCGTGATATTCTACCTAAGAGTTAATAAAATGGTACATGGAATATGTTAATGCTCTTGTTACCATGACCACAGATTTTTGGACACTAATTTACACTCCCATTCAAAAGTGTAGGGCCTGTAAGATTTTTTGTTGTTGTTGTTGTTTTTGAAAGTCTCTTACACTCACTATGTTGGATTAAATATACAGTAAAAACTTCAATATTGTGAATTATTATTACAATGTAAAATACCAGTTTTTTATCTGAATATATTTTAAAGTGTAATTTATTCCTGTGATGGCAAAGCTGTATTTTCATGAGCCATTAGTCTTCAGTTTCACATGATCCTTCAGAAATGATTCTAAAATGTCACACTTTTTCCTAGGATTCTTTGATTAATATTATAGCTGTCTTAATTCCTTGATTCAATTCGAGTACTCCATTAAAAAAAATCAGCACCTTGACTGCAATTTGCCCATGTCGAATAACGGGCAAAACGCCGGAAGTGGCACATTCCATGTACGAGAATCTATGAAACACATTATTAGACGTTTTTCAAGGCTGCATGATAGGGCTGTCAAAGATTAATCGTGATTAATCGCACACAAAATAAAACTTTGAGTTTGGCTAATATATGTGTGTGTACTGTGTGTAGTTATTAGGTATATATAAATACAAACACATTCATGTATATATTTTAAGAAATATTTACAGGTATATATATTTATTATAATTTGTATGTAATTTATATTATATATAAAATAAAAATATTTTGTACATAAATAACATATTTCTCCTAAATATATACATTAATTTGTGTGTATTTATATATACACATAATATTTACACACAGTACACACACATTTATTAGGCAAACTCAAACTTTTATTTCGTATGCGATTAATCAAGATTAATCATTTGACAGCCCTACTGCATGATATATTACACCCATTTAAAAATCATAAGACATAATGCTATTGTGAATTCACAAACGCTATGATTCAAATGATACAAATGCCGCTCCACACAAACTGTTATCATTAAGGACGTCTCAGACTCCATCTCTGCATATATCATTCACATTCAGTAACATTTAACGTTTGCCATTTCATCAGATTTATAAGGTAAATAATTTATAAACCTACGCAAACTCGGGAGAATGCATTACTATCTTTCTTGCTAACTGAAGAAATTAAGAAATCAAAGTGGCTGTAGCATTTCTGTCGTAAAGAACTGGACAAATATTTCAGATTAAGTGGACATTTGAAATAAATGTTGTTTGGTCAGTATTAAACAAGGATTAGATTGTGTAGTAATGTGTAAAAACTGCAGGCATTTCTATTGATTATACATAAAACCATATGATTACTTGCTTTTGATACTTTATTTTAAACAATTATTATTGCCTCATTGCGATTATATATGTATTTTAAATCATTTTAAAAGCTGTTGTTAGCTTAGGTCTATTTTTATTACCTCAAAAAAATTATTATAATTATCTGATTACTCGATTAATAGTCAGAATAATCAACGGATTACTCAATTACCAAAATTATTGCTAGTAACAACCCTAATGAATATACACTTCAGAGGAACAACAGCTTTTGTAACACTATAAATGTCTTTACTGTCACTTTTGATCAATTTAATGCATCCAAACTCTATATGGTAGTGTACCACAATAATATTTTTAAAGGGGTCATCGGATGGCCATTTTCCACAAGCTGAAATGATACTTTAGGGTCTTAATGAAAAATCGACAAAAATACTTTGGTTAAAATTTCTCAATGGTAGTGTAAAACAACGTCCTTTTTAGCTCTGCTCACCCCGCCCCTCTCTTCTATGGGGTGACGAGTTGTACTGTTTACTTTAGCCGCATTTAACTGTGAAACTTGCTAACTAGCACATTATTAGGAAAGGCGATTTGCAATGAGTCATAAAACAACCATTTATTTTGTAGGTGAAGCTGGATCACGAATGATCCGCGCGAACACAGACTCATTTAGATAGATTAGGGATTGGCGCATTCCCTTCAGATACGAAAGTAACATTAATGTCTTCAGCAGCTCAGATGTCGGGAGTAAATGAAGACTGCTATCATCATTATTACATCCAACAACAGAACATCTCAATCGCTTAGGAGACATTCTTGTCTACAGTACTCCTGCTCCGGCATCAAAACAATGGCGGACTGTTGATAGCTAACTCAGGGCGGATCTAAGGTAAGACGGTTGTGTCAATCAGCATACGTCCAAAAGTTTGATTGGTTTTTAAGAATTTTTTTAGTTTTTAAACACTGCTCTGTCATTCTGTAGTTTCATGATTAAAATGAAAATGTGAACAAAAATAAAATCAATTAAATGTGTCATTATAATTTAAATCTAAAAATTGAGTGCATGTTAATTTTTTCGGTTAAATGCATCATTTGGGTATTTAAAGTGCACTTTTAATTTTTGGAACTTTCAGTGTGAACACACTACTCGCACTATATATATATACACTACAAACCGTTAATGTTAATAGAACAGTGCATAAGTGTGATTTGGGATGCATCTTTTGATTTTCTTACACATGTACCATGTTAACTCAATGCTATTCTTGGTATTTATATAATATTCTACCTCAAAGTACATATGAATCATGGCTTCCTAGACATATCATGTCCACATATCATGATGTTACTATGGTAACTTGTCTGCATTACCTTATTCCATGTACCACTGTATTGGGTAATGCAGACAAGTTACCATAGTAACATCATAATATGTGGACATGATATGTCTAGAAATCCATAATGTTACCATGGAATGTGTATTAAATGATGTTCTTGCCATTAATAGTAATTTATTTTTAAAACACCCTGGTATATTGAATAAAATAATGCAGTAGGCATATGTTAAATAATATAACGGTCTAATACTGCCACAGTATGTTTTTGTAAAGTGTGAACAGTGTGTTTGCACGTACAAGGAAGTGTGTGTGTTTATGTATTTGCAAGGCACATGTTTCCTAGGAGACAGATTCGTCCTTGATGAGACTCATAATATTTCATAGCTAAAATTGTATGGTATTGATAAACCGTACACACAGCAGCAGAGCTAAAGACCCTGGAGGTTAGTGCTGGAGATCAGGAGATCACTGTTTGCTTTCCATCAAAGAAGGGATAAACAGAAAGGTCTTAAAATAAAATTAATACACAAGCTAGAAACCTCTAGACCCTAAAGACCTGGAGCATCTTCAGAAGATCGTAAAGCACAGCACACCCTGAATTACTGAATTCCTACAATGCCCTTCTCCTTCTAAACATAAACAAATAAATAAATATTCCTGTCCCCAGTCTCGCCTCACTAGAGTCGAGCCCCACTCACACACACACTTCTCTTTTACGAGTCTCCCGAAGGCTTATCGTTTAAAGATCATAAATAGTACTGCAGCCTCATGCTGTAAATAAACAGATCATTCAGGTTTCCCCTCTCTACCGGCCATGAGGGAAACACACGTGCACATACACAAGAGCTAGAATGAGAACATTTACACCTGGGGTCTGACCTGCATACAAACTGATGCGTCACTATAATGTTGAGCATGAATGATGTGTGAGAGAGAAAAGAGACAGAAGAGGAGAGACAGTCAGGTAAGCGCTGACTCTGCAGTCCAATTTCCCGGCCCCTTTCATTTCTATTGCTCAGTGTCTCCAACTTGTTCTATTCATCTCTATCATTTGCATTTTCTTTCTCTATCTGAACAGCTGCAGATGATTTCATTTCATTATTTTGTACTGTATTTATGTATTACAGCCAGTACTTTCAAATGCTGTACATACTGCTACAAGACAGTAATACTGTGAAATATTATTACAATTTAAATAAGTTTTCTATGTAAATATATTTTTTTTTTTTTAAGACGTAGTATAAATTACTCCAGTCTTCAGTGTTACACAGTCCTTCAAAAATACTAATATGCTGATTTGGTGCTTAATTATTATCAGTGCTCAATTATTACTGAACATAAAATGATATTTTTTTTTTATTCTTTAATGAATACAAAGAACTACATTTATTTGAATTAGAATTCTTTTGTAACATCATAAATGTCACTTGTGATCAATTTTATGCACCCTTGCTGAATAAAAGTATTAAATCTATCAACAAAACTACAAAAGGTAAAAAGAAAATACAGCACAGCTTAAGTATATAAATGCTAAGTTTTCTTAGCTTACACCCTACAAAATGAAATGATGTTATGCAACAAAAATGTCATTTCTTCCTCTCACAATAAGTCATGACGTTCAATGTTGGTCGGTTTATGTATACCACAGCCACCAGCTCTTTAACTCTTCGGCAAAGCAGCACGAAAGCTTCTTCTGTAACGTGCCGCGTGGTATAAACACAAGCATTGAGTACAGTGGCCGCGATCAGCTCCAGTGGCCGAGTCGGATAAGGGGCTATTTAAGCATTAATGGCAAGGAAAGCCTCTAATACTTGAGAGTGGCCATGTATGAGGTGTTTCTTGGAGGTGACAGTATATTAAAGAATGATAATGTACTGATAAAGAATGATAATGTACTGATGTACGCCAAGTGAGCTGTAAATGCAAACAAAAAAAAAATTCCATTGCAGTTTCGTGAAATACTGCTTTTTTGAATTGCCTGAAATATATATATGGGAGTTTTTGTCATATGGGCGTATTTTCAGTTCACTATTTTAATTTGCGCAACATGAAATTGTGAATTGAAATTATGCACAAAATTGGAATATTGCTTAAAAAAAATTAAGAATAAGCATTGTTTCCATCCAACGAGTCAAAGAGAACAAAAGCGTAAATCCACCAAATATAATTTTCAAGTATTTAAATGCTTAAATGAAATACCCTGCATCTGAATATGCTTACTTTTCTTATATCTGCGAAAAACTGTATGTGAAATGTGTAGTGTCTGGATTCATAGTATTCACAAAACAGTAGGCCTACACAAAAAGTACCCAAATGGCCTACTACTTCACAAGGACACTTGCGTTTCCATTACAGATTTGCGTAAAACTTTTGCAATATTTTATAAATGTCTATAAAAAAAACACGAAATGAGAGTGTTTGCATTAACCGATGTTATCCGACTAAAACGTAATTCTTTTCTCTCGCTATGTCATGACGTCCAATGTTGGTAGGTTTACATATATTGCAGTCAGCACACTAGCCATCAGAAACAGACATAGACTATATCTTTAGCTAAGCAGCGCAGAGAGCTTCTTCTGTAATGTGCTGCAGTGCAGCCGGTATAAACACAAGCATTATATTATGATGCGAAAAAACTGTTTTCATTGCAGTTTTGCAAAATATCCCTGTTTCAAATTGCTAGAAAAACCACCTCATTCAAGCCTAAAATTGTTTTTTGTGAAATTGACGTGTTTCAATTGGGCGTATTTTCAATTCACCATTTTAATTTGCGCAGTCTGAAGGGTAATGGAAATGCAGCTTAAAGCCACAGGAGAGTATTGTTGTGAAGGACAGTGAAGTGATGCAACTGACACCATGAGTCATATTACAATAGCTGGGTTTCCATCTAAATTTGTGAATTTAACTTATGCACCAAATTGTAACATCGCATAAAACATTTGTGAATTAAGCATTGTTTCTATCCAGCGAGTCAAAAAGAACAATATCGTCAATCCCTGATAAATTTCCACCATGTATCACTAAGAAAAATAGGAGAAGCCACTGAATATAATAATTTTCATTCATAATAAAAAATTACTTGTGCCATAATAAATGCCGTCATTGCTTTCAGAGGTGGATGCCTGCTGCTTTGAAACGCAGTCTTGTAAGTCAGTGACGACTGACTTTGCTCAGGGATTTAAGAATGACCATAATAACATTTCAGATGCTGTGCAACAAGATCGGTCCACTCAGGTTATGCCATCCCATAGTACAAAGTCACATGACTTTTGGAGGAATAGAGGAATTTATTCAGTAAATGTGTTTCCATAACTCATTATTTGCATTAGCCCATTTTACCACCTCAAGCGACCGTAAAAACTTTTGCCGCTTTTTATAAAAACAGGGTGATGGAAATAACTAATGACAACATGTACATCTGAACTGCATTCATACTACACACATTCATACTATACAGAACATACTTTTCTAACACCCAGAAAGGTCGTTTGTTATCAAATTATCAGTACAAAGTATCTGACCTAAGTTGGTTGGTTGGCCGTAGCTGGTTTAAGATGGAAGTAGTTGTTTTTAGCTTGTCTCCCAGCTTGGCTAGGCTGGCCAAGCTGGTTTTAGAAGGTGGTTCCAGCTGGACTTCCAGCCTGACCAGCTAAAGAAGTGGTCAAAACCTTTCTAAAACCAGCTTACTGATGGACGACCAGCTTAAACCAACCAACCAGCTTAGACTGGTTTTAGCTGTTTTTTTTCAGCAGGGGCAGATATAGACTAATAAATCAAGAGACAAAACAGATTTTTTCATTCAACTAATTAAATGCATAAACGCAAGAATCTAGAACACAGCAGATGTTAAACAGAGACCAATATCATGAAACCTGAAATTGCTAAACGTTAAATTCAGCATAAGCTGATTTTATAGTTGACACTTGAAAATAGAGACTGATCACCACACTCAAGTCAAGTTTGTCTTCATCCCTATATGTGTGGTGACTGAACAGATGCTTTTTCACAAAAATCAATGACCACAGTTGTGGTCATTCATCCCTGACTTATCCAAATGACTCACCTCAGTAGATTTTAGTTTTAATAAGATTAAGGACAGATTTACATTAGAATTACTATAAAATCATTTACTTTGTACCATCTAATTTTTTTCTTAGATTTGTGGAAGTATTCAAGTATAGTAAAGTACTTCAAGTATTTTAGTCCTCTGATAATAGTGTCAGGTGGGACCTCACATGTCTCTCGTCTGAGAAAAATATATTGATAAAGATAATGCAGGTGTGCAGAAAAAAGCTGCCTGGCAACATAATGTCATCTAAAATCTGAGACAAGGCCTTCACGCGCTCACCGTGTGCACGTGTGCATATTCATGCTCTGCTCCCTCCATATGTTCACACGCAAAATGCAGTGACAGCGTCGACACTTTCTCAAACAAACGTACTCAAGAGGTCAAAATTTTGTGGTGTGAGGTCGACTTACATGAGAGTACAAGCATAATTTTGACAGACACACTTGTGTAATACCCATTCGATGACAAGATTAGCTGACAAACATTTACTGGCAAATGAGAAAGGAGGGGAGAACTTCAACGGTGTACCAGAAACTCCAAATTTGTGTGTGTGTGTGTGCGTGTGGATGTGTAGACTGAGGCTTAGACCATCTGTGAGTCTGAGAAGCCAATTTTCCGCCCCTGGACCTTCACAACCAGCAAAGAGAGAGCTCTTGCCAAGAAAAGAAAGATTTTAATGCCAAGAAAATCCCTTTCCTCTTTCAGTCTGCCATTCAGCCTCCATCTGCACTGACAGGGACTGGTGTGTTTAGACAGCTCCCTGCCATCTTTTATCATCTGTCCCTTGTCTGCATTTCAGTCCACCATCCACTGAGAAGCACCAATTAACAAATTAACACAAAAACCACAATATAATGATTTGTAATACTGCATATACTCAACTCGCAGAGACTTTATTTACGTACATGTAAGCAAATCAGGATTGAAAATGAGACCAGCAGCTATATAAACATGCCATTTGTTGGATGTGGTGCTGGAAAATGTCATTTATGGATAAAAACACTGACATCCATGTAAAGTCATTTTGATGCAACATATGTTTTCATTTTATTTGTGGTCTTTTTGCCACATTTAATTATACGACAGTGGAGAATAGGATTCAAAAACAAGCACCACAGCTTTAAGTCCGTGCAAAGGCAATTCAGAGACTTGTTTCTAAACATTATAAATGTTAGAAATTTACTGTTTAAAATATCTAAAAAGACTACGTTGTACTTAAATGTGGAGATGTGGAAAACAGGATTTTTTTTTTTTTGGGGCGGGCCTAAAATCATGTCTCGATGACACACTGAAGCCACTAAGTATGGCCCCTCCCCTAACACTAGAGTGTATTAGCATCAATGTTTCCATTACCATTAGTTACTACAACCTACAGTTTGCTAACTAGCTATGCATTTGTCACGTAAATGTTTATTACCTGGCTACAATAATTTACAAAACAGCTCAGCCTCCTTATTTAAATGTATTTCTATTTGACAGTTAAAAGAGGCGGCGGCTTTCCCTTGAGTGGGCGTGGTTTCAGTGCCAACAGTTATTTTATTTTTTTTTTTTTTTGCTTATTTTTTTTTTTTTAATTTTAACTTATTTTATTTACTTTTTTTATCATTCAAATTTGGCTGGGTGGTTAATAACACATTTTTCCATAGTGTGACACACTCAGAACCACCAGGTTGGTTTTTGCCCACTTTTATGTTAACACTTTGCCCACTTTTATGTTAACACGTGGAGAGAGGACAGGAAATGACACAAGAGAAGTGGGGGATGGATGATGTTGAGAAATGTATAATTAGAGCAACAAAACGCCCACAAATTTCTCTTTATGTTTCAGAAAAAGTACAGCACTCATCAATAGGCAAGGGAATTCAAGCTTGCTCTCAGAAACCATGTGTGTGGCAGGCGTATACTATATTATTATTTTCGGGAAATCATTAATACAAATTAATTTCTAAACAACTTGCACATATGCTCTTTAGCTGTAGTATGCATGAGTTTCTGAAGTTATAAATGCCGATTTGTTTCTCACTTTAGACAAAGGATAAAATCTAACCTATTATGTGGTTTGTAAATGAGGCATCTGGTTAAACTTCAAAAGACTGAGGCTAGTGATCATGGTTGTGGTCATTCATCCTTGATCGCACTCCATGAGGACAGATCTACATCACAATTACCATAAAAACATATACTTTGTTTGTAAGGCTGCACAATTTGGCCAAAAATTTGTTTTTGATTTATTTTTCTTCCAGTAAGAGTGGGTGCAAATCTGGGTTCTGGTTTCATCTGCGTATTTTTAGTTGTACAAATTAGCTTGTTCTGCTGCTTGATATTGCAAATTGGTGTGTCTTACTGTATTATTTTAATGTATTATCTTAAAGAAGATCACTTCCAGAACAAAAATTTACAGATAATTTACTCACCCCCTTGTCATCCAAGATGTTCATGTCTTTCTTTCTTCAGTTGTAAAAAAAATAATGTTTTTTGAGGAAAACATTTCAGGATTTCTCTCAATATAGTGGACTTCTATGGTGCCTGTGAGTCTGAACTTCCAAAATGCAGTTTAAATGCAGCTTTGAAGAGCTCTAAACGATCCCAGCCGAGGAAGAAGGGTCCTATCTAGCAAAATGATCGGTTGTTTTATAAAAAAATTGACACTATATATATTTTTTAACCTCAAATGCTTATCTTGTCTAGCTCATGAACTCTGTGTATTCCGGTTCAAGACAGTTAGGGTATGTCAAAAAACTCCCATCTCATTTTCTCCTCCAACTTCAAAATCATCCTACATCACTGCAAAAGTACAGACCCAGTGTTTACAAAGTGAACGTGCAAAGAAGATCAAACGCCTTTACAAAAAAGTTAAAACAGTGATGTAGATTGATTTTGAAGTTGGAGAAGAACATGAGATGAGTTTTTTGACCTACCCTATCTGTCTTGAACTGAAATACACAGAGTACAAGCACAAAGCTAGACAAGATGAGCATTTAAGGTTAAAAAGTATATAAATTGTATTTTTTTTTTTTAGAAAATAACCGATCGCTTCGCTAGATAAGACCCTTCTTCCTCGGCTGGGATCGTTTAGAGCCCTTTGAAGCTGCATTTAAACCGCATTTTGGAAGTTCAAACTCACGGGCACCATAGAAGTCCACTATATGGTGAGAAATCCTAATATGTTTTCCTCAAAAAAACATAATTTCTTTACGACTGAAGAAAGAAAGACATGAAAATCATGGATGACAAGGGGTGAGTAAATTATCAGGAAATGTTTATTCTGAAAGTGGAGTATTCCTTCAAAAAATTTTGCTCTCATGTACTCCGTAGCTTACAAAATACATATTTAGTTGTGTATGTTGTGTTTGCTCCATGCAGCTTGTAGGTTTCTGGCTAACCTGCTAACAGCGATATCTGTTCGCTCGTAATTGTCTAGAAATGATCTAGAAATGTTTTTCGTTGTTATTACTTGGAGTTATGATAAAGAAAAGAGTAATACGTTGGTATACAAACTGCAGTGGTTTATCAGTACGTTTCTATGTTGGGCTAACGCATATACCATGGCTGTTTGGGTGTTTAATGTAATGGTGATGGGTGTTCTGTTTCTGACATGCACTGCACGCAGTAGACCAATCACAACAGACTGGATCATAGGACCAATCACCACAGAGTAGCATCAAGCAAAGGAGGGGTTTGGAAAAATGCATCGTTGAGTGAATCGTTCAGGAGTCGTTGAGCAAATAAGGTAAAAAATAAATGCATATTATAAGACGATTAAAGTGTGTTTTGACCTTGTAAGCATGTCAGCCTTTTGCTGGGGACTCCCAAAACCAAAATATGAACCTTTCATATCATGTTTTCAGTTTAATTTCAAATATGTATAATGATAGCCTTGTGGGCAGCACCATTGCGCTATGGGCGTCCCGAGTTCAAATCCCAACTCAAGGACCTTTCCTGATCCCGCCCCAGTATCTCTCTCCCACTTTGTTTCCTGTCAGCTCTGATCTGTCCTATCAAAAAAAAGGTGAAAATGCCAAAAACAAATCTTAAATAAATAAATAAATAACTGTAAAGTCTCATGCACCAGACAAATTTGAACACATGAACCAAAGCTCAGAGATGTAATAGAGCACATGCACCAACCATCAAGTCAACACTTTTTAAATGCCATTTTTGTAAATGATGTGTGGAGAAAGGACAGGGAACTTTTATTATTAACAGACTCAAACCTCTATTGTCTGATAATATGTACTAACCACAAGGCCAAAGTTCTGAGAAAACCAATTCCTTCTTTTGTGCAACAATAATAAAGGCTGAATTTTTAGACCCAAACCTGACAAGGAAGAAATCCATAAAGATATTATTAAAAAAAGCCACAGAGTCTCCGATTACCCTGCGAAATATAGTCTGTGCGATGCAAAGCTGGTCTATTGAGCAACTGTCTGCTGTATTGAACCACCTTTTTGATGACTGAACAAATGCAGAGGGCCAAACACACCAACATTCCTCCACAAAGGTCACCTTAAAGCCTGCTGAATTGATCAGAGAGAAAGAGAGAGAGAGAGAGAATGAATCTGACTCCAGAGGACAAAGTACATCTACTGCTGCAGTGACCTACTGAATAAAACCACTCAGGCAAATGATGTGCGTACGAGGCTAAAACTGCATACAAACTGCTTTCAACTTCTTAGACGGAAACTAAACTTTGGGGAACAATGCTATAGCTAAACAAAATATGAAACAACTATGAATGCTACATTTGTGCCGAACAATAACGCATACATTAGGTAGCGTTTTGTATGTAACACAGTGCAGAGCAGAGCCCGCTGGGACAGATTAGTCATGAGCTGTCATGGAGGAAAACATGAGCCATAATGGCTGCACATCTGTCCAGTGTTAGCAGCAGCCGTACTGGATCAGCAGGAATCTAGTAGAGCAGGGGCTGCTAGTTTAAGTTATGATGCGATAACTCTGACACATCACAGCTTTTTTAGACTTTTAAATTTTTGGGAAAATATCTTTTCCAGTTTCACAACACTATGCAGCGTGGATGCCGTAAATATTGCTTCGGAAGCCATATCTAAGAGGTTAAGAAATACATTATCATATTATTATCATTATATGTTATGCTGCATAGACTTAAAAT
The DNA here is from genome assembly GCA_012976165.1 of Labeo catla. NCBI lineage: Eukaryota > Metazoa > Chordata > Actinopteri > Cypriniformes > Cyprinidae > Labeo > Labeo catla. The sequence continues at coordinate 3,183,159 of VONZ01000014.1, read as the reverse complement.
CCTTTTCATGCACATGTGTTTTCAATGCACGTGTTCTACAAACACATTTTGCAATGATGTAATAATCCAGCAGTCCATCCTTTATATAGTACTTCCAAGGCTGAATTCACTTCAATCCATAATTCATCTGCTATGACTTATTAATGTCTCTTTTCACAGACAGACACAGTGAGAAATCAACAAATCCCGAGGAGCTCTGAGGATTATAGGAGAACAGTTTGAAAACACATTGATTAGATTACTATTAACATATGGCTATAAGTTTGCGGGCAGCCAAACACTTTGCCCATATGCTTGACATTTATTTTCAAAACCACTGGCATTAATAAGAAGTTCTTCTTTCCTTAACTGTGAAAGCTTCCACTTCTCTGGAAAGGCTTGCACTATGTTGGAACATGGCAGTGGGGATTTGTTCCAATTCACACAAAGTAAAGACAAGTACTGATGTTGGCTGATGAGCCTTGGCTTGCAGTCTGCAACAGTTTGCAGTCACTGAACACCTTTAGGATGATTTAAAATCCTAAAGGTGTTCAGTGAGGTCCAGGTCTGGGCTTTGTGTGGACTAGTCAAGGTTCTACTCCAGATTCAGTACCTCGCCTTGTGCACATGGGCACTGTCATGCTGGAACAGAAAAAGGCCCCTTTCCAAACCTTTGCAACAAGGTTGGAATCAGACCATTTTATAGAGCACTGAATTTTACAAAATTGATCTAGGGTTCAGTCCAGAAGTGTAGAAGAAAGCCTACCATTGGCTGAATAAAACATCTCTTTTGTAAACAAAAATAAACAAATCTTGTCCATGAACAATGGTATGTTGGCCAACTGAACAAGAGATCAACATGCAATGCATGAAAGTGTTATTTTAAAGAATCAGTTACATGAATGATTCACTGACTCGCCACCAAACTAGGGTGCCAAAAATAGCAGAAATAGCTTGTTTACGCCCCAGAGTACACAAAATAAAAAGACAATTGTGACTAATTGGAAATTCTATAAATCAGTGAACAAATCTGAATTAATCTTTTTGGTTAAAAAAAAAAAAAAGTCACAGAATTTAATGCCAGCATGAAACAGAAGTTGCAATAACCTTTCAATGAAAAGTTTGTTCAATGAAAGTCTATTCAAGTGTAGTGGAAGCCCATTTTTGCCACTGAATAAAAAACACAAAAAAAGGTACTCTTCATCTCCCAATTCTTTTCTTTTTTTTCAGAATTGATACAAAATCACACTTTTTAAAAATGACTTTTTCCTCTCAGAATTGCGTGATATAAACTCGCAATTACGAGTTTTAAAGTCAGAATTGCGCGATATAAACTCGCAATTCAGACTTTTTTCTCACAATTTGAATTAATATCAAGTAATTCTGACTTCTTCTCAAAATTGTAAGATATAAACTCTCAACTCAGAATTGTGAGTTTATATCTCACAATTCTCACTTAATAACTTGCAATTTTGTGTTATAAAGTCAGAATTGTGAGGTATAAACTCTATAAACACTAAAGTTTATATATCGCAATTCTGACTTTATTTCTCAGAAGTGCAACATTATTTCTCAGAATTCCGAGTTTAAATCTCACAATTCTGAGCTACTTTCTCACATTTTCAAGTTTATATTATGCAATTCTCACTTTATTTTTCAGAATTGCAAGTTTAGATCTTTATTTCTCAGAAATTCCAACATTATTTCTCAGAATTCCAAGTTTAAATCTTGCAATGCTGGGGGATTTTTCTCACAATTTCAAGTTTATATTATGCAATTCTCACTTTATTTTTCAGAATTTTGAGTTTAGACCTTTATTTCTCAGAATTGCAACATTATTACTCAGAATTCCGAGTTTAAATCTTGCAATTCCGATTTTTTTCGGCGGGAAAAGGCTTCCATACTCTGCTGCCATGTTTGCCACTATTTTGAGCACCCAATATCAAGTCCTATCTACTTAAATGGGGAACTCAAAAACAGTTTGCCACACTCACTTTTAAATAACAAACTAATTAAATTTAGTAAATTAGAAATTAGAAACAAAATCTAATAATAACTGTCCCATAAATGTCCTATATTCAGTAGCATGTTTACCCCCCATGCAACGCCCACAACCCCTCCCTTACCCTGGAACGCAATCGCGACATCATAAAGTCTGTGGTGGGACGTAATTTTATCCATCAGGAGTGGACTGGATGATTTATTCATGCTAATTGCTGTGATCTCAAATGAGTGACAGGTTGCTGGAAGAGCCGAATTGTCCTGCCATCAAAGAGGAGATGTCAGTGTGAAGGGGAGGGGAAGTTAATGGCTGCAGGTTTGGGACATACAGTAATACTTCGTTATAAAGGCGTCCTTAACAGACCACTCTGTTGCCTAGTAGGCATGCATCCCATCATCATTTAAACTGCCCAGTCAATAATCTTGTCACAGTTAACATCCTCCATATTTCATTTAATTTAATTTCCTACAGTACTGGAGAGAAATTAAGTAGCATGTTGATATGCCAGTTGTGTATCTTTCATGCCAAGAACTCTTCTCATGTGTTAAAAATGACCACATTCGTTTACAGTGTTGTTGCAGATGAAACACAGATAACATTAAATAAATATTTTTTATCAGGTTAGATACTGGTTATTTATCACTCAAACCCCTTTATCTAAAACTCTGTTTTACCATCTGTCTCTCATATAAACCATGTTTGTCATTTTCCAATTTTTTTTTCATTTGTGTTTGCAGTTCTAACCAAATCCTTGTCCAACACACAGTCGGTTGTGGGTAATATTCACCATCATAGTATGTTGGATCTGCACTTGAAATTCTCACTGGGAATAGTAAACCACGGGTGCCCAAACTCAGTCCTGGAGGGCCGGTGTCCTGCAGAGTTTAGCTCCAACCCCAATTAGACACACCTGAACCAGCTAATCAAGCTCTTACTAGGCATGCTAGAAACGTCTAGGCAGGTGTGTTGAGGCACGTTGGAGCTAAACTCTGCAGGACTCCGGCCCTCCATTTCAGCACACTATGATTTGAGACACACCAATTCTAATTTCGAAAACTATTTAGGATTGATGGTATGCAAATTGGGACGCAGCGATGTTTTGATTAATCATTAGATGGCACATAAAATTTATGAATCATTTATAACAAGCACTGCGCTATTCCATTAAAAATGTCAATTTGATTTCATGGTGACTTAGCTAAACCACTAATGTGTAAAAACACTTACACAATTTTGTTTGTTTTCCTAGTGCACAGCCTGGGTACCAATGCAAGAGGACAAACATTGCTGCTTAAACAAGGGGCACAGAATAAAGGACAAAAAACAAACAAATGCAAGGACATGCTGCACATCTCCATTCTGCTTGTTTCTCTGCTCTCTCTGTTCTATCTTTAGTGCTGGGTCATAGTCAGACGCTAATTAAAAATACAAACATAGGGCTCTGGAAACCTGGGCTCCTGTGGGTGAATCTGGTACGGAAGCGTTTATTTTCTTTTCCTCATCTTCTGCTCATATCAATCCACCTGAAATCCGTCCAACATCTGTCCACAGAGATGTATATATGACATCTTAGTGTCAAATACCCTAGACTGTTTTTAACCCTTAAACGTCTCTATTTATAACATCTAACTAGAAAAATGTTTCCCAAGAAATCCACAGCTTAACAAACAGAAAACAGGAGATTTGCCTCATGCCTTGGTGAATCCACAGATTTAGATTATACGAAAACAGATTAAACTATTTTCCCCCTTTTAAAGAAACATTTCTATGGAATTCGAAAATAGCTCAAATATATTGAAGCTGTTGACGTTTCAATACTGACGTAAGTGCATGTACTTGTGCTCCACGCTCTATTGTGATCAATTTTGCTTGCCATTGTAAACACATATACGCGAGACTAAAGTTTACAATAAATAAATAATTACGTATTTCTCAACACGCTTTTCAAAACACTTTCGTTTCCTGTTAAGTGTGTCAACAAAACCCAACTCTCTGTACGTCCTTGGACCAAGCAGGAAATAATTCATCGAGCATATAAAACAACTTTTAGTTCATTAATGTATCCATTCTTTCTATCTAAACTATCGGCACTCGCAGGCCAGTCAGAACCCCGTGCTTTCCTGCTGAATAAGTCCGCATTTTAAAAGCGTTTATGGGCTGATTCATTTCCCTTTTACCGCATAACTGTCTGCGAACTTGTAGCTGCACGTATTTGTAATGGGCTTCGGCTGTCACCCAAAATAACCCCACATCACAGCGCATGAAATGAGCTCTCTTACCTGGCGGGTTAATAGCTGCTCTTATCGCTTATTTCGGATGTAAATTGCACTTTTAGCAGTTGAACAGAGACGGGCTCTTTAAACTCTGATTATAATCGCGTGATTCACTTTTGGATGAAAAGGCGTGGAGTAAAGACTAGCCCTCAAAGCTGTAACAGTATATTTCTAAGTAGAATTATTCTTTAAGTAACGTTATGCAAAAAACATATTAACTCATGCTTTAAAACGTGGACTTTCCCCTCACGTTGTAACTTTATTTAAGGGGGAGTTACTTAATTTTGCATGGGTTTACTTATGATTGTCCATTTAAATACAAAAGTTGCACTTTCAAATCGAAGTTGCACGTGTTATTGTGTGACAACTGTTAATAAATAATACGGTGAACCTAGAGTTCGCCACTGTTCAATATCATACACCAATAATCAATCTTATCTTTTCTACACTTTTAGGGGGTGAAAAACAGTGCCTCCACCTAGTGGATACTGCACATGTGGGCATTCATTGATTCTCAAGATCCAAAAATAGTTAGTTTTAATATACAGTTTCAAAGATTTTTTTTATAACTGTTAGAAATGTAAAAAAGGCACTCAATTTCTCATGACACTTTGCATGCATAATACATTCTTACAGATGCAGAAGTCGAGATCATTACATGGGTGACAGAGGGAGTATCATCATCCATCCATCTGAAAGTGAAGTGAAAGGAAATGAGTAAAAACCATGATCCATCATGAATACATTACACAGGTTTCTCTTATATAGGTCACAAGAGCTGAACACAAAAGACCTAAGTATGATAGTGAGCAAGACACGCTAACTCATATTTCACTGTTTTTATGTAGCTCCTGAGTGACAGATTTAAAATATCTGATTCATTATTTGGGAAAAGCCCGAGCAGCAAAATTTGAAATGAGTTTATTAAGTAGTGTTTTCAAACATAAAATATTTATTATTAAAGTTTCACATGCTTTTTTGCTTGTATAATTTATAAGAATTATATAATTGATAATATTTTGATGAAAAGTACTGGATAACCACTACTGTAATACAACTTTGATATTTAATAATAGTACTTTAACATGTTGCATTGCATTAATTTATTCTTTCTTTGTGGAAAGGTTGGTCAGAATGATTATGTATTTATTTATTTTTTATTCAGCAAGGATGCATTAAATTATAACTTTGTGTCGGTGGTTCTTGGCCTCCACGCCGTGCATTAAAATCATTTAATGATCACTTATAGCATGGTCATTTGCCAGCATAATGATATTTGCAGTGCAATATTTGACCGGAAGGGTAAAAATGACAGTTATTTTCATCAGTTACGGCTCATTGGCCCGCTTCAAATTAGACACAGTGATGAAATAGTGTGGTAAGATCACATTTACTGAATGAAAGAATTATAACATTTATTTTAACGAACCAATTACTGAGAGAGAGAGAGAGAGAGAGAGAGAAACAGTTGTGTGTGTGAGTTACCTGCCTCTGTGCGTCTCTCGCTACAAACAATGAAGCTGTGTAGTTACTTAATACAGCAATTTTACCACATTGTTCCTAAGGAATACAATGTAGTGATCCAATATTTTGGCTATTTTATTAATAAATGTTGTTAGGCAGCACTGACAACAAGTCTCTGTGCTCCTGAATGTTGTGTCTCCAACCTCTCTCTGTGAGTGTGTGTGTGTGCAAGCAAAGACTATGATGCAAGTGATGTGTCTCTGTGCGTGTGTTTATGTGCTTCAGTTAAAGCAGCACACTAATAAAGAACTAATAGACTTGAAACTACCTAATTCTGATTGGCTGGTAAGTATGCATTAAAACGATTTAATGCATACTTACCAGCGAATCAGAATTAAGTATTCAGACAGACCATGGTATAAATTATTTTAGTGAATCAAGTGATGGTAAATACATTTATCCACCTTTTGTTTGCAGTAAGAGTGTGCGCGGCCATTTGTAAATGTATGGGTCTGGCTTCTGGTCTTATCCTCATTCAGCTATTTTTAGCTGTACAGAACAGCTTGTTCTGCTGCTTGATATTGCAAATTGGTGTGTCTTACCATATTATTTTAATGTATTATCTTAATTATAAGCACAATGGGTTTGTAGTGCAAACAGTTTTACTGTTTACTGCATGTTGTTATTTTTCTCTTTATTTCCCTATAGCGGCTAATGAACCAAAAGTCTTGCCTATAGGCATATTTCTGCATAGAAGAATAAGGTGGACAATGCTGCAAAAACCCACAAAAATATTAACCAGCACATCTGTTTTCAACAGTGATAGTAAAGAAACATTCTTGAGCAAATCAGTATATTAGAATGATTTCTGAAGGATCATGTGACGCTGAGGACTGGAGTAATGGCTGCTGAAAACTCCTTTTTGGCATCACAGGAATTAAATTTTAAAATAGAAATAGTTATTTTGAATTGTAATAATAGTTCACAATTACTATATATTTTTTTCATTTATATATATATATATATATATATATACAGTATTTTCCTCATATTTTGTTGTGAATTTTAACAGTGACAGTTCAAATACAGCTCAAGGGGTTTAAATGCAGCAGTAGTCCACTACAGTCAGCTCACTGGATGATGCTGATAAGGTGTTTGCTGCTGAGAGCTCTCCTAATCCCAGTGTGAGTCCTGATGAGAGCCTTCCTCCTGTCCTTACACGATAACTGGATGCTTCAGAGTCCTGTTCCTGATCAAACCTGTTTGCTTTGCAGTGGTAATGTCCGTCAGGCTCTATCACACACAACCTTACACACCTTACTCACTCTGCCAAGAGTTTATGGATATGTGTGCCAGAGGGTACCTGAATATTTTTGCTTTGTTAAACCACTTAAAAATAAACTAACTTTTAAAAAAATGGGGCTGTCGACAGATTAAAATAATGAGCCAGCCAACATGCTACTACAATAATATGTAAAAAATAAAAATAAAAATAGTATGTAAGATAAGCTTAGAAGCTGCTGGTAAGTCTGATTTTCACCCGTATTGATTTTACTTTATAAATGAATCATTTTAATGATTTAAAGGGATAGTTCACCCAAAAATGAAAATTCTGTCATCAATTATTCACCCTCATGTCGTTCCGTACCTGTAAGACCTTCGTTCATCTTCAGAACATAAATTAAGATATTTTTGGTGAAATCCCAGAGCTTTCTGACCCTCCTTAGACAGCAAAGTAACTGAAATGTTCAAGGCCCAGAAACGTAACTGAAATCCGTATGACATCAGTGGTTCAACCGTTTTACAAAGCTACAAGAATACTTTTTGTGTGCAAAGAAATCAAAAATAACGACTTTATTCAACAATTCTTCTCTTCCGTGTCACCATCTTCCTCCATTATCAAGAGAACCACTATGAATGCATATACATTCTTCAGATTCAGAAAGCTCTCGGATTTCATCAAAAATATCTTAATTTCCAAAGATGAACAAAGGTCTTATGGGTTTGGAACGACGTAATGGTTAGTAATTAATTACAGAATTTTCATTTTTGGGTGAACTATCTCTTTAAATTAATGAAACTGCTGCATGACAGCAGTATATAATATAATATAATAAAAGTCTATTTATTTTATTTATAATTTTATCATACAACTAAGTTAGTAATTTCTACAATTATTTAACTCCTTATGAGACTAGCCAACACATTTATATTCTGAAATGCTTTCTTTGCTCTTTCTGTTTTTAAAATTACACAAAACAGGAAGACGGGCAGGAAGTGGTAGAGCATTTCATGTAATCAAGACTTAGTTAGTCGTGAAGGAGAGACGCTAAAAAAGTCTGTATGTTAAGTATGTAGGATTATTTTCCAGGTGAAGTGGACAAGCCAAAGGTGAGGTTGTATGAGATTTCCAATGTGTGGTCAACAAGTTCAGAGGTTGGCACCTTACTGTGGAGCTTCTGTCAAAACTGCCTTCTACCATGACGAGATCAGGTGCCTTCAAACTCAGCATCCTCTTCTTTATCACCTTCATCCTGTGCCTACCAGAGTTTTTTCGAAGTAAGTATAAACAGTGGAGTAAGATGGTTTGGGGTCTTTGAGCAAGCATGAGTGAGAGCAACGTGGCAGTGGCATGGGTTTGTGTGAGCATGTGCGTTTCAGAGCAAAGTGTGTTAAATGTTTGTATGATTGACAGTGTAAAACTTGTCAGTGTCTTTTAGAGATACATGATGTGGTATGTGTATTGTACCTTTTGTACGTCTAAGTTTAAAACAAGATATAACAGTTTGGACTCTTGACTACATCATTGTGGTCTGGAAATGGAATGGTAAGAGGTGTTAAAAACCTCAATGTGTGTGTGTGTGTCTATAGATTCTGTACGCAAATACCACATAGGATACACATACCAGTACATTTTTTTTTCATGGAGTAAGTTACTCATTGTCATTCTTTCCTTTTGATATAAGCTATGTCAGGTTGACGTGTTGTTTTGTAACTTTCAGACAGGAAATGTCACACTAACTTACTAACAGCGGCAGTGTCTGGTGTTTGAGAAAACAGGAAGAGCAACTTCAACAAAGTAGTTATTTTGTACATGTGATTAAGGGTTCAGTTTTGCTGTAACCTTTCTATTAGAGTTTGTAGAGTTTGTAAATGATGTATTATTGTTAATACTGCTAAAGGCAAATAACAAATGTCTGATAATAGATAGGCCAATGATCTATTAATTAAAAGTAAATAAATAAGTAAATACATACAAGCATACATCTGTGACCAGAAACACTCTTTAGTAATATACAGAGAAACAAAAATAATAACAGGAAATTATATAAAAGTGGTAAAAGTGGTTCATTGGCTTGTAATCATAAGGGAACCAAGGGATAGTTCACCCAAAAATGAAAATTCACTACTTACCATCATGTCGTTCAAAACCTGTAAAACCTTCGTTGATCTTTGGAACACAAATTAGGATATTTTTTAAATCTGAAAGCTTTCTAAACCTGCATAGACAGGAATGCTACTGACACATTCAAGTTCTAGAAAGGTAGTAAGGACTTTGTTAAAATAGTCCATGTGACATCCGTCACAACGGTCTTACAGGTTTGGAACATGAGGGTGAGTAATTAATGACAGAATTTTCATTTTTGGGTGAACTATCCCTTTAAGTGCTACATAGCTCTACAGCACCTTTGTCAAATGGTGCTAAGTAGAACCATAAGAGGAACCCAATTCTCCTCTTTAGATTTTATATATATATTACACCATGTTTGCTTTGAATGGAAATTCACTACAATAGCAAAAGCTGTTTTGTGGGGGCCCTGGAATAATAGGGGGCTATAAGGCCAAAGGTCAAAGGTTGAGAACCTTGTTATCTTTATGAAATACACTGTTTTTTAGCACCTTAACCACTCCAAAGAACTGCTGAACCATCCCAAAGAAAGGCTGTAGAACTATTTTTTTATGTGTGTGCAAAAGCAGATACCTGATGATTAACATGCATACACTTGTATGCATTCAAAGTGTTAGGGGAAAAATATTATTAATACCACAATACCTTTTTAGAGTCTTTAAATAAAAAAATAACTAATCTTTAAACGCTATAAAATGTATGAAACCAGCATGAATACAAAGGGTACATTTTTTAAGAACTTGGGTTTAACATGGGTTTTAACTTTGGGCCCATGGGTTTAAAAAGGATTTTCCTTTTCTTTACTGTAGGCACAGAATGTATTTTATACAGAATGTGTTGTTAATTATTACAATCTTAAAATCATCTTTTTTTTTTTGGTTCTCAGAAATATCACAAATCGACTTTCTCTGTGAGCCATTTAACCCTTGCACACCTGAGAATGATGCAAAGGTGTGTGCTCCAGTAGACCTTCCATGTGCTGAAGCCTGGTATCTGTGTAAGACTGAAACGGATCTGCAGCTTCTTACCTTGCAGTCAGGTGGGATAGTTGTTTATTATTATTTCATGTTTGAATATTACTGCTGTATTGTCTACAGCAGGCTGGGAAATTAACGATGGCTTGTGGCAAAAATGCCACGAAAGTGAACTAAAATGCCTCATAAATACAAGACAAATGCCTGTTTAAACAATGTATTACGACTGTTGCGATTACAGTTTCTCTCAAATGCTAAAACACGTTTCACAAACGTTTCCTCCATGTTCCCCAATGTCTAAACACAACACCCTTTTCTAAAGCTACATAAACACAACCACACCTTCTCACTTCAAAACTCAAACTTTCACACCAAAAGAGCAGCTCGAAGCTTTCAAAAATGTAAACACTATACACATTACACACTACAGCAAAACAATTGAAAACACAATGTTCAATTTGTGAGAAGGTTCTTTGTTTCATAACTGCCAATGCATATTTTTAGAAACTTTACAGTAACGGATCTTCTTAGATCTCTGCAGAGGATTAGGCATTTAGATTTGTGAGTTTCATATGAAGAGTATAAATCTATAGAAAATACTGCATGTACACTACTGTAACAAAACTCAATGCAAAAACAGAATCTATTGCACACAACAGTACTCTTGAAAACATGATCAGGGTGTGAAGTTTTTTTTTTTATTTACTTTATTCACACCACACACACACACCACAATCACTGTGCGGCATCATGTTGCTGAGCTGCATCGGGCCACATCACCTCATCCACATCGCAGGCTATATTGTCTCTTGCCAGGCACTGCGGGAAAAACGCCCTGGAATGGCAAATCCATCCTTGGAAGGCCTCCACTGGGATGTCAACACAGGCCAGCTCCATTGCCCTTAGGAGGTTCTCTCTAGTGTATGGTTGTCTGTCATAAACCTTCCATCTCCACGATGAGAAGAACTCCTCTATAGGGTTTAGGAAAGGGGAGTAGGGTGGCAGACAGACGTTTAAAAACTGGTTACTGTTGGTGGTGAACCACTCTCTGATTTGGTTTGTTCTGTGGAAGCGGACATTGTCCCAAATGATCACATAAATGTGATGTGCGGGCCCAGGATGGTGTTGTAGGCGGTCCAGGAGGATGTCTCTTAGCTCCTCTAGGAAGGTGAGGAGACGTTGGGTGTTGTAAGACCCAAGGACAGCATGCCGGTGGACAAGCCCCTCCGAACCCATGGCCGCACAAAGAGTAATATTACCCCCCCGTTGGCCAGAAACCTCAGTGATGGCTCTTTGGCCAATGATGTTACGGCCTCTTTGCCTTCGTTTCTCCAGGTTGAAGCCAGCCTCATCCAGGAAGAGGTACTCATGAGGTCTGGCCATCGCGTCCAACTGTAATATCCTCTGTGAAAATGTGAAAGTGCACAGGTGTTCAGAACAACAGTCAATCAGGTAGCACAGTATTGTCCAGAAGTAATGTAGGCCACTGAGCAACACAGTATGTTCACTAACTGTACTGTGAACATGGATGTATACTTACTTGCACATACTCCTAACGTAGGTCTTTGTGTCGCGCAGAGTTGCGCTCAAAGGGAACCCTATAGACCCGTTTCATCCGCATCTTTTGGCGCCGGAGAACTCGGTCTATTGTGGCCAAGCTGACATCAATGCTCTCAAAGTTGACATTATCAGCAATGACTTTGTCTCTGATCTCCCGGAGTCTGATGAGGTTGTTCTCACGAACCATATCCACAATGAGGGTTTCTTGTGCCGCTGTAAATGTGGCAACCCTCCCACCTCTATGTGGCATTCTTTCAACTCTAAAGAAAGAAACATGTGTTGTCAATTGACATGTTTTACAATAACAACTGATTTGAAACCAATAGACTACTTTCACAGGCTTGTAAAACTGTATTGTGACAAAGAAAGCAATAGAGTACAATACCTGTTGTGTTGTCTGAATTCCCTGATAATGGTGGCCACGGTGAACCTACTCAGGTTTGGACAGACTCTTAGTCCTGCTTCAGCCATTGTCATGCCATGGACAATGACATGGTCAATGACTGTTGCTCGCATCTCGTCCGTAATGATGGTGCGAGGTTGTCTTGCTCTCCCTCCTGGACCTTCTCCTCTCCCTCCTGGACCTTCTCCTCTCCCTTGTTGGCCTCCTCCTCTTCCTCGTTGGCCTGCTCCTCTTCCTCCTCTGATTTGAACTCCTCTTCCTCGTTGGCCTGCTCCTCTTCTTCCATGGCCAGCTCTTCTCCCTCCTCTGACTCGAATTCCTCTTCCCCTGACTCTGCCTTCATCCATTGTGTTTGTTTGGAATCTTCAGCAAACTGTGCACTCTGAACTTGCTTTTATACATGTGGTCACAGCATTAGCAACAAGTGTCTTCAATTTTGAGTCGTTGTGTATAATGAATGACGCCAGGTGTGTTCATTGTGTTCAAATATTGCTGACTGTGGCAAGCATTTTGCATCACATGAGCTTTCATTTGAGAATATGAGCAGAGTTCTTTTGCAACTTGTGTTTTAGCAAGGAAAAATGTGTTTAGATTTATGAGAACGGAGGATTGTGTTTTGTGAATTGTGTCTTCATGTGAAATGTGTTTATGATATTGAAAAATGATGGCTAGATTTAGTAAATGTGTTTAGACAACTGGTCATTTGGTTTAGAGGATTGGCTTTTGTGTTTTAGCATTTGAGAAAAACTGTAAAATGAAATATGAAAATGAATATAAAGTGTCAATTCGCGGAATTACATTTAGTATTTGCCCACACTACATCAGATTGCTTTGCAGCGTTGAGCGTTAACCAATCAAACGCGTTTCTGTTGAACTTAGGACTGCATTGGCCAATCAGAGGCGTTTCGATTAGTCGGCGTTGAAAACCCTGGAACTTGTTGATTGCGCACGTTGGCGAATTCCCTCATTATAAACAAAACAGTTTAGGTACGATGTAAATAAAAGATTAATTTTGTAGCTTCGGTGATTATAACGGGAGTTTTTGCATAATTTGTGCTAGACTAGGCTAACTTCATGGACCAACATGTTTGTCCGCGAAGCCAGAATGTAAGTGCCCAAAACGAAACAAAAACGTTTTATATTGTTTTTTATATCGATGTTAATAATCATTATTACAATATAAAGAGCAATAATCTATACAGGTTAAAACAGTCTACTATTGACAATAGTTTAAAATATTGATTAAAGTAACTGGCCACATTTAACCATTTGACATTAAAGACAGCATAATATGGTGATTATAATAATAAGGTGATTATAAGGTGTTACGAATGTAAAAAAAAAAATGCCCCTGGAAATCAATTGCCCCTTAATGGAAAAGTTAATTTCTGACCCTGGTGTAGTATTAACCACCAACAGTAACTGTATGCATGTTTGTTCATTTCATAGAAGAGTATGTGATGGTGGTATTGGCAATGAAGGGAGGCAATCTCTCAGGATGGAACATTAGTGAGTTTGCGGTTCTCAACAACACTGATCTATACATCGGACCCCAAAACGACCAGAGACTCTTCCACTGCTACCTCCCACCAGACAACAGCGACTGTCCAGATCTGAACATATCCATGCAAGAAAACACCAGCCCTCCAACACAAGACACTACTTTTGCAAACCCAACCGCCTCTTCGCTCACAACATCTATACAATCTTACCGAGTAACAGCTTCTACAGATGAGTTTAAGTGTCAACCAACCAGCAGCAGTTTCCTCTTTTACTACCAGGAGCGCAATGAAACAGCGAGATCTGCCGCATTACCAGTGAAGCAAACAAAAAGAGGTGAGAAACGGTCAAAAAAAAATGGTTTGTCATTCTACACACTAGACAAAAGACAATAAACCTGACCTTGACGTTAAAGGGATAGTTCACCCTAAAAGGTAAGTTCTGTCATTAATTACTCACCCTTATGTCTTTCCAAACCCGTAAGACCTTCGTTCATCTTCAGAACACAAAATAAAATATTTCTCCATAGACAGCAAAGTAAATGAAATGTTCCCAGACCCAGAAACATAGTTAATAAATAAACAAACTTTAGTAATAATAATTAAATTATTTTCTAAACATATTTCTTTCAGCCATTACAACATAAAGTTACAATATGTAACAATATTTTTTTTCCCCCAAAACACTGCTACACTGTCTCTCAACATTCCTCATAAATTCCTTCTGAAGGAGAGCTGAGTCTGTCTTTTATCCTGTCTATTGATTCAGGCATGGAAGGAGACAGCAGGACTTCATAATTCAACCTAACTTTTGATAAATATATTATAGGAAAACATCAAACCAGGCTACTCAGTGTTTGACTTTTCCAAAACCACAAATCCTTTAAGACAGCACGCTTCCAGACTTATACAAGGTCATTTGAGTTAATGTATGTGTAAAATTAACTTGATGCGTCTGATGTTTAAGTATTGTAATATTATATGCTGTATTGTTTCTTCATGTTTCATTCATGTATTATGTTACTGTACTCTCACTGAAGTTTTCTGTTGCTGTTGTACTTTATTTTTCTTGTTGTTAGATGGCCGGTGGTGTGTGATCACGTCGGTATGGTTGGCTCTGGTACTGACTGTGGTTGTAGTAACCCTTTTGAGTGTGGGCAACCTGATCTTTAGGAGCAGAAAAGGTGAGTATCACGTCTACAAAACAAATCTAGTTAGGCCAAACTGTCCATGGATGTTTTTAATGTAATTGAGAATCCTATGTGGATCTCATTTTGGTCTTCTCACTTTAGGAAGGTCAAATTTGGTTGCATCTGTGCCCGTTTCAGCCTGTGGGCATCAGCTCAAAGAGCTTGGTAAACAAAAAGAAAATTGTGAGTGATACTGACAAGTTATAGAGTTGCAAAGCTTTTTTATAACTAACATATAATTAATATAATAACATAATTAATTATCTCATTTTTACTTTCAGTAATGAGTAAAGTCCCTGATGTGTCCATAGCAATGTGCAAGATAAGTGGTAAGCAAAATCTTAAAGTCTTGTGATCAGCAAGTGTGTCCTTGTTAAAGCAATTGTTCTTCATTTGTGTAAATAAATAATTTACAAAAAGGTATATCTGTATATGTAAAAGGGCAATACCAAAAATCTAAATTCTGTCATTAATTACGCACCCTCATGTCGTTCCAAACCCCCAAGACAAATTAAGATATTTTGGATGAAATCTGAGAGCTTTCTGACCCTGCATAGACAGCAATGAAACTATTACGGTCCAGAAAGGTAGTAAGGACGTTGTTAAAAAAGTCCATGTAACTGGAATTTTTATGAAGCTACAAGAAGATTTCATTCACAATATCTTAATTTGTGTTCCAAAGATGAACAAAGATCTTACGGTTTTGGAACGACATGAGGATGACTAATTAATGACAGAATTTTCATTTTTGGGTGAACTATCAGTTTACGGTTGATAGATTTCAGTCTCCATCATCTCTACAGATGGTGATGTATTCTCTGAGATCTCTTCAGTGGGGAAGAGAACAGAAGGTAAACAAACTATCATTCTACACTCTTTTTACCCAGAAGACATCTGTGCTTTTTAGTTTCCTTACTTGGACAGAAATTCTCCAGACCAGTAACTCTCTATATTTTCACAGGAAAACTTCTGAAGGTAGCTGACCTCATGCACAAGCGCAGTAAGTTTGTGGATATTTTTTATACAGTGTGACAGAGTACAATAATTACAGTTGAACTGCCTGTAAGTCCCGAAAAGCAACTCTACCTTAAACTACTTCGGGTGCCTGGGAAACAGATTAGGTCTTTGAGCAATTTAATGATGACACTCATAATGAAAATTCTGTCATCATCTACTCACCTCATGTGGTTCCAACCAGTTTGACTTATGTTCTTCTATGGGATAGAAATAAAGAAGTTTTGAGAATGGTTATGCTGTTCATTTTTTAATAATGAAAGTAGATGTTGTTCAGAGGATGGCAAGCTTAAAAGGGACATAAAAGCACATATGTGACTTTTATGGAGTCATATGACAGCTTTGTGTGCCATTTTATGGGTTGTGGTCACCATTTACAGACATTTTGCTATGAATGATTCTTTTCTGTTCCTTTTTGATTTTTGGTTTAACTATACACACACACACACACATACACTCACATACTTAAAAACATATGTGTATGTAGATAGTCGGATCCTATATATACTGCATTAGACTGTATAAATTGTATCTGTATCTGGACTCCTATACAGTATATTCATATATTCCTTAATATAGTCATGGTATATATGTGTAATTTTGTCATTGTCTCTGATGTTTTAGGATTGTCACCAATCTCTGAGATTACAGGTATGAACGTGACATGCAACACATAAACAAATCAAATTTCACATTTGTCATTTTGCTGGAAATGATCTTACATACAGAGTAACTTTAAACAAAATGTAAACAAATAATATATTATAACCCAGCTCTAATCTGTTAAATGCAACTATTCCTTATAAAGCACATTATGATCATGACTTTCTGGAAAGTTGCTTTAAAACCTGCTTTGAATTAAAGGATTAGTTCACTTCCAGAATATAAATTTCCTGATCATTTACTTTCCTCCATGTCATCTAAGATGTTTATGTCTTTCTTTCTTCAGTCGAAAGAACTTAAGGTTTTTGAGAAAAACATTGCAGGATTTTTGTCCTTATAGTGGACTTCAATGGGGAACAACAGGTTGAAGACACAAATTGCAGTTTCAGAGCAGCTTCAAAGGGCTCTACACGATCCCAGCTGAGGAATAAGGGTTATCGGTTATTTTCTTAAAAAAAAAATTTTCTTTTTAACCACAAATGCTCGTCTTGCACTAGCTCGACTTCACGCATTACGTAGCCACGTTGGAAAGGTCACATATGATATAGGCGAAGGTACTGACCCAGTGTTTACAAAGCAAATGTGCACGGAAAGTCTAACGCCCTTTACAAAAAAGGTAAAACAATGATGTCAGATGATTCTTCAGTTGAAGAAAATGAGACCACTACCCTACCTTTTCATAGACGTGTAAAGTCATAGATGTACATTGCAGAGCTAGTGCATGATAAGCATTTGTGGTTAAAAATTGTTGAAATTTAAAAACATTTTTAGAGAATGATGGATCGTTTCACTAGATAAGACCATTACTAGATCGTGTAGAGCCCTTTGAAGCTGCAATGTGGACCCGGTCGCTCCACTATATTGAGAAAGATCCTGGAATGTTTTCCTCAAAAACCTAACTTCTTTTCAACTGAAAAAAGGACATGAACATCTTGGATGACATGGGGGTGAGTAAATTCTCAGTACATTTTTATTCTGGAATTGAACTAATCCTTTTTGTTTAATTTACTTGTTTCCAGAAAACTCATCAGATGGAGAACAGCAAAATGAAGATGAGGAAGGGAAGCAATGCGATGCCTCAGTAACAAAGGAAGGTAAATATATCTATAAAAAAACTGTGTGCACCTCATTAAAATGAAAAGTTAGCACTAAGGCCGAAGTTGTAGTTAATAGTGAGAACTGGACCTTAAAATAAAGTGTGAATGTCAGGTGACAATAGCCTTTTGGGCAGTGTGCCGACATACAACGTTGTTGTGCTACTGGCGTCCCAAGTTGGAATCCTGGCTTGAGGACCTTACCTGATCCCACCTCCTCTCTCTCCCACTTTGCTTCCTGTCAGCCATAAACTGTCCTATCATCATAAAGTGAAAAACGCAAAATAAGAAAAAAAAAGTGTGAATTATAAAAATGATAAATAAAAGATGAAAGTAGTTTTCCTCTTCATAATAGTGATAATTTATTAGTTTGGATTAAAACAAATGCCCCAAAATCAAAACCCCCAAGCATTCCATGTGTTTTGAATATTAAGCATAGCATTTGTATGCTTTTAATTCAATGTAAGTGGAGATTTTACAAAGCAAATTAAAACTTCAAAAAGACGTCCACACTGATTTCCTCATCCATTAGCTGATGTAACACAGTCTGATGTTTGATGATGGTATACTCTTATTTTGTATTTTGATGTCACTACTAGTTCTTTTCCAGTATAGCCTGAAACACTCTTTGAATCTTGCATAATGTCTCATCCAGTCGCATTCATGATGACACAAGTTGATGATCGGTAGATCTTTGATGCCAGTATGTTGCTCAGGGCAGAATAAATTACACTACAGATGGCCTCCTGGCAATCTGATTTGGCCTTGGTTATAGAATTCTACAAGATACATTTTTAATAAATATTCTTATTCTTACAGAGTCTACAAAATCACATCAGCTCCAACATCTGGCAGCACAGGGCCACTGTGAATCGACAAGTAAGTGACTATGTTTCCAGTCTCTCATTAATGAACTATCATGTAGAAGCAGATCAGAAGCAGAGGTATTCATTTGATGTCCTTGTCATTTTACACCCTTCTCCATTCTCTTTTTTCCATCTCCAGCTTACCTGCATCATCGAAGCATTTTTACATGTTCTGGTCATGAAGAAAATGGGGAGCTTTAACCCTTTAAATCTAAAAGAGCAAAGGCACTTTAATAAAGGCATAGTCCACCTAAAAAAATTACTCACCCTCATGACGTTCCAAACCCGTAAGACCTTCATTCATCTTCAGAACACAAATTAAGATATTTCTGATAAAATCCAAGAGCTTTCTGACCCTGGATACACTGGATAAAAATAAATGTTCCAAAAGGGGTTTTTCACAGCGATGACAGAAGAACCAGTTTTGGTTCCCCAAAGAACCTTTCAGTGAACAGTTCTTACAAGAACCTTTTTTTAGTGTGAAGAACATTTTGACAATCTAAAGAACCTTTTTCCACTGTAAAGAACCTTTTGTGGAAAAGTTTTCAAAGATGGTAAAGGTCTTTGTGGAACCACTGATGCCAATAAAGAACCTTTATTTTTAGGAGTGTAGACAGCAATGCAACTACCACATTTCGAGACCCAGAAACGTAGTAAGGACATCAACCATAGTCCATGTGACATTCGTGGTTCGACCGTAATGTTATGAAGTATTATCTGTGTTCTGAAGATGAACAAGGGTCTTACACTCTTAAAATTAAAGGTGCTTTAAAAGGTTCCTCACAGCACTGCCATAGAAAGAACCGTTTTTGGTTCCACAAAGAACCATTCAGTCAAAGGTTGTTTAAAGAACCATCTGTTTCTTATCTTTTTATAATCTGAAGAACCTTCTTTCACCACAAAGAACCTTTTGTGAAACAAAGGTTCTTTATGGAACCATTTAGACAGAAAAGGTTCTTCTATGGCATCATGAATTACCTTTATTTTTAAGAGTGTATGGGTTTGGAACGACATGAGGGTGAGTAACTAATGACAGAATTGTCATTTTTGGATTAACTATCTATTTAAATAGAAAATGTATTTATTTAAAAAACAACAGAGGCCAGTTAACTTCATCAGAAAAACATCATGTTAAATTGGCTGTAAGTGACGTTAGCATAACGTTCTCAACTGGATTCAGGTCTGGGGAACTTGAGAGCCAGTCAGTGAATGCCTTTGTCATCCAGAAACTGTCTACAAACTCTGGCCAAAGTTCGCTGAGCATTGTCATGCACCAGGAGGAACCCAGGGACCAATGTACCAGCAGAAGTTCTGAAAGCAGCTCCGAGGATTTTATCCCAGTAACTAGCAGTACAGGTATTGTTGGCTAGCGTGTGGTGGTCTGCGTGACCCTTCAAGGATGTTCCTTCCCAGACCATGACCCTACGCAAAAACAATCATGCATCCAGATGTTGCAAGATGTTCCTCACAGCATCTCCAGACTCCAACACATCTGTCACATGTGACACCACTCTCATCGTTTAGAGAACAGGGCACCAGTGGTGAACCATGGGGTAAACTATCAAGCCTGTTGGAGGTCATTTTGTAGGGCTCTGGCACGTTCCTCCTTGCACAAAGGAGCAGATACCAGTTCTGCTGTTGGATTGTTGCTCTCCTTGTCCCCCAGTATCTTCTCTGTGCTCTTAAAACTGTGCTTGGAAACATAAATCTCCTTGCATCAGCACATATGGTTGAGCCATCCTGATTTGGCTGCAGGTGCTGCCTCCTGTTACAAGTAGTAAAAAGGACTCTTAACAAAACACCAAACTAGAGAAACATAAATCAGGAAGGATAAGGAGAGAGCAGTTGTCTGGGGCCACCAGCAGCAAAACCATTCCTTTTTTGGAGGTTGTCTTGCTGTTGCCTCTTCAGTGTGCCAGTTGTCACTTTCATTTCCACCAAAGCAACATGAACTGGAACTGGAAAGATTTACAGTATGTGCCTGAAGTTTGAATATTTCACACACACCAAACTCATCTTCCAGCTTTCCATGTATGCGCTGTCCAACATTACCCACATGGAAAGAACCTATATGAGGATATATGCGCATATATGAAACCTATATGCAGTATATATGCACATATATGATAATATATATGCTGCATATATGCATATATATGCCACATATAGGCAAAATTGAGGTGCATATATGTGCATATACAGGCCATATAGGTCTCCTGTATTGCTTCTTTATATCCACAAAAAAGCCCTATATGTACATACAAGATATGTCTCCTATATAGCTCATGGCAGGATCTGGTCATTTTAGCTCATATCTCACTTTGGCGACTGTCATACATGATGCCTAGCTCATATTTTCTATTATCAAGGCAATAACTAAGAACTAACTAAAAAAAAAAAAATGCAAAAAACTTATGTGCTTATGTGACATATATAAAATTGGCCGTTTTCCTATATGTACATATATGTACATATAATATAGGAAAACGGCCAATTTTATATATGTCACATATATTAAAAACCTATATCAAAACCTATATTAAAACATAATGTTAACATAACATAAAACATATGTTTATATAGCTTATTTCCGTGTGGGTATTGACAGGCAGAGACTAAGAGCACCTCAACTAATAATTTCTGTAAGTTGTTGTGTTTTGTAGGGTCTTTCCACAGATCTGTAATCGACAGTCTTGGAGTTATCTTAACTACAGGAATATTAATCACAATATGGTGTTATATCACTCACACAGTCTCAAAAATGTCTGTTTTCCCAATGCTGAAAAAAAATGAATGGGAAAATTTTTTTATGACCAGCCTGAAAACATAAACCACGGTTCATGGTTCTCCGATATCCATTTAGCAAGCAGAATGGCTACACTAATGTGATTTCTTAATTATAATAGCACTAGTCTTAAGCTCCTGTGGTGGCTATTAAAGCAGTACTCATGTTTCCATAATGCACTTTTATCTTCACTTAATCTTAAATACATAAATAAGCTTCTTTGTCAATGAGTACTGTCCAATGAGCAACATGAGATGTGTAACTTGTACTGAGAATAGTGAAAACTGAACATTTTCACAACAGATGCTAAATAAAAAAAACACACTTTACTGAGAATTTCAGTCTTTATTTTTCTATTATTTATATTACAGATTATATTCTTGGTTCATTTGTTTAAAACAAAAAACTGGTAATGGTGTATGAGTGATTGCGCGATTAATTGGCAGATTTCCCAAATCTGCTCAGATAATACAACACACCATTAATAATCTTCATTTTTTTGGTAAAGTAACTTAAAAAAGAAGAATGATACATAAGCAGCTTCCTAAATAAGTTAGGAGTTTCAATCTTATTTTCCTAATTATCTCAATGTAAGAGTCTATATATAGACTAGAATTGCACTTTTTGGTGTAAGCTCTCATATTGAAGCAACATACCCAAACACAAAACAAAACATAGATATACCAACAAATACAGACAGAAACACAAACAGAATAAGGGCACTACTCTGTGGATGTTGGTTCTGGGACTGGCTTGGCCGCAGTTCTGCTGGTCTGGATGTGCGAGATCTGAAGAACAGGCAACAGCAGCTGGAATGCATTGTGAATGTAGGTAGTGCTATTACAACCCTGGGAAAACAAGACACATAGTGCAGTGATAAAGGGTCATCATTATCATAACTGCAGTCATTATCATTATCATCATCAAGTCCCTTATCACAGTCTCCTCATTTGCTAGCTGTGCATTATGAAAAAATATATCACATTAAGCTTTACCTCCAGCATCACACTGTCCACTAGAGGATTTACTTCTTCTGCTTTTCTCTGACTCTGAAGGGTCAAAAAAATAGAGAGAAAAGGATGTCAATTCTAAACTTCAGCACAAAAATGTATACTTTCACCAAAAGCAACAGTATACACATTTTATATATAATGGTATAACAGTATATATATATATTTTTGAGACGATAACAAATACATTTCAGTTAACGAAACTGATTTTTAGTTTTAGTTAATGATAACAACACTTTGCATAACTGCATTTGCAACCTATTTCCATATTTCATATGCTTTGATAATGTAACGTATTTGAAAGTGAAACACTGGCCCAAAAATCTGATTCTAGTTGACTTCCATTGTGTATTTTTTTTTTATACTACGGACATTAATGGGGACCAGCAACTGTTTGATCATCCACATTCTTTGAAATATCTTCTTTTATGTTTAACAAAAAAAAAAGAAATGCATACAGGTTTGGTACAACCAGAGGGTGAGTAAATGAGGCCACAATTTTCATTTTTAGGTGACTTGACACGGCTGTGACCGTTGCTAATTTGCACTTCCTTTGGTAATTATTAAGATGAGCTGGCTGGGTTCTGTAATTTGCGCACTGTCAGTAGATCACTTGTAGAATTTTCCACTCTCATTGGTGTTTTTATGGGATTGTAGTCTTGCGCTAATTTGCCCCATTTAGTAAATCTGGTTCTTAAAGGGATAGTTCACTCAAAAAGGAAAATTCTGTTATTCATTACTCACCCTCATGTCATTCCAAACCAGTAATACCTTCATTCATCTTTGGAACACAAATGAAGATACTTTTGATGAAATCTAAGAGCTTTCTGACCCTGCATAGACAGCAATGCAACTGACACATTCAAGGCCCAGAAAAGTAAGGACATCATTAAAATAGTCCATGTGACATCAGTGGTTCGACCATAATGTTATAAAGGTGAAATAATACTTTTTGTGCATAAAGAAAACAAAAATAACAACTTTATTCAAAAATTTCTTCTCTTCCGTGTCAGTCTTTGTCGCGTGTTCATGAGAGATCGTGTGTGTCATGGTACTTTTCTTTGCGTACAAAATTGATTCTCGTTGCTTCATAAAAATAAGGTTGAACCACTGATGTCACGTGGACTATTTTAACAATGTCCTCACAACCTTTCTGGGACTTGAACGTGTCAGTTGGGTTGCTGTCTATTGCAGTATGCAGGGTCAGAAAGCTCTCGGATTTCATCAAAACTATCTTAATTTGTGCTCCAAAGATGAATGAAGGTCTTACGAGTTTGGAATGACATGAGGGTGAGTATTTTGGATGAACCATTCCTTTAAGATACAACACAATTTAAGCAATACAACAGAAATGCTCCCGAACCACAAGAGGGCAGTGTTGACCTGTTCTGAAAAATAAAGATTTAAAAAATTTGTTCTAGTATTAG
Organism: Labeo catla; assembly: GCA_012976165.1. Taxonomy (NCBI): domain Eukaryota; kingdom Metazoa; phylum Chordata; class Actinopteri; order Cypriniformes; family Cyprinidae; genus Labeo; species Labeo catla. The sequence goes on along the minus strand of VONZ01000014.1, from coordinate 3,159,547 downwards.
ATAAATGTTTGTTACGTTAACTTAAAACTTAGATGCGCTGGAAACACATGCATATACAATTGTCAAATTTTGCACTTAAATTTTTTGACAATTTTGTTTTGACAAAATAGTTTGTTCTGCAAATTTTTGGTTATGCCACAGTAGATACATTTTCAACAAGGAAATAAAATGTAAGTATCAAACAGTAATCTATTGGTTCATGAAATATAACAGGTGGTTGAAGGGTTAAAAAAATGAAAGCACTTGGTGATGGAAAGTAAAGTCATTTTAGAGGCTGAGCTATTAGTTATTACATTTTGATAAAAGATGAAGACAAATGTGATCCTGGACCACAAAACCAGTTATGAAGGTCAGTTTTTTGAAGTTGAGATTTTGAATCATCTGAAAGCCGAATAAATAATCTTAGTATAATCTATGTTTTTATACGTATAGACGTATGGTCTGTAATATGGTGATATTTGATGTAATATTTGGCTGAGATACAACTATTTGAAAATCTGGAATCTGAGGGTGCAAAATAATCAAAATATTGAGAAAATCGCCTTAAAAGTTGTCCAATTGAAGTTCTTAGCAATGCATTTTACTAATCACAAATTAAGTTTCGATAAAATTACAGTAGGAAATGTACAACATATCTTCATGGAACATGATCTTTACTTAATATCCTAATGATTTTTGGCATAAAAGAACAAATTGTTCTTTTTGACCCATACAATGTATTGTTGGATATACCTACAAATATACCCGTGCTACTTATGACTTATGTTTTGTGGTCCAGGGTTACAAATATTTGTTTTCTACAGAATAACATCAACTGCTACATCATTTACAATAAGACTACAAATGTGCATTAAGAAATTAAATAGGGTCAGTTATATAACAATAATGCTTTCCGAATGAACTGAGCTCAGGTCAGTCAGACTCACCCCTACAGCCAGTAATGTGTCCGAGAACTTTCGGGCCAGGCATCTGACCTCCTTACACATGGCACCAGTTAACCTGAGCATATACAACAGTCATCAAAAAGCTAATAAAAAAATCTTGTCTAATAATGTCTTATGCAAATGGCTGAGGAACTCACCTGACCAGTATACTGGCTTGTTGGCAGGCTGGCTTCTCCAGCTCTTGTCCGTGTAAAATCAACTCGGCCACTTTGTGTAGCTGTTCTATACTACGAGCGGTCACCTCAGCAAGACTGCCCACTGATGACAGATAAACCTTCTAAATACACAAACACACACATTTAAATAAACATTTATTCACAGAATATTAGAATGACTTCAGAAGGATCATGTGACACTGAGACTAGAATTATGGCTACTGACAATTCAGCTTTGCTGAATAAATTACATTTTAAAATATATTAAAATAGAAAATAAAAGTTATTATCGATTGTAATATTTTTTCACAATATTACTGTTTTTATTGCATTTTTAGTCAAATAAATACAGCCTTGGTGAACAGGGGATTCTTTTAAAAACATTTAAAAAATTATATTTTCAGAAAGAAACAATGCATTAAGAGCTGGGGAGGGGGGGTTGAAAACGTTTTGAATTTGAAGATCAGGGTCAATTTAAAGATTTTTTTTTGGCGTTTTTTGCCTTTTTATTGATAGGACAGTAGAAAGACAGGAAATGAAGTGGGAGAGAGAGGGGGACAGGATCAGGAAAGGTCCACAAGCCGGGACTCAAACACGGGACGCCCGAGGTGCAACAGCGCTGTATGTCGACACACTGCCCACAAGGCTATCGGCGCTGATGATCAGGGTCAATTTAACTTATTTTGTCTTCTGTAGCTTCCAAAGTGCATTACTAAATAAAAAAAATATTATATTTAGGCAAAATATGAAAAATGTACACAAGTTTACACCCTTGGCTCTTCCTTCTCCTTCTGAAGGATCAGTGAGCATTTGAACTTTCTGTACTAGTTGCATATGAGTCCCTCAGTTGTCCTCAGTGTCAAAAGATGGATCTCAGAATCATACAGTCATTGTTGGAAAGGGTTCAAATACACAAAAATGCTGAAAAACCAAAGAATTTGTGGGATTTTTTTGAAGATCAGTGGGCAATGGACTCTACAACTATCACTAAACAAACAAACAAAAAAACAGAGCTGTGGATATATATAGTTTAGACATAATAACACATTCAAGACATTTCTCACCTCAACAGTGTCCGAGTTTTCGTCCATTGCATTATTTTCCTCATTCTCTCCCTCTTCTCCCTTCTCTTTGTTTTCTTCTTCTTTCCTTTCCTCCTTTTCTGGAGCAGGGGATGTGGTAGAGCTCTCTTCCTTTAATTTCTCGGTTACGTTCTTGACATCTTCCCGGGATTGCTCCACTTCTCGCACCCAGTCATGCGCTTTTATGCGGGCCTGCAGGGCACACGGAATGATTAGTGTTTGTGCTTGTGAATAGCATATGTATGTTTGTGTGCTGGAAAGAGTAGGTACACATTTGTGTTGCATGTGGATATGCAGTGAGTGTGTATAAGTGTGGCTGTACTTTGTTGAGTTTGTCTGGAGTTGCAGCAACATGGAGCTCAAAGAGTAGTTCTGTAAGAACACTGACAAACTCCTCTCCATCAGCAGCTGAAACACACAGATCACGTAAATTTAATACCCAAGGGCAAAAATGTGGAGGAACTGAAATATTTATAGTGCTCTGACTGAGTCGCCTGTCATATTAAATCAGTGTTTGTTCAACAAGATTTGCTAATATTAGGTTTTCCAATACATGGTAATTTCAACCAGAATTATAGAATACAAAATTATGTAGATTATTATATAACTGTGATTTGATTTTAAAAATATAATTGGGAGTGTGACCATTGTAACACAGATTTATCAAGCACAGGATCTTGATTGTGGTCCAGATTTGACTGTGATCTTGACTTGTCTACTTATGTTTTGGCATTTGAAGACTCACAGAGAGGAGTGGAACACTGAATTTGTGAATAAAGTTCACCGTTTTCCTCTGAGGAAGCTTCAGGTTCCTCCTCCTCATGAGAGATGAAGATTTCTTTAATTGCAATCAGCGCCTTCTTCATAACTTCCAAATCTTCCTCCTCCAAAGTGGACAAGAATTCCTGCACCTGAAATGAAGAGAGAAATATGATGAAAAGAAGAAAAGGAGGACTTTCATGTCTAACGTACTGTATTAGATATGCCGCATTTATTTGATTAAAAAATACAGTAAAATAGTAATATTGTGAAATATTATTACATTTTAAACTTCATCATTAAACTTTCTTTGTAATTTTGTGATGGAATTTTTTGCAGCCATTACTCCAGTTTTCAGTCAATGTCACATGATTCTTCAGAAATCATTCTAATATGCTGATTTGGTGCTCAAGACCAAATTTTTTGATGACAATAATTAAACAATATTTTGAGCTTTTATGCTGGTTTGAGCCTATCATGGATAAATAAGTATGACACTAAAAACGCCAGTAGATGGCGGGAAGCTCCTGTCTTAATGAGTGATTCAGTGAGTCATTCATTTAAACCAAACGATTCATTTCAATCAGATGATTCATTTAACAACCAAAGCAAGGCCCTGTCGCACCCAAACCCTCGCAGTCTTCCTCCGAGTCTACACTTTCGTGTCGTAATGCTGCTTTGAGCACAAGAGCGCAAGTGCACATGAAGAGTCTTTATGAATGGATCATTGAATCACTGACTTAAATGATTCATTCAAAAACAGATTAATTTAGGAACAAAACATTGTTGCTCTGAGATGCACAAATCGTCTACTCCATCTTTGGAATGATTTGTTTGTGGCGAAACGTCTAAAATGTTACTTATTATTAACTTGTGACTAACATTTCCGATCCCGCTCACGAGCTAATATTCAGAAAACGGCCGGCATTCATGTTTGTGTGATATTACTTGTATTATTTTTATGAAAATAACCGTTCATTTCGCTTGATAAGATCCTTCTTCCTCGGCTGGGTTCGTTTACAGACGCATTTAAACTACATTTTGGAAGTTCAAACTCGGGGCACCATAGAAGTCCACTATATGGAAAAAAAGCCTGAAATGTTTTCTTCAAAAAACATAATTTCTTTCCAAATTAAGATAGAAACACATGAACATCTTGGATGACAAGGGGTGAGTTCATTATCTGTCAATTTTTGTTCTGGAAGTGGACTTCTCCTTTAAGCTCGTTTTTACATTGGTAAAAGGTATTATAAGTAAATTATAGGTAAATGTGTGGTGTGTGTTACTAACCCTTCCTTCACTCTCATTGGAAAGTATCTCCAATGCCTCAAGATGAGACAAGCCTTGGTAATCATCAAACAAAATCCCATAGTGGGCGGTTGGTTCTGTGACCATCTGACTGCTCAGTCTCTCTCTCTCCTTTTCCTTTGCTTCTTTTAACATCTGCAGACAGAAGCACATACAGAATATAAGTTCCACACAAACATACACTGAAAATATGGCTGAATTTTTCAACAAAACCACTGTATCTTCTAGTATCTGAGGTAGGACAGCTGTAGGCACACATAATAATGGTGAGAAAAGTTATTTGAGCATTTGTTGACCATCTTACCTGAGACAGAGAGACGGTTCTCTGCATCAGTATTTTGGTCTTTTTAAAACCTGGGTCACTCTCTGCCAAGACATTCATGGTCTTTTTTCCAATGAACTCCAAAGCATCAAGACCTCCTGTTATTACTGACTTTCCCTAATAAAGTGAGAAAGAGAAAAAATGAGTATGAATATGACACTTTTTCTACAATGTAGGGACAAGAAAGATTCATTCACATTAGGTGATTTAATCACAAGCGGTCAGCCGAGACTTATTGCTATCTCAAATGCATCTCAAGATTTCATCAAGTGTTGCGGCTGATTTTGTTACATGTCAGTGATCACGGTAAATTATGGTAAGGTTAATGGTCTATGTTTCAGTGTGCAGACTCACAGTGTTCTGAACAGCACTGCTGATGGTTGACAGCACTCCTCTGTGCACTTCCTCTGAATGAGCATGCTCTGCCGTCTCTGTCCCACAATGCTCATGGGCCTCTTCTGCCTCCTCACATGTCGAGCTCTGACGGATTCGTAATGCCACACCTGCTTTCTCCTTTACAGAACTTAACCCTTGACCTATGAACAATCAAAGGGTGTAAAAACATTTAACTTTATGGCTGTCTTTAGTCTGCACAGAACCGATATTGACACATAATTTGATTTATTGTCCCAATAGTTTACATCCACACAACTGAGATGATAATATCTACTATGACACACTGAGCGGACAATAGCACTTTTTGCATTTAGAAGTTAGCTCTTTAGTATTAGGCCTCACATGTGCAATATGAATGGCGACTAGTACTTGATCTGTATGCATTTAGTTCATGCAAATTACACAATGTATGATGTGCTTTAAGTCATCACAGAGACTTGTCTCTCAGTTTTTGTGTCACACACACACACACACACAAATTAATTTAAAAAAAATTAAAAGAAAGTGTGCATATAATAATATACTTTTAAATCACTTAATCTTTCCATTGACTGCAAGTATAACAAAACTGATCATTGGAGACCATTGCAAAATTTAAAAAGGGTACTCTAATGTTTATTAGTTTGGGATCAGTAAGATGTTTTATAACAAAATTAATTCCTTTAATTCTGCAAGGATGCATTAAATTGTTCAAAACTAACAGTAAATTGGGATCAGTAAGATTTTTAATGTTTTTTAAATTAGTCTTTTCTGCTCATCAAGGCTGCATTTGTTTAAATAAAAATACAGAAAACAGTAATATTGTAAAATATTATTGCAATTTTAAAAAGTAGTTTAATATATTAATATGCTTTAAAATAAAAGTTATTCCTGTGAATCAAAACTGAATTTTCAGCATCATTACAGTTTTCAGTGTCACATGACCCTTCAGAAATCGTTCTAATACGCTGATTTCTTATCAATGTTTGAAACAGTTTTGCTGCTTAATATTTTTTGGAACCTGTGATACCTTATTCAGGATAAATAAAACATTAAAAAGAACAGCATTTATCTGAAATAGAAATCTTTCATAACAATATACACTACTGTTGTTGGGGTCAGTCATTTTTCTTTCTTTCTTTCATTCATTTGTTAATTCGTTCATTCTTTCTTTCTTTCATTCTTTCAGCAAGGATGTGTTAAATTGATAAAAAGTGATAGTAAAGACTTATATTGTTAGAAAAGACTCCTATTTTAAATAAATGCTATTCTTTTTAATGTTTTATTAATCAAAGAATCCTGAAAAAAAGTATCACATGTTCCAAAAATAATATTAGGCAGCATAACTGTTTCCAACATTGATAATTAATCAACATATTAGAATGATTTCTGAAGGGTCATGTGACACTGAAGACTGGAGTAATGGCTGATGAAAATTCAGCATTGCATCACAGAAATAATTTAATTTTAAATTAATTTTAAATTGGTCTGGGTTTGTTTTCACCCAAGTTAACATGTCCAATCACCATTTGTCATTGTCTGCTGATGCAGTGTGAACATGACAGTTATTTTTCACAAAATTCTAAACCCAATGGCCAACTTGTTTGTTGGTGTTTGTGCTGTGTGAATTGGCCTTAACACTTAATTGTAGAAGGATCTACTGTATGGTTTACTATTGCAACCTCACTGTAGCAGGTTGCTATGGTGACTTACCCACAGTGGATGTAGCAGTGGTCAAAAGTGACTTCCCCCAGGAACCCCAGCTACTCCATCCTTTAGGTTTAGACTCATCCGGGGGCTAATAACACACATCCACACAGGCGAAGAGCAACCACAAAATACACACAAAAAAATATTGTTTAGATTTTGCAACATGGTGCAAACACAGATCAACCCTATTAAATGTACCTCTGCTCCCTGTTCCTCTTCCTGTGTGACATCTGGATCCAAACTCACTGAATCCACACATTCCATTTGACCCTCAGGTTTTTCTTCTAATGGATGGACCTGCTTCTCTTCAACACCTTTGGTTGCGCCGTGCTCTTCTGCAGCTGCATTAATCAAGTCAGGAGCTGATGTGTCTAGTGAGAGTTGTGATACAGACAGGACTTCGTCTGTATTGGCTGCAACTATAGTGCCTGTTTCATCAGAGCCAGTCGGGGGAAGGGAAGGGGGAGATTTTGTAATGAAGTCTTCCACGGTCTCATCTTGCAACATGGTGCTCTGATAAAAAAAATAGATAAACAAACTAAGTGTAATAAGAGGCCATGTAAACAGCTGGCCATGACTGGCTGTGATTGACAACAAACTAACGTCTGACTAAACTAAGGTTTGCAAAATAACTTGAAATCGATCAATGACACAGATGATTAGGAAAAAACAAACCACAAGCACAGTGAAAAGAAAAATGATGTTGCTCTTTTGAAATATCAAGTCATATTATAAAATACGTTGCTCAGAGACTCATTTTTCAAAAATGCAGATATAAGTTGGCTTGTGTTGTGCATACAGAACAACTGGGTATTATTTAGGAGACTAATGCTAATGGGTTGCTAATATAATTTCTAAAATAATTTGGAATCAATCCTAAAACGATCAAGAACAATTTGCTGAGATCTTCCTGGATAACTGAAATTCAGGTTTTTTTTTTGGTTTTTTTTTAATCTAGCGGAATCTTAGTCTTAGTGGATAAATTTTTTTTAATCAATCACTTTCAAATTATGCTAGGAATTACATTAGGATGACTTGACATTCTGGTATTTTAATGAAAATGAAAAAAGTTAAATTTGCAGTCAGCTTAGTTAAATACACTACAGCTTCAAACATAACATGAATACACACCTACATGTGCATGTAAGGCATCATATTTTGTTTTTAATCTAATCATGTCAAAAGTTTTATGTCATGGTCGGTTTTAGATCTGGGTTTAGCAACTATCATCATCTCTGTATAAAACCTAAAATGCTTCTGTGATATAAAGGTCAAAAGTTTACATACACCTTGCAGAATCTACAAAATGTTCATTATTTTATGAAAATAAGAGGGATCATACAAAATGCATGTTCTTTTTTATTTAGTACTGACCTGAATAAGATAAGACACAAAAGACATTTACATATAGTCCATGAGAGAAAATAACAGCTGAATTTATAAAAAATGACCCTGTTTAAAAGTACAATACACTTGACAGTTAAACTACCTGCTGTTCTTCAGAAAAATCCTTCAGGTCCCACAAATTCTGTGGTTTTTCAGCATTTTTGTGTATTTGAACCCTTTCCAACAATGACTTTATGATTTTGAGATCCACCTTTTCACACTGAGGACAACTGAGGGACTCATATGCAACTATTACAGAAGGTTTAAAACACAGAATGAAGATGTGTACATTTTTCTTATTTTGCCTAAATACATTTTTTTTTATTTAGTACTGTCCTTTAGAAACTACAGAAGATACTAACATGTTCCCCAGAAGACAAAATAAGTTACATTTTTCCTGATCTTCAAATTCAAGAAGTTTTCACCCTCGACTGCACCCTCAACTGACTTATTGCATTGTTTTTCCTTCTGAAGTATTAGTGAGCGTTTGAACCTTCTGTAATAGTTGCATATGAGTCCCTCAGTTGTCCTCAGTGTGAAAAGATGGATCTCAAAATCATACAGTCATTGTTGGAAAGGGTTCAAATAAACAAAAAAGCTAAAAAACAACAGAATTTGTGGGACCTGAAGGATTTTTCTGAAGAACAGCAGGCAGTTTAACTGCTCAGGACAAAAAAAAAAAAAACAGCTGTGGATCATTCAGGTAAGAACACAGTATTAAGAATCAAATTTATGTAAACTTTTGAACAGGCTAATTTTCATAAATTAAACTATTATTTAACTGTGGACTATATGTAAAAGTATTTTATGTTAAATATCTTATTCAGGTAAATAAATACTAAATAAAAAATAACATGCATTCTTATTTTGGTAAGATAATTAACATTTTGTAAACTTTTCAAATAAATACAATTTGAATACGTGTGTGTGAACAGAAAAGCATTCTCACAGTGCAGCATTCACAGTACCAGCGCTGTCCCTGAATGGTGCCGCACTGTCAAACGCCTTTGTTTGATGTGGATTCCAGCGCCATCTTGCGGTTGCTTTATACACGTAAAGCTACATTCAAACTTTAGTTTGTAAATAGACGTACAGTGTATGAACACACTATACAGAATCTGCATATACCGTTGGTTATAAACCTAAGGTTACACGTTACAGTTTCTATATAATAAAAACGCATGCAGTTTTATGATGTCTCCAACACTGCTTTTCTACTAGCTCAAATCAAACGCCCATGTTTTATTATAAATTCGTTTCCCTGCTATATTTGACTTTTTTACTGCAACTTTTTTATTTGAAGAATGTTAATTTGTTTTAAATATATGCGAGCACTTTAAAAGCGACAGTACAAACGAATTTAACTTAACTAGATGTGAAAGAATAACAACAAACACGACAGATGAAAGTAGCCTACTCTACAGAATAAACATGCAAAATACACATAGGCAAAATAAACACAAGCGTCATTTCTTCTGAAATAAGTGAAGTTAATTCATAGGCTCATCCCTTCTTACCAGTTCTCTTGACAGTCGCGCTCCCGCAACCCTTCCGCTCGAGCTCGCGCCACGTCGGCAGCAGGGTCGCGTGCCGCTGTGGATAGTGACGTCACGTGAACTTTTGGCACTTTGGAGACAGGGATATAAATAAGTGAGCAAATCAAATTCCTGTCACATTTTGCGTATAAATTTTAGTAAAATGCTAAACCAAACTGTAACTGTAACCAAACTCCTAACAGTGTGAGGTATTAATCGGTTTGGTCTCGGCTTTTAAGGTGGCGTTGCGTTTCAGAGTTGGTTTTTGCAAGTGGGAGAACTGGAGGTAATGAGATAACTAATCTGTTATAAAATTATATAAATGTTTTCCTAACACTGAGAAAATAGTTTAGTCACTATAACAGTATTCGTGGTGATAAAACGTTGTTATTCAGAAAATCTGGTTCTACCTTAAAGTTTTGTCACTTGTTATACAGGCCTGTTTTAGTCAACTGGCTCGTTGGTCTAGGGGTATGATTCTCGCTTAGGGTGCGAGAGGTCCCGGGTTCAAATCCCGGACGAGCCCTAGTTTTGATGTATGCAACAGGTCGGAAATACGATATTTACATTATAAATTACGTACAGCCAGTACTGTGGAAGTCCTGGGTCCAGTTGCTGAACTTTGTTAAAACGAAGTCTGAAGTGCTTATTCTAACCAGCCAGCAGGTTAGCAAAGAAGTAATAAGTCTTATATTTCAGATTTAAATTAGACCAATCTAGGTTTTCATGTATCCAATTAAAAAAAGCCAGCATTACAGAAAAACATTTTTTGTGAAATATTATTGCAATTTAAAATAACAATTTTCTATTTTAATATACTTACAAATATAATGAATTTTCATCAGTCATTACTCCAGTTGTCAATGTCACATGATCCTTCAGAAATCATTCTAACATGCTGATTTATAATCAGGAAACACTTGGGCTGCTTAATATTTTTTGGGACCTGTGACACTTTTTATTTAGGATTTTTTGATAAATAAAAAGTTAAAAAGAATGTTATTCTTTTTAACTTTTTATTCGTCGAAGAATGAAAGTAAAAAGTATCACAGTTTCCAAAAAAATAAAATTAAGCCTCGCAAGTTTCAACACTGATAATAAATCAACATATTAGAATGATTTCTAAAGGATCATGTGACATTGACAACTGGAGTAATGACTGATGAAAATTCAGTGCTGCGTAACAGAAATAAATTATATTTTAAAGTATATTAAAATAGTAAACCAATATTAGAAACTGCGATAATATTTCACAATATTTTTTTTTCCGTATTTTTGATCAAATAAATACAGCACTTATAAGCATAAAAGACTCCCATCAAGAAACCTTAAAAATTTTACTGATCCCGAACTTTATATACAAACTGTATATATATAAACCTTTTATGCAACCAGCCACTAAACATCAACATTTTCAAGCAATTAGGTGCTAAATTAAAAATCAAACACAATGACAACACATCTGTACAAAATATTCACCATAAAATGTTTATTGAATGATACATATTTAAATCTATATAATACAAAAAGTGTCTGAACAATTTGTATTAAATTCACAGTTTGATATAATGACACAGCATAATATTCCCTTTGAACTGTGAAAATATAGGTAATTCAGAAAAGACAGAGAATTCACATCTTTATAAAAAAAACATATATTTGTTTTGGATTAAAAATATATCATAATCATGCTTTCTATAAATTGCCCATTCAGTCACATTATTCCTTTCAAAATATATATATATATATATATGTATATATTAATATATTTCCATTATCCTATCTGATCAGATTATTTTTGTGACGTGTAGTACAGCTTCGCTGTGGTTTATACATCAGACCAAGGAACAAATGCTTCATCCTTTATCTCTGTAATTTTTTGTTTGACTCATCTCAATCATTTCATTAAGGACTTTTTCCATTCTCATGCTCTTTTCCTCCTTCAAAATGTTCTTTAACATTGTCCTTTAACTGAGAAAAGAAAAACTGAAACCGGTCTTGTTACAAGCTGTTTAAGAAAGAGAAAAATACGGAGACCCAGCCCAAAGCTTAAAGCTATTCATGGACTCCCATTTACAGATATTTGCCATTTTAAATCTAGTTTAAAGTGCACTGTTTCCGTTTACACATTGCCCAACATTTGTTCACGTAAAAATGATTTGCAAAACCTACAAACAGAAAAACAAGAGTACACTCGTCCCTGCATATATCCATGATTATATCACGTGCTTAACAAATATCTCACAAACAAAGTGTTAGCAGTAAGACAATGTTACCCATAACCTAGATGAACTCACTCTAATAAAATAATGCCCCTTATTGAATGGTTCACATTTATCACATTTCTCAACCTAAACACCCCTCAGTGAAATAACATTATACCCTTTTGAGCCTCAGACACTGGATTTGATAACATACAACAAGACACAACAAAAAAATATTTAGGATTATATGAATATTCATGATTACAGAAATTATTCAAATATGAATAATGCTGAGATTAAGCAAAATGAAGCTTTCTATAAGTCCTTGCAACTAACGTGTATGTGTTGGATGATCAATTGTTCAATTCTCAGACCAGCCTATCAGCATTCAAGACACCGTTTTGACCTCTCACACTTACTTTCTACCTGTATTTTAAAAAGTAGGGCAAAATCATTACTAAAATTTCATTATTAAATCATAAATTGTGCATGTGCATAGTTGCAAGAACTTACACAGTACATAGTACTTACGGCAATAAACTACAGTATTAATTCATGATTACAATTAATAAAACAAGCCACTGTTTTACCAGGTAAATAATAGGTCAGGTGCTCCGAAGCGACTTTTCAAACCAAAAACTTTTTTTTTTTAAACTTAACTCTTAAGAGTCAAAGTATAAAGGCCCATTCACACCTAGGACGATAACTATAATAAACATATAGAGTTTAAAAATAGTTCTAAATCCAAAAGAATACAGTCCACAAATATAATGATAATGCCACAGATGGACAATCTCATTGGGGTTACTTTCAAAACACTGACAGCCAAACAGAATCCATTCTTCTTGAAAGATCTCAAGCGTTTAAAGTTGCATGCAAATGCATGCTTATAATAATCGTTCTTGGCGTGGATGGACCTTAACGACTGACCCAATCAAACAATCTCAGAAAATATATGAGGGTGTAAGACAATCAGCTTTGGTCCTTACACTGGAACATGAAACACACATGCTGAATACATATACAAGATCTGCGTATACACATTCAATTTTTTTTGAATAATATACAAAAAGAGAAAAATTCACATTGTGCAGGTTTGACCCGATTTGCATCTTAAAACAATGTTAAAACTGTCCAAGTTGCGTTTGCGTATATGTGTGTGACTGGCTACTGGCTTATTGTAAATGTATTTTGCTTGTTTGTGTAGTGCTGCAAGTGGCACAATGGGCTCTCTGACCTGCAGAGGGCAAAAAAGACGTGTATAAAAAGACAAGGGAGAGAGAGAGAGTGCTTGGTATCAAGATAAAGCCTTAAAGGTGCCTATTGCTTTGAATTTGAATGGCATTCGATTTCAATTTCCACAGCGCTACTCCATATCCATGGCGAGGGTGACAAAATCCACTTGGACAATAATGTATTTCATGAAGTATGAGTTATCGTATGATTCATCAGCTCCACTCTTTCTTCTCATACGCATCGTTTCCTGAACAGGCAGGGGACGGGAAACACAAAACAGCCTTTGGCATCACTGAAGATGAAGCTCCCGTTGAGCAACGGCTTAATCGAAGGTACAGTTTCTGCTCCGTTAACCGTTTGCAGTTTTGAGCTCACACCAGCAGGTGGCGCTTTTTGTGCAGGGCGAGGTGGTCGGAGCGAGAAAAGGTGCGATCACAGTCAGGGCACTGGAACGGCTTTACACCTGTGTGCTTCCGAAAGTGACGCGTCAGCTCATCAGAGCGGGCAAACTTCCACGTACAGCCTTCCCACATGCACTTGTAAGGCTTTTCACCTAAACGGTCACACAAAGAGATGAGAAGAACATTTAGAAGAGTATTTATTTATTTAAATGAGCATTTTCATCTTTATTTGAGTCAGTAATAATCTGTAAGATGATTAAAAGTGATTAATAAAAAACTGCATTTAGAACTCTTTTGCAACAATATAAATGTCTTTACTTTCATTTATGAAAATACAGTTGAAGTAAAAATCTTTACATACACCTTGCAGAATCTGCAAAATGTTAATTATTTGACCAAAATAAGAGGCATTATACAAAATGCTTATTTTTTTATTTAGTACTGACCTGAATAAGATATTTCACATTAAAGATGTTTACATATAGTCCACAAGAGGAAATAATAGTTGAAGTTATACAAATGCACCAGTTCAAAAGTTTACATACGCTTGATTCTTAATACTGTTTTGTTACCTGAATGATCAACAACTTTTTTTTTGTTTAGTAATAGTTGTTTTATGAGTCCCTTGTTTGTCCTGAACAGTTAAACTACCTGCTGTTCTTCACAAAAATCCTTCAGGTCCAGCAAATGCCTTGGATTTTGAGCTTTTTTGTGTATTTGAACCCTTTCCACCAATGATTGTATGATTTTGAGATCCATATTTTCATACTGAGGACATTTGAGGGACTTATATGCAACTATAACAAAAGGTTCAAATGCTCACTTATGCTTCAGAAGGTAACATGACGCATTAAGAGCCAGAGGGTGAAAACTTTTGAATTTGGAGATCAGGGTAAATGTAACTTATTTTGTCTTATGGGGATCATGTAAATATCTTCTGTAGCTTCTGAATGGCAGTACTAAATGAAAAAATTAGGCAAAATAAGTTTTCACCCCCCAGTTCTTAATGCATGGTTTTTCCTTCTGGAACATCAGTGAGTGTTTGAACCCTTGAGTCCCTCAGTTGTCCTCAGTGAAAAGATACATCTCAAAATCATACAGTCACCATTGGAAAGGGTTCAAATACACAAAAATGCTGAAAAACCAAAGAATTTATGAGACCTAAAGGATTTTTCTGAAGAACAGCAGTTTAGGACAAACAAGGGACTCACTATGAACAACTAATGAACAACTATCACTAAACAAAAAACAATTCAACTATTATTTTCTCTTGTGGACTCTGTAAATGTCTTTTATGTGAAATATCTTATTCAGTACTAATTAAAAAATAACATACATTTTGTATGATCCCTCTTATTTTGGTAAAATAATTACCATTTTTCAGATTCTGCAAGGTGTATGTAAACTTTTGACTTCAACTGTATATTTAAATCAAAAGCTGTTATTTTAAACTGTACTAATATATAATAAAATTACTGTTTTTCTGTATTTTTAATCAAGTAAATACAGCTTTTGGTTTTTTCAAAAACACAAAATGTTTCCCTGACGAAAACATCAGAATACATCCCAGCAAAAAAGTGTCACAAAATAATTAAGTGTACGAACAAAAGTATGCAAATATAGTATATTATAGTATATAGTATATATTGACCTGTATGTGTGCGTCTATGAGCTTTCAGGTGGGAGCTTTTGGTATAGACTTTATTGCAGCCATTGAAGTCACAGCGATGAATTCGACGCTTCTTCAGTGGATCTGGAGACTCCACCTTTCGACGTACAATCACTGAATGTGTGTTTGCTCTGTTATAAACAAAAAGAAACATGAGCGTTTGAAGTGCAACTCTTGCTTTAACCACCAGGGGTCAGAACCATAACATACAGTCCACCTCAAAGCCAAGCTGGACAGACAATTGTATTAAGCTACCGGAGAATTATATGCATTTATGACCTTAGGTAGCTCCACATTCAATTTTGTTTGAATGTGGAGCTAAAGTGAATAACTCGTTCCGCATCGTTTGTGCTACAAACATGAATAATACATCCAAAAGCGCAATTCTAAATGACTGAACTTAAGCTTTCCCGCTTGTAGACAATAAACCAGTTAAAAAAAACTCCCATTGTGTTTAATTAAACAGGAACACCTTTTACTGTCAGTTCCAGCCTAAAAACATCCTATAATTAAATATATCCTTTTTCTCTCTCTTTCTTTTTTTTCCTCATGTCTCCATTAAACCTCTCCGTACACCTTACCCTCCCTGTCTGTTTTAAGCTACATATTTTCAGTCTTCATCTACAATGTCACTTACTCTCCCACTTCCTAACATTTGTCCCTAAAAGTAGCTATTTTTTTGCCACCGCACCCAAAATAAAATGATCATTCTACCTCTGCCTCCTCCCTTCCTCTCTCAATCAAGCACTTTCTCCTCCCTTCCTCATAAACATTGTTCCTTTCTCTGTATTTCACCACCTTTTTTCCTCTCAGTCACACAGTCTGTCCATAACCGATGACACTTCGCCCACTGGAAGTCGTCACACATACACAAAATAAGACTGCAAAAACGTCTACACATACTCTAAAGCATGCACTTGTATGGGCTCAAGCGCAGATATGCTCCCACCCCATGAGGGCTAGAAGAATACTTGGAGCCACACTGTCTCTGAAATGCATGCTGGGGGATTTTATCAGACCCACAGCAAGAAACATCAGATATAGAAATATATGCATTACACCACACATGCATATTTGTATAACTGAACTACTAGACAAGAGATAGATAGTTAGATAGATAGATAGATAGATAGATAGATAGATACTATGTGTACAGTGTGTGTAGCATTTGTTTCTGTGTCTAATTACAGGTTTCTGTATGGAATCCAGTAGGTCGTTTTGACGCACAGATGTACAGTGAGTAAAAAGTGTGTGAAACATGAGGCAAAACCCTTTAAAGTGACAAGCTGTGACCTGTCTCACAAAGAACCGCACAACTGCGTGCACATACACAAACTCATCTCATTTAACCAAATTGTTCTTATTAGTAAGATATAATTTTTGAATTAACTTCTTATAGTACATGCACAAGCTGTGATCATACAAAAGAAAACAAATGGTGATATAATGAAGAACAAATTGAGCATACGTGTGTGTTTGAGGGTTCAGTACTTACTCATAACTTGGTGGGACAGTAATGACGGGTGAGGTTATTTCCTGGCTGTGGGAATCCTGAGCTTGTTCAGGGTGGGGCTCGGATTTGATTGGCTTCAGGAGCTCATAATTGTCTGGGGGATTCTCTGACTTCATTATAGAGACTGAAGAGAAGAGACAGGAGACAAATCAATCAAACATACAAAAATATGTAAGGCTCTTTTACTACAGCTGTCACCCATCACTTTACAATACGTACTAATACCTAAATTAATGCTGACTTCAACATGAGCTCGTGATTAGTGAAGACATGAGCTAATCATGAATCAATTAAGTGCTATCCTTAACTACAACAAGAGTCATATGGATTCATGCTTATTCCTGCATAAGAATGACACTATGCTAATTTGTATTTAGAATTATTTGTAAGTACATTGTGTCATGACTTTAATTTAAGAGGCGTATCATTACTAATTCATTATTAACTACCCATACACAATTATCAACTCATGCCTTGTTGAAGCATCATTTTTTGATTAAAAGATTTTTTGATTAAATTATCCCAAAAACACCACAAAAACACATATTGTGCCTTTACATTTATTTAAAAAAATCTAAATATGTCTCATTCCTTCTTTTAGAGACTGTTTGATTCAGTTTACCCTAAATGTTAATTAAAAGGGTCATCAGATGCCCATTTTCCACAAGTTGATATGATTCTTTAGGGTTTTAATGAAAAGTCTATAACATGCTTTGGTTAAAATGTCTTCAAAAACAGCTCTGTTCACAGTGACCCGTTTCGGTGCACGTCCCTTTAAATGCTAATGAGCACTGCTCACCCCGCCCCTCTCTTCCGTGGGGTGATGAGCGGTTCTCTCTGAGACTGTAAACTTTAGCCGCATTTAGCCACGGAACTTGCTAACTAGCACATTATTAGGAAAGGCGATTTGCAAAGATTTATAAAAATCCTTACACTCACTTCTTCAAAAACAAAAGTAATTCTCTATGTCTCAAGCGGCTCAGGTGTCGGTAGTAAATGACGACTGCTATGATCATTCTTATATCCAACAACAATACACCTCAGTCGCTTAGGAGACATTCTTGTCTGCTCCTGCTCCAGTGTCAAAACAATGGCGGACAGTTTACAGGTCACTCAGAGCGGGTCTAAGGTAAGACGACCGTGTCAATCAACAATCGTGGGAGCGACACACAGCCAAGAATCTGAGTATGGCTTGATTTGAGAAAGGAGTTATTATTTATAGGGATTTAAAAAAAAAAATTAATAGGGTGGATGTGTACACTCACTGCCAAAACACATTTATGTTCAAACAACACGTAAGAGTGAATTTTGCATCCGATGACCCCTTTAATGCATTAGCTATCAAACATGTACTGACATGTACAGTAGTTACTGCCGTTATCCATGCATGAATCCATATGACTCCAGTCATAGTTAAAGATAGCACTCACTCAATTGATTCATGATTAGCTCATGTCTTCACTAACCATTAATTTTTGCTGAAGTAAGCAATAATTTAGGGATCAGTTAATGATTATTCATGTACCTTTACTGTAAAGCATTAGCCCTGTGTGTGATACACAATGTAATCCTACTTACACTGTTTGTGGTTAGCAGGATCCTCAGGTGTGACAGGTGATATCATGATGGAGGGAGACAGGTGTAGTGGGGGAGGGTAGAGCACAGGTAACGTCTGCAGCATAGAAAGTACTGGAACAATAGGTGTCAAAACCTGCATCAGATAAAAACCAGAAAAACAAACAGATGGATTACAACACAAGAAATGTCTGTTGATCTCTAAGGTTTAGATAAGACATCACAGGGATTCGTTCTGTGATATACTGTTTTGTTCAAATCTACTTTTATTTTAGCAATGATGCATTAAATCTACCAAAGGAGACAGTATAACAATTTCAAATAAATGCTATTTTTTTGAAGTTTCTATTTACCAAAGAATCCTGAAAAAACGCATCACAGTTTTCATAGAAATATTAAACAGGTTTTCAACACTGATCATAATCAGCATTAGCATATCAGAATGATTTCTGAGGAATCACATGACACTGAACACTGAAAATTCTTCATTGCCATCACGGGAATGAAGTTACACCTAAAAAATGTTTTTTAAAAAAATCCAGAAATCAAAAAAAAAAAACCTATGAATTACTGTTTGACACTATTACTGTTTTTTACTGTACTTTTAACTATTAATAAGTAAAATAAGACTTTTTAAATAAATTTAAAACTGAAATTTTAGTCACAATGAAATCAAAAATTACAATTGTTCAATTGTACATTTTTACACATTGTTAAAGTATTTATTATAAATGATTTTAACTATGCACATAATTTTTTTTAAAATCATTTGCACTTGTAATCTTTAATCAAAAACATTAACCCTTCTCTCTCTCAACGACATCTCTTCATGATGTATAACTCGAAAAAGGTGTTGGACTATGCTGACCAGGCTTTTAGCACCTTTTAGTGGGAATTTGATTGACAGATGATCTGACCAATCATAATGCCAAATCCACCATTTTGTTTGACAAACAAAACAGACAGTAAAGTTAATAATTTAGCGCCAGTAGAGTCGAATTTGAAAATGGTGTATTGACATCTTTCCACGGTTAGGACAACATACCATCTGATGTTCATTCATGTGTATTTCATGCTATAACTAGCAGAAAGAGGTCGATTCATGTTTGAACCACTAGAACTGAGGCCCTACAGCAATCTGCCACATTAAATAGCCCCAAAAATTATATTTATTGTTTGAATTTCTTTAAAAAATGACCGAATTTAAAAGCTGAGATTTTAATATCAAAATTAGCCTGCTCTGTCTTGTCTATCGGCGTGTTGTCAGTGTCTTCTCTACTCTGCAATATATTTTTCACTGAGTGATCATGTGTGGCCTGAGAACACAATCGCCTCAATTCAAGTGGTGTGTGAACGCTTCCTCTTTACTACAAATTATAGCAAGAAATAAACATGAATGAACATTACAGATATGTTGTCTCAACCGTGGAAAGACAACAATACACAAAAGTCCACTGATGTTAATCTACCTCTCCTGTTTGGGTTGTTTGTCGGACAAAATGGCAGACTCTGTATTATGATTGGTCAGATCGCCTGTCAATCAAACTCCCAGAGAAGGCTGAAATCCTGCCCTACATTCCAAAAGCCATTTCACTTGGATCACAATAGGGAGGAAAAGACTATTGCAACTTCTCAAGTCACTGTACATATGAATTCCATTTTTATAATAGGTACACAAAAATTTATAGATAAATACAATGTTTTTTTGCACATGTACACTGGATTACCATGAAAATACCACTGCATGGGAATATGGTAATCATTCAGTATCAAGCTACTACCACAGCGCATTAAGGCATCACCACTATTCTTACCGGAGACATGGGAAGTGCCAGAGGTGGGGTCAGCTGCCTTGTCTGAGACCCGGAAGTGCTTCCTGTTAAAGAGCCGGAGCCAGAGCCGGGGCGAGTACGTGACACCGGACTGCAGCTCTCATAAGGGGATGGGGGAGTGGCTCTGGGAGATGACGATGCCAGAGACGATGAAGGTGACGAAACGGAGGATCTTTTGCTGACGGATAAGTCGACAGGCTCGCTCTGGGAGTGATGGACATCCTGGGACAGAGGGTGTGTGTGAGGTGGGCTCATGTAGGAATAGTGTGCTTGGTGGTAGTGATGAGAGTATAGGTGAGCTGTGGAAGTAGGGACCATGGAAGGTGACAACACGACTCCGAATGCCTCAGGTCCAGGTTTAATCAAATATGCTGGGTAAGTCAACGACTGAGAGAGAAAGACAGAGAGAGACATTAAACACTCTGTGAACTTGCTAGCATATTTACACATTCACATGTACATAATTACACAAGCACTCATATAAAGCAGCTGCACTGGGTGAGTCTGGGGACTATAAAGACTAACTTTGAATGACTGAGTAGGAGCCAAATTCAACTTCCCACCCCATATAAACTCCTAACCTAATAAGAAAGGAATGCATGTCCATCTGCAGCTAGAGGAAGACAGAAAAAAAAGACCAAGCGAGATGAGTTTAGGAGATACGTTTTGTAAAGTCCTCCTAATAATATTCTCAGGCAATTTAAAAATATCCTTATTAGTCTCTATAAACGAGTCTTGTGTTATTACCAAGAAATCAAGGACTGTGCATGGATACTGCGCTACAACAAACAAACCGAGGACCCAAGACCAGGGCGCTCAGATGGCATTATGCCAGGCAGCCCATTGTGTGTTAGTTGGTAAGGCAGCTTTGTTATTGGAAACGGAAAGTGAAGCATTGTTTTCTTTAAAATCACATAAACCGGACACGAAGAACTAGACAAGTATCAGGAAGGTGGAGGACAATTTCAGATTAGTCCAAAACAACTTCTTTTGGCTAACAGACTTTAATCAGGTTACACACCGTATTGAATTTAACACGGATGAAAACGAGGGTGTGAGGGATACAATGGCACGCACTTTATAAAGGTCCCAGATTGTGTTGATGATTTATTCACGTCAAAAATTAAATAATGCGCTACCCTGACTAAGTTATGTACACTACCAGTCAAAAGTTTTTGAACAGTAAGATTTTTAATGTTTTTTAAAGAAGTCACTTCTGCTCACCATCCTGTGTTTATTTAATCCAAAGTACAGCAAAAACAGTACAATTTTGAAATATTTGTACTATTTAAAATAACCGTTTTCTATTTGAATATATTTTAAAATGTAATTTATTCTTGTGATTGCAAAGCTGAATTTTTAGCATCTTTAGTCCAGTCGCATGATCCTTCAGAAATCATTCTAATATTCTGATTTGCTGCTCCAAAAACATTTATTATTATTATTAATATGCTGAAAATAGCTGAGTAGAATTTTTTCAGGTTTCTTTGATGAACAGTTCAGAAGAACAGCATTTATCTGAAATAGAAATCTTTTGTAACATTATACGTCTTTATCATCACTTTTGATCAATTTAAAGCATCCTTGCTAAAAAAAAAAAAAAGTATTGATTTCTACAATTTCTTTCCCCCCAAAAATAAAAAAAATTTATACTGACTCCAAGCTCTTGAAGGGTATTGTGTATAATGTTACAAAAGCTTTTTATCTCATAAAAATGCTGATCTTTGGATCTTTCTATTCATCAAAGAATCTTGAAAAAATGTACTCAGCTGTTTTAAATATTGATAATAATAATAACAAAAACGTTTCTTGAAAAGCAAATCAGCATATTAGAATGATTTCTGAACAATCACGTGACACTAAAGACTGGAGTATTGATGCTGAAAATGTAGCTTTGATCACAGGAATAAATCACATTTTAAAATATATTCAAATAGAAAGTAGTTATTTTAAATATTAAACATATTTCACAATATTACTGCTTTTGCTGTATTTATGATCAAATAATTGCAAGCTTGGTGAGCAGAAGAGAATTCTTTAAAAACATTAAACATTTTACTGTTCAAAAACTTTTGACTGGTAGTGTACACTAAAAAAATATGATGTAAAAAACTAATTTCACTCATAAACTTAGTGTATTTGACATATAATTATGAATAACATTTAATTAAACAAAAAAGTAGAAAAACTAAAAAAAGTATTTTCTTATAAAACTTTGGGGAAAAAAATTAATTTTTACAGCGTAGATGGGATCTTTCTTTGTACCATCATACCAACCTTTTCTTTACAACTAATTTATTTGAGAATATTTACCCTTGTACTCACCATGTCTGGCTTTATTGGGTCACACCTGAGCATGGCTGCCACCGCTGGAATTCTGGAAAATACAGAGAACAACGAGTAGAATATCAGTTAGTAACAAGAAATCCCAAATTAGAGACATGTCGTTAGCCATCAGGAAGTCATTCTTCATTCCAAGCACACAGAAGCAGAGAAGCATGCAAGAGGCGCTGAAACACTAAACACTTAAAGTACAGGGGAAGTTAGAATGCCCAGGGCTATGAACCGTGTTTGTGTGTGCTTGTACATAAGTTTGCAACACTATTAGTGTGCTTTTTTCCACCTGACTCACTTACCCAGTGGTCTTGGGAAACAGAAAGGCCACATCACAGTATTGCTATTAAATGCTACTATTTCATTCTTAGATAATGATTCATTCCCTGATTTTAGGGTGTTTCTTCAACAGGGGCTTTTTGACTCAGTTATTTTTTTATTGCCTAACTGATAACTTCCATCCTTTGTGTATGTTTGTGTAATGTCTTAAAAGTAATTTTTTTTTATTTATGTTTTTATTTGTAAGTTTTTGAAAGAAATTTCTTATGCTTAATAGCCTTCATTTATTTGGTCAAAATGCAGAAAAAAAACAGTAATATTATATTACTATATATAATAGTATTATGACAATTTAATATAACTGGTACACTGTAAAAAAAAAAGTTTTTTTCAACTTAAAATAATTTGTTACCCCACTGACTTCACTGACTTAGTCAACTAAAATATTCCAGTTGTCACTTAAATCAACATTAAGTAACTTAAAATTTTAAGTTGGCTAAACTAAAAATTATATTAAGTTGAAACACCTTTTAGAAATCATTTTTTTACAGTGTAACACTTTACAATAAGGTGTCATTTGATGCATTAACTAACATGAACAAACAATAAACAATACATTTATTACACTATTTATTAATCTTTGTTAATGTTATTAAAAAAAATACAGTTCTTTATTGTTTGTTCATGATAGCTCACAGTGCATTAACTAATGTTAACAAACCCCAATTGTGATTTTAATAATGCATTAGTAAATGCTGAAATTAACACGAACTAATATTAATAAATGCTTAGTTTCTAACTAATGTAGTTAACTAATGTTAACTAATAAACCTTATGGTAAAGTGTTACCAATCAAAATAAAGATCATAAATATCTTTACTGTAACTTTTGCTGAGTTTAATGTGTCCTTTTTAAATAAAATAATTGATTTATTTAAACTTTTGAATAGTAGTGTTTATAAATTAATACAATTTTATTTTTATATAAATAATATAAAGTAATTCATTGTAAATTATGATATCCTAATCAAAGAGTTAAACGCAGTTTTAGGTACACTTTACAATAAGTTTCATTAGTTAACATTAGTTAACTACTTTAGGTAACATGAACTAAGAATGAACAATACTTCTGCAGCATTTAATAATCTTAGTTAATATTAATTTCAACATTTACTAATGCATTATTAAAATCAAAAGTTTGTTAACATTAGTAATGCAATGTGAATTAACAAACTAACAATGAACGACTGTATTTTCATTTACTAACATTAACAAAGATGAATAAATACTGTAATCAATGTATGGTTCATTGTTCATTCATGTTAGTTCATTCATACATTAACTAATAGTAACTAATGGAACCTTGTTGTAAAGTGTTACCCAGTTTAATTTAGTGAAAATATCTAAATTTTACAAATAAAATAGAAAATTTTACACAATTGTTCGTCAGTTCATTATTTTTGCCAAAATTTAAAGTTAATGTACTCAAAGCATGCTGGAAATGAAATATGAGACATCAGCAAAGAAAAATCTAGAAGAAATCAACTATTTTATTCCAAAAAAGTAATTTCCACCACAGAATGCTATTAAACCACAATAAATCATTTGAGATGCGACCGAAATGTTTAAATCAGAGAAATGTCAAATGCCTGTACTGCTTGATACTGTAAGTGAACAAATTAAATAAGCTAGTAAGAGTGTGAATTATAAGAGACTTTTCTAAAAGTTCACAGGGTCAAAAGCATCCTTAGTAGAAGAATACAGCTAACAAGTCTACAAAGCACAAAGGAACCTAAAAGCAAAAGATAAAAGGTCTACAGCAATACCAGCTCATCAGATATCTTAGATATGATCATGTGGTCTTGTGAACACAAAAGAGACAAATATGTTTTGCTGGTTGATCTGTCTGTGTGTTTTGTTTGAGACCACAAAGCCTAACACAAAGATGCAGGTGCTACAGTCTATGGGTAATTGAAATTAAAAATGTTTTTTTTTTTTTTCACTGAAATTCAGTATATGCATAGACTCAAAGCAGGAATGGGCTGAGGGACACTTCATCAGTGAGCCATGAGACTAACTTAATGATAAGTGAGTGCTTTTACAGTCCAAAGTCTGAAAGACAGAGGAAGAAACAGAGAGAGAGAGGGGTGAATGTGAAGTTTCTTTTTACAATCATTAACCCAGGGTGGTGCTGTTAGCACACACAAACACACACACACACACACACACACACACACACACACGTACAGAACAATCTATACTAGGTCCATTGAGTCCAGATCCACTCCCAGCAAACTGAACACTCCTCGGTCCTCAGAAACACATATATAAACAGGACTGCAATCCCAAGAGACAATGCTGATCACACACACACACACAGGCTTGTGAAACACTCCCATTGGCCCCAGGGTCAGGTGTGGGTTAACAAAACAACATGTTGAAGCATACACACAAACACAGACATACTCATCCAAACCTGAAACCAAGAGTATAGAATTCCATACAGATAAAGAGACACCAAAACATAAGACATGTCACAACAGATGAGTTAAACGCTGTTCAGGATCAAGTTCGAATACTTCACTATGTGAAAGGATGTGTAACTAGACTCTTACTTAATGTCTGTAGTGTTTTAAATGAATGGTTCAGCCAATAATTGAAAATATGCCATCATTTGTTGAGCCTGTGTGACTGTGTCTTCCATTAAAGACAAAAAGAGAAGTTTAGCAGAATGCGTAGGCTGTTCTTTTCCATACATTTAAACAACAAAAGTGACAAAAATACATCACAGTTCTTTCGTATTTCATTCGAAATTCCAAAATGGATGAATTATTTTGTGTTCTGTTTAGAACAAAAACAAAAGTTACATAAGTTCGGAATGACATGAGGGTGAGTAAATAATGACAGGCATTTTATTATTGGTTGAACTAACCTTACGTTTAGAAAACTGCATGAGATGAACCCTCTTTAATATCTTGATGACAGTAATGGGTTGTATTTGTTAGTCAGGTTTTCGTAAGGAAGGCCTACACTACAGTTCAAAAGTTTGGGGTCAGTAAGATTTGCTCATGTTTTTGTTCATGCCATGGGTCATTCTACAGAAATGTCCACTTTTGGTATGACAAGATTTTTCTAACATTTAAGACCACATTATTAGATTACCTTTGACTTTATGAATACATATAAATGACAGCTTAATGATTTTTTTTAGATCTTTTTTGTGCAGTTATTTAAAGACCACATGTACCATTTTTTGTCACTGGTGTAACCTTCTTTGGCAATACTTAAGGGTTTTTTTTAATTATTTCTAGATTTTTTTCAGCACATGTCATCAGAGTTACAGAAAAATAATAAAAATGTAAAAGAAAAGGAGATTATGTTTTATTTATTTAATTTGACTGAAAAAAAAAACACAGTAACACCAGTGACACAATAAATCACCAGTGACATACATAAGACCTGATATACTGATCTTCACTGCTGTTACCCATAAGGAAGGTAACACCAGTGATAGTAACACCACTGACAATTTCATGAAAAATGCATTTTACGAAATAGCTGCTGCAAGGTATCAAACCACATGATGTCAATCGTGGTATACTCACTAGTTTAGCAGTTTAATCCATTTGTATTCTAGTTTTTTACAATTCCCTAACAATAAAGTAGGTCGCACCAGTGACTTCAACTGAAAGCTTCATATGAAATCATGAGAAAAATGAGAACATTTCTAATAACTGAAAAGAGACAGTGGATGTAAAATGGGCCTTTTTTCATAGATCTTTAAAAAATAGAAAGAAGGAAGTCAAGTGATGTCATCAGTGTGATTTTTATTTCAAAATAAATGATTTTTGTTTAACAGCAACACCAGTGACAACTCCAGGGGACCACTATTTTCATTACATATTTTAGAATACTTATTCAGCATTTAGTTTTTTTATGGCATTTACATCATATATTTGATAGTTATGAATACATTATTGTATTTTAAATGGTAGAAAAAAAACTGTTTTTGACCTCACTTTTCCTCTGTACATGGTTGTGGGGAGCGACGAGCGGTTTTGTGGTGCTTGGAATTCTATATAATTAATTTTAAAAACAAATATTGCTACATTAATGGCTCAAGAAGGTATAATTGTTCAAATACCATATTGTTTCATTTTAAAATATAAAGAAATTGTAACCCTGAAGTGTTTTTCCAAGTGTAAAATTTCTGTAAAGGCTAGGGACAGAAAAATGGACATTTCCATAGAATGACCCTCATGTGGTCATCAAAGCTGCATTTATTTCATATAGTTTTGAAGTAAATGTGAAATATTATTACCATTTAAAATAACTGTTTTCTAAAATTTTTGCAAAGATGACTTTTTTAGCTGTCTTCAGTGTCACATGATCCTTCAGATATGCTTGATTGTGTTTAAAAACATTATTTCTGCTTAATATTACTTTATATGTTTGTGGAAACTGTGATACATTTGTTTCAAGATACTCTGATGAACAGTAAGTTCAAAAGAACAACATTTAATGCATTTTTGCTGAATATAAGAATTTCTCGGGAGAAGAAAAATTGTCCCCCACTTTTTTAAACAGTAGTTTATACTTATGTGCTTTGTATACTTAAAAAGCACAGCTTTTCTTTTTAACTTGTCTGCAGTAGCATCAAAGTTTTAAGCTCCTTCTTAGGAAATCTTAGTCAAACAAACAGTCCTTTTCCAAATAAGAGACCGACATTTTTTATATCGCCCTCATAGCTGTTGCACA
Organism: Labeo catla; assembly: GCA_012976165.1. Lineage (NCBI taxonomy): Eukaryota > Metazoa > Chordata > Actinopteri > Cypriniformes > Cyprinidae > Labeo > Labeo catla. The sequence goes on along the minus strand of VONZ01000014.1, from coordinate 3,132,171 downwards.
CAGACAGTCCTCAGGAAGGAAAAACAAATGTTGTTTTGAATTTCTCAATATGGATTCTGTCAATATGATGAGGTGAAGTAAAGTGAGGTGTTCACAACTGTCCTGCGGGCTTGGCAGAGTTCAAGTGCACCTGTTACATTAATCATGAAGCCTTTCACTGTTAACAACAACAAAACACACTCACATACACAGAAAAACTCACAAGATTGTTAATTAAACTTTACAGTCTCATAAAATAAAGGGAAGTTAGTGCATGCTCCACTAGGTGCGGTTAGTATGGAGAGACTGAAGTGCCAGACTTCATAACACATCAAATACCAACAATTATCGTTTTCTATGAGCAATTTAATTTTACTACAATTATAGTCTTTGTAAGTGAATAACACAACATGTTTCTATCCTCTGTCTCTCTATCTCTGTTATATATACTTAGCTGAAAACACATATTTAGAAGTAAAATGTATGTTTTTCGAATCACATTAACAGCTTTATATTTTGTTAACAAGTTAAAGCTTTTAAACAGTGTGGCTAAGTTTAATATTTCCAAGTATCTTTTGGGTTTAGTGTCATTATTAATTATTTTTCTTCAATGCTGTGGTGCATTTAACCTCAGTTGACACTGTTCGATGAACTCTTTCTGTCAAATCTACTAAGTGTGATACCTTACAAATTACACACACTCTTTACTCAACATTGCAGACCGGTGAAGTAGGCAAATCCATTAAGATACACGCACACTCAAAACCACAGAATGCCAGTGTTACGCTCTAATGCAGTTTCCTAGTGGAGCGAAATGCTCCGGATTGCTTACATAGAGAAAATGCAAAGACCAAAATTACAAAGTGCAAATTGAATAGCCAACCCATGTAAAACCAAAACCTGGTTCAGTGCACACAACCACTGCTCTCAGATAACAGGTTTTCACCCAGGTGCCAGGTGTCTGAGAGATGCACGAGATCTGAGATTGAACTTGATGATCACTATGTGAAAAACTACAGATAGGCTTCTATCTGACTGAAAGATTTAGGCCCAAGTCCAAATTTAACAAGAAGACCGCAGCGTGTGTTATTGTTTCCATAGTAGGACTAACACATAGAGAAGCCCTGCTACATGGGGGCCATGGTTTCCCTTCTGGCCTTTCTTGAAACTAAAGAAAAAGAGAAAGAAAGACACGGGGAAACAGAGAGGGAGAGATAGGGGCTGAGCATTTGAACAATGGTATGCGGCTCTGAAAATGATCCTCTTTTGTAGTGGAGTGTTTGTGTGTGTATTGCGATAACATCAGAGTATTGATCCAAGGAAAGAGTCGTGTGAGTGGGTGGAGGGTCTAGGCAAGTGTGTGTGTCTGTGTGTGTGTGTGTGCGTGTGTGTGCGTGTGTGTGTACTCCCCCTAGGCAGCCTCCCCTCAAATGCTGAAAACAGGAAAAGAGGCTCCATGTGCCAGATGGAATGTCTGACGCAAACCTCAGCCTTGAAACAAAGCTCAGAATACAACAGCCTTACTGACCCTGGGACTTTGACTGTTAGTTTTATTGTATTTGATTTTACACCAAAAACACCATATCAACCATGTGCATACATACAGTAAACATAAGCTTCATACAGTCCAAAACATGCAAAGACGGGATGCTCACACATTCTAAATGTAGGCCTAGCTGATCACAAACCATTTACTGCAGAAACCTATCAGAACTGGGCTTGAAGCCATTTAATTACAGGAGAAGTCTACTTCCAGAACAAAAATTGACAGGTAACGTACTCACCCCCTTGTCATCCAAGACGTTCATGTCTTTCTTTCTTCAGCCATAAATAAATTATGTTTTTTGAGGGAAACATTTCAGGATTTTTCTCCATATAATGGACTGCCATAGTGCCCCGATTTTGAACTTCCAGTTTAAATGCAGCTTCAAACGATCCCAAATGTGGTTGTAAACGATCCCAGCTGAGGAAGAAGGGTCTTATCTAGCAAAACGATCGGTTATTTTCATAAAAATAATACAATTTATATACTTTTTAATGGCAAATGCTCACCTGCCTCTCTCTCCCTGAACTGTTTTTTCCAGTTCATGACAGTTAGGGTATGTCGAAAAATTCCCATCATGTTCTCCCTCAACTTCAAAATCATCCTACATCACTGTTTTACCTTTTTTGTTGAGGGTGTCTGATCTTCTTTGCATGTTCACTTTGCATAGACTGGGTCCGTACTTCTGCAGCGATATAGGATGATTATGAAATCATTTTTGAAGTTGAGGGAGAAATACGAGTTTTTTGACATACCCGAACTGTCTTGACCCAGAATACACAGAGTTCAGGGAGAGCAAGACAAGACGAACGTTTGAGATTAAAAAGTATTTAAATTGTTTTTTTTTTTTAATAAAAATATCCAATCGTTTCGCTAGATAAGACCCTTCTTCCTCGGTTGGGATTGTTTACAACCACATTTGCGATCAACTGAAGCTGCATTTAAACTGCATTTTGGAAGTTCAAACTTGGGGCACCATAACAGTCCATTACATGGAAAAAAAATCCTGAAATGTTTCCCTCAAAAAAAATAATTTCTTTACCGCTGAAGAAAGAAAGACATGAACATCTTGAATGACAAGAGGGTGAGTTTCCTTTAACTATGTACAGTCAAACCAAAAATTATGCAGACACCAGATAGAATTTTTGATATATTTTTTTTACTAGTGGGTGCAGGACACGATAGTTCATTTATGTAAGGGAGGATAGCAAAATAAAGTAAACTGTGACATAATACACCCAAAAATTCTTGATACACTAGACTACTAGTAAAAAATTTGATTTGACACTTTGACCTGACCATGTTTTGTTACATACCTTTCTATCAAAGTTATATAACATTATCAAGATGAATTTGTTCTGACACAGTTTAACTCTTTAGTTGTCATATTTTATTACCATTTTCTAAACTATAGCAAATGTGATAATGTGAGAATTTTTGAAGGTGTCTGAATACATTTTTGACTGTATGGCATGTACCATTTGGCAAAACTTTAATTAATTGTAATGGACAATCAAAGTGACCATATATGATTATAAGATCAGTAGTTCATGCATATTATGTAAAGTATATAAATCAAGGTGTCATGACATTTCTAACTATTTGGGTGTACATTAACTGAAGACCTGCCATGCATTTTAATGCAGTACTGTTTGTTAACATTTAAACTTATTATAAAGTGTTGCAGAGAAATTTCTGTCATTTCTCAACTCAGAAAGGTGAAAAAAATAAATGTTTAGTTAAAAAAATCCAACTAAGCCAAAGGAACTTGCCAACATGTTCCTGCACACAGCGTGTTTCATTTGCCTAAAATGTACTTTTGCATATAAGCTCTATCACTGATCATAAACTGACAGAGAGACTGTAAATCATGTAAGATACTTGTGCTGATAAAAGATTCACATTTAAGACCAGCTATAAATACAGTATCGGTACAACTACAGCAGAGCCAGTACCGGTTCATGTCAACAATACTAAAAAAAAAAAAAAAGTGCCAATGTTATTAATACAACAAACAATAACTAAAACAAGCAGACGTCAATGACACGGTCCTTTTTAAAGTGGTTAAAAAACAGTTTAAATGCAATTCTGGTAAATGACTTTAAGTCACCTCTTCTTTGATGGATATCCTACTTAATTTTGCAATTTTGACTTTGTGATATAGTTGAACGAAACATATCTAGGTGGTCTAGCTGTCCAAGGATTGTTTACAAAAGTTTTTTTTTATAAAATAGAAATGATATTGATAGTGATGTATGATGTAGTAAGTTTAGAACCATTAAATTCATGTTTGCATTCAGAAAAAAACTGTTTACGTTTTTGTTTCCATATAAACATGGTGCATACGTTAACCTAGATTCTTAAAAGATTTTTGTAGCCATATATATTTGACGTTGACCCATTACCATCTAGAATAGCACTGTATTTTGTGTAAAATGAAACTTTCTAAAACGAACAGAAGACATTTAAAAAATACGATGGTTTTTATTTTTCGAATATTGAAATATTATCTAGCCTATTTATTCAAGTAAACAAAAGACTGACTGAAATAACTACAGCAGGACGGTTTGATTTAGCTTATTTTAAGCCAAACTATCGTATTTAATGAAGAAAGTAACTTACTTGTCAGTAAATATTCCTCAAGTTTAAAAGTGCGCCGTTATGAAGGACCGCAAACGACAGCAACAAACCCGGATCACGATGGCATGAAACACATCCAAATGACACACTTGCATTTAGACTGACGCCGAAAAAACTTCCCCAAGAGTTACGAAACAACTTCTTATCCAAGTGTTTAAAGTGTCCTGAGTAAATTGAGCGTCTATCACATGATTAGGGCCGGGCGGGCGGGAGCTCGCGGGAGGTGAGGGTGGCTCCAGATACGCGCAACCGGAGACAGGAGGGGGCAGAAGAGAAGAGAAAGGGCTGGGTGTGTGAGTGCCTGCCTGCCTCTCCCTCTCCGCCCTTTCCTTCCTTCTCTGTTTGTCTCTCTCTATCTCTCCCTCTTTCCCTTCCTGACAAGACACGCCTTACAGAGTTTCACAGATCTAACAAGCCTGGATAAAGGTCGAATGGATCTGTAACAATGGGTGAAGAAAAAATAACTTACATAATTTACAAATCATAAATTTTTATTGTTAAATGTTTAATCATGTTGGTACAAGGTCCATAAAGCATGCTGGAGGCAAAAGGGCCCGTGGTAAATATTAGAGTAAATAGTCAAATAATTTAATGATTTATAGCTATATTTACACTACTGGTAAAAAGTTTGAAAGAACTGTCTTATGCTCACCAAGGCTGCCTTTATTTGATCAAACACAGTAAAAACTCTAATATTGTTAAATATTAGTATAATTTAAAAGAACTGATTTCTATTTTAATGTATTTTAAAATGTATTTTATTATTTCAGCAGTCATTGCTTTAGTTTTCAGTGTCGCATGATCATTCAGATATTATTATAATATGCAGATTTGGTCCTCAGTTATTATTGGTTCTGAAATATTAATAATGGTCATTATTATTATTATCACTGTTGAAAACATTTTTTCAATATTTTGTGTAAACTGTGATACTTTTTCAGGATTATCTGATGAATATAAAGTGTAAAAGAACAGAATTTAGTTTAAATACAAACCTTTTGTAACAATTTAAACGTCTTTGATACTTTTGACCAAATTAATGCATTTTAAAAAGTATTTATTGACTTTTTATCTTAATTACCTCAAACTTTTGTGTGTCAGTGTATTGTGGTTTATTATTATTACACTGCTCCATAGTGAAAGCATATTAAGACATTATGATTACACACTGAACTTGTCAGTCACGCAAGGTGTGTATGTATAGACTGGTTGCTGAAGTTATTGTATACTGGAGATATGCCAAGTCATCAGCAACAATAACATACTGCGTACCTGATGACGTCAGTGCGTATCAACCCAACCTGTGTCTATTTACCCGGAATAATAAAGCAAAGCATTCAGATTTACCAGACCTTTACCAGCATTACGTTCGCCCCCAACACTCTCGCTCTCTCACCCACCCACCCACATCTCTCTATATGTCGCACACACCTGCAAAACCAATACTACTACACAAGTGTGAATTTATTTTCTTTTTGGCAGTTAGGGGTGTGGAAGTGGAACTGGTGAAACACCGCACACACAGGTTTGTTTGTATGCATGCACAAACCCACTTTGCACGTGTGCGTGGATGACAGAGGGTGTCGAATGATTATGACTGTCGTATCTATAATTTTATGACTGGAATATTGTTTGTGTGTGTGTGTGCTGTATGTGTGGGTGGATGTGGGTGTATACAGGTATAGGCAGGATTTTCACTCAACTTCTGATATGTGTGATTAGTTAGTGAAACAATAGCGGATGGTGTCATTTCACCTGTTAACGCACAATAGAAAACGCCTTTGCCAAAATATTTTCAGGTAAGTCAAGTTGAGTGAAAATCAGTTATGAAAAATACGACAAAAATCCAGAAAATCTGTGCTTTCTTTTGCTGTCAAATAAATAAAAGCAAAAACTAAACACAGATGAGTTGGCGAACTTTACACCTTCTATGAGCCCAAAATAGAATGCTAAAACAATTTTAGAATGTATTTTAAAGCATGATCTCATGAAAGTCATGATGTCATCATAGACTCATTTCTTCCAGCCAATGGGAATTAGCGCATGATGTCATGGGGGATGGAACATTTGCGCTTATCTTATCTCATTCTGGGCTTTGTGAAGTATAAAACTGCGTTTGTCAAGAACCAATAACAATACAACAGAATTGTCTCATCACATATTTAGAAACATTCCATACTGAAGAACTATTTTTCAACCATATGTAGTGTCACTGCACATAGCTGTATTTCTTCCTCTTCTTTTTTTTTTTTTTTAACTTTACAAATGGAATCCATTCCTCAATAATTTGTACAATTTGAACATATTCCTACACAGACCTGAAAACACACATACATAGGTATCCACATACACAGCACATACACGAAGCATATACACGTGAAGCACTCATATGAAACCAAACACCCACTTTAGTTTTACTGGTAAACCTGCACACAGTGGAATGTTCTGTTGAAACATACAAAAACCCCCAAGGCAAAGATGAGGTTGGAAAAAATCAGAGATAAAAAGACGAAAATGAGAAGGCCAGAAAAACAGTAGTCAAAACTGATAATCAACACTGAAATACAAAGATGTGAAACATGACCGTACGCAACTTAACAGCACGATATTTACCTATACTTACTTAAATTTACATTACACATATTGTTTTAAAGAGCTCTGCAGAACTCTTGTATAGAAACGTACAGCATTTTGATTAAATGTTAAGTTTTTATCACTGTTATTTGAATGAAATAGACTTGGATGATTAGTTCACTTCCAGAATTAAAATTTACTCACCCCCATGTCATCCAAGATGTTCATGTCTTTCATCAGTCGAAAAGAAATGAAGGTTTTTGAGGAAAACTTTCCAGGATTTTCTCCATATAGTGGACTTCAATGGGGATCAACAGGTTGAAGGTCCATATTGCAGTTTCAATGGTGATCCAAAAGGCTCTACACAATCCCAACCGAGGAATAAGGGTCTTATCTAGTGAAACGATCTGTCATTTTCCAAAAAAATGAAAATGT
>VONZ01000014.1:2940000-3120000 GCA_012976165.1 Labeo catla | reverse complement strand
GGATGATTCATCTGTCATAAAACTTTCTTTTTTTTTTCAGTTTAGTTGGAACATTCTTTTTGTGATGGCAAGATTAAAATCACCAAAGTGAGTATGGGGTATGACTATGAATATGATTATGAAGAGTAAAGTATGTATTTTTACATTGTGGCAATACATAGGTAATACAAGCACACACACACTGATAGCCTGGGGAGTGTTCATAATATAGCTAACATGTCATTCATATTTTATGCTCGGCAGTGGCAGATGTGTACCTGTACCTCACCTGTGTATGTATATGTAAACAATGTATTATTTGACTTCATCTTCTCCATAAAAGTTTATTTAACATAATTCAAACCCTTTAACATTAATTGAACCCTGTTTTATATTTACAGTACTGATTAGCTTTGAATGTTTAGTGATATATAGAGACATGCCAAAAAAATAAAAAAATAATTACACCTGCAAGGAAGTAAGATGTCAGTGACAGTGTTTAATGAAAGTAAAAAGGTGTGACTTTTTGGTGAGAAAAGGAAGTTCCAGCAGTTCCAACTTTGGAATTTGTCTCTGTCCCATCTTTAATTTGCTTCTGGTTCAACCCTTCAATATCTTCCCAATTTTTAATAGAATAGTTTGGTTATTCTAATGAATATTTTAGGGAGAGATATGATCAAGGATTTTTGACCATATGGTTCAAACATTGTCTTCATTAGCATGTGATTACAATCAGGCTGCACCATTGTGGCAGAAACTTTGGAAAGAAAAATGTACGTATTATTATCCATTATAATCTAAATAATAATACTTCCAGAAATACTCTGGTAGCTTGGTTCTACCACAATATAAAAAAAAATAAAAAGGTAATTGGCACTTTTTACCTCACGATTCTGACTCGATCGGTAATATCGAAAATAATGATTGGTTATTTTCATAAAAATAATACAATTTATAAACTTTTTAATGTCAAACGCTCGTCTTGTTTTATTCTGCCTGAACTGTTTTTTTCCAGTTCATGACAGTTAGGGTATGTCGAAAAACTCCCATCTCATGTTCTCCCTCAACTTCAAATTCATCTTATATTGATGTTTAACCTTTTTTGTTAAGGGTGTTTGATCTTCTTTGCATGTTCACTTTGCATAGACTGGGTCGGTACTTCTGCAGCGATGTAGGATGATTTTGAAATGATTTTTAAAGTAAAGGGAGAAAATATGATTGGAGTTTTTCGTCATAACCTAACTGTCTTGAGGCAGAATACACAAAGTTCAGGGAGAGAAAGACAAGACGAGCATTTGAGATCAAAAAGTATTTAAATTGTATTTTTTTAAATGAAAATAACCGATCGTTTCGCAAGATAACGATTCGCCCTTCTTCCTCGGCTGGAATCGTATCCAACCGCATTTGGGATCGGTTGAAGCCACATTTGAACTGCATTTTGGAAGTTCAAAGTCAGGGCACCATAGCAGTCGATTATATATAGAAAAATCCTGAAATGTTTAACTCAAAAAACGGAATTTCTTTACGGCTGAAGAAAAAAAGACATGAACATTTTGGATGACAAGGGGGTGAGTACATTATTTGTACATTTTTGTTCTGGAAGAGGCCTAAACCAAACAGGCCCCGTGAAGTATTGTTTTGCCTGTGCGGACTCTACTAAGTGTTTCTCCTGTTTCATTGCCCTGTTTTGTTATTTTCCACGGTTTTTGTTTATAGTTTTGTTTCATTTGTCACTTTGGACTGCTCTGTCTTGGATTTTGACCTTCTGCCAGTTTATTGGATTCGTCTTTTGTCTTGCTTACATGTTACTGTTTTGTGTGGATATCGACCCTGCCTGTCTTGACTACGCTGTGTTTATTAAAGCTCGCATCTGGATCTATCACGCTTCCTACGAGTCCTGTTACAGAATACTTCGCCTACCAAAGATCCAGCAGCTTTCAGAACACACGACCAACAATCACCATGGATCCAGCATCATGCCTCTTTCATCTCAACCAAGGTAACCGGCCTATTGAAGATTATGTTATGGACTTTTGCAGACTGTGTCATCCGGTGGATTTCAATGATGTGGCGCTTAAGGACATTTTTCGCCACGGATTAAATGAACCCATTTGTTCCTGCCTACCTGGAAGGAAAATTCATTGGTCACTGGAAAAATATATTGATTATGCTCTGCTATTAAGTGGATCACCTTTTACTGTTGGGATTGCGGATGAGGGACCCTGCAATCCTACAGTAACCCGCATATCACAGCCTTTTCATGTCAAGCCTGCCAAGCCAAAGCCTGCTCAAGTCATGTCCACCAAGCCAAAGACTGTTCATGTCATGCCTACCAAGCCAAAGCCTGCTCAAGTCACATCCACCAAACCAACGTCTGCTCACGCCATGCCTGCCGCTCCAGGGCCTGCTCACGCCATGCTTGCCGCCCGTCCAGAGTCTGCACCAGTCCACAAGATGGCCGCCATCCCAGAGCCAGTCCACAAGATGGCCGCCATCCCCAGACTGTTGTTCCCCATGCATCAAGCCAAGTTACAGCTGTTCCCCATGAGTCAAGCCAAGGCACAGCTGTTCACCATGAGTCAAGTCACGTTACAGCTGTTGTTCCTGAGTCAAGCCATGTTGTTCCTGAGTCAAGTCAAGTTACTGCTGTTGTTCCCGAGTCAAGTCAAGCCACAGCTGACCTTCATGAGCCAAGTCAAGCCACAGCTGACCTTCATGAGCCAAGTCAAGCCACAGCTGACCTTCATGAGCCAGGTCAAGACACAGCTGTTCTTTATGAGTCAAGTCAAGTCACGGCAGACCTCCCTGAGTCAAGTCAAGTCATGGCAGACCTTCCTGAATCAAGTCAAGAAACAGCTGCGCTCCTAACAGCACCTCTTCACGACATGGCTGCCAGTACAGGGCCTCGCCAAGCCACAGCCATCCTGCCAGAGCCTTGTTACGTCTCAGCTGACCTCCTAGAGACTAGTCACGTCTCAGCTGACCCCCCAGAGCCTTGTCACATATCAGCTGACCCCCCAGAGCCTCGTCACGTATCAGCCCACGCTCCCAAGCCACGCAGAGCCCACGCTCCCAAGCCACGCAGACCCCACGCTCCCAAGCCAGAGACCCCACGCCTCCCAAGCCACGCAGACCCCGGCACCTGCCACATGTCCACAGCGTCCACACCCTCAAGACCGGCAGGCATCCCACAATCTACTGTGCTGCCTGTAATGGCTGTTGCCATTTTGAGCGTGTGGGCCACACACTGCGCTCCAGAGGCCTCGTCTGTCCACGAGTCTGCTCCAGAGGCCTCGTCTGTCCATGAGTCTGCTCCAGAGGCCTCATCTGTCCAAGAATTTACACCAATACCTCCCGAGGTGTCAGCATGCACTGTAGAACCTCCTAAGGAAGCGGCGTCCACTCATGAACTCACTGCCACGTCTGACCACGAGTCTGCGCCAATGCCCCCGGAGGTGGTGGCTCCGGCTGCAGAACCTCCTATGGGGGCGGTGTCCTCCTATGAACTCTCTGCCCATCATGTCACAGCCAAGAAGGCCTATCATGAACTCTCTGCCCATCATGTCACAGCCAAAGAGGCCTATCATGAACTCACTGCCCGCCATGTCACGGCAAGAAGACCTATCATGAACTCTCTGCCTGTCATGTCACGCCAGGAGGCCAATCATGAACTCTCCGCCTGCTATGTGATGTCACTAGTTCCACTGTGGGATATCTTTGTCTGTCTGCTCTGTCTGTCCCTATGGTTCTCTGTTATGCCTGCTCTCCCTGCTCCGCCATGGCTCCAGGCTCCTCTGAATCAAACATAGTGGACTTCTGCTCCAGTGTTACACTGTCTGCCACAGCTCCACGGCCCAGGTCCTCCAAGGTTCCACTGTCTGCCACAGCTCCACGGCCCTGGTCCTCCAAGGTTCCACTGTCTGCCACAGCTCCACGGCCCTGGTCCCTCCAAGGTTCCACTGTCTGCCAGCTCCACGGGTCCAGGTCCTCCAGGGTTCCACTGTCTGCCACTGATCCACAGTCCAGTCCTCCAGCTTCACTGTCTGCCACAGCTCCACGGTCCAGGTCCTCCAGGGTTCCACTGTCTGCCACTGATCCACAGTCCAGGTCCTCCTGTGCTTCACTGTCTGTCCCTGCTCCACGATCCAGGCCCACCCCCTCTGCACGGACCTGGCCCCCCGTCCCACCCCCTGTTTTGCCTCTGTTCCCCCACTCTCATGGACTGTTGTTGTTTTGAGCACCAGGAGTCACTCCTAGAGGGGGAGATTCTGTAACGCCACGCCAGCAGAGGGAGCCCTCACCTATGGACTGACTGTTACCGCTCCCTCTGCTGCTTCTTTGGTTATTTCCTGTTTGGTGGCCATATAAGGAGGCCTAAACCAAACAGGCCCCGCAAAGTATTGTTTTGCCTGTGCGGACTCTACTAAGCGTTTCTCCTGTTTCATTGCCCTGTTTTGTTATTTTCCACGGTTTTGTTTATTGTCATAGTTTTGTCTTGTTTTCTGCCATAATTTTGTTTCGTTTCATTGCCATAGTTTTTGCCTAGTTTCATAGCCTTGTTCATTTGTCACTTTGGACTGCTCTCTCGTGGATTTTGACCTTCTGCCAGTTTATTGGATTCGTCTTTTGTCTCATCTACGTGTTACTGTTTTGTTTGGATATCGATCCTGCCTGTCTTGACTACGCTGTGTTTATTAAAGCTCGCATCCGGGTCTATCACGCTTCCTACAAGTCCTGTTACAGTGGACTTCTCCTTTAAAAAGAAAAGCTGGAACTGTAAGATATAGTCCTAGAGAATTCCTAGAGAATGTGAGATGTAAATCGCAAAATATAAACTCGCAATTCTGTTTTTTATCCTGCCAAAAATAAAAAATTAAACATAGTGTCCATTTACACAAAGCGCAAATAGCCCATTTAGTTGGCAGAGGCTCTTCCCACCAATGTGTGATTTGGCTAGTCAACAATACTAAAGACAATTGTTGAACAGTTCCAGTGGTGTAGATGGTAAAGAGCCTCACAGTCTTCTTGTCGCGATCGACCCAGGTTCAGATCTGCCTTTGCTAATCTATTTTTTCTCTTTTTTAAATCTCATATCACATCAGTATTTTCTGTGCCTCAGAACGGCTCAGTTCACAGTGAATGCATGTGTCTATAGCATGTGCTGTGAGTTTAGTGTGTTTGTAAATGCAACAACCAATCAGACATTATATCTGACAGATAATACACAATCTTTGATTTTGATATTGTTACATCCCTTTAAGATATAAACTCAGAATTGTGAGATAAAACTCATTTAACTCAAAATGTAATTTTATATAATAGGCTTACCATAGTCAGTTGCTATAAGGCAAAAAGACAAATGTGAACCCTGATTTTATGTACTCTTTCAATAATGGAATTGAATTCATTTTTAACCAAAACACTTCTAGAGAGCAGATGTAAGTATATGAATTTCCAAATGACTATGGCAGGGTTAAAATAATGCTTTTAAACTGGGGGTAATACATTAAAAATCAACCACTAAGGGAAAAAACATTATTATCAAATTAGTTCATCGTTTTATGTACAGATTAACACCATTCCCGAGACACTTTCTCCACCATCATGTTCACTACTGTGAACCCTCTGTTTGCACATGCTTCAATCCCTGATGGGCAAAGTATCTTGCAGAATTCTCTCATTCCTGAGGTGTGATTGGAGTACAGTTATTGCACAAACAGCCACATTTATATAACTGTGAACTGTATCTTCATTGTATGCACTGCATACATTCTAATGAACTCATCACAGTCCCCAGGCTATAGCACAAACATTTAATGAAGCTGTATACACAATAAAAAAGGAAAGAGTCTTTCATTATCTGGTTGCCATGGCCAGTCACAATAACAGAGCGAAAACACAGAAAAGTGTGTGAGGGAGGTGGCTTAGTGGATAAAGTTTAAGGTTGCTTCCCAAAGGTTCAAACCCCAGAGTGACCACCACTGTGCCAGATGTTCCTGTTGTGAAAATGTGCAAGTCACTTTGGATTTGTCAAAGCTAGAGTTTCCTTTAATACACAAGCATAAATTGAATTCCATAAGCAGATTATGCCAGTGTTATTAGAAATAGGAGCATGTGCCTACATTAACCTGAATTTTAAGTCATGTGAGCACCTGTTATTCAATGCATATCTGGTTGAGTGAATTTCAGTCAAGGCATGAAGGTTACTATGGACACAATGTGTACTAAACATAATAAGTCAGTTGAATCAGGGAGGCCTTATTTATTGTTAATGAAAAAAGTGAGCTTTTATTTTATTATTATTTATTTATTTTTTATAAACTTTAAAGGCCAGCAATGAGAGAAAAATTATATAAAATTAAATAAAATACAGATAAATAAATAAACTACCATTCAAAATGTTTGTGGTCAGCACTTTTTTTTTAAGAAAATTACACTTTAACCCTATTCAGACAGTAATAACTGCTCATGTGGACGTAAGCTATTTTTAAAATTTACAGGGGCCGTCCAAATCTTGAATGTCTGTGTTTTTTTCCCACCACCTGCTAAAAAATCCCCAGCCAAATTACCTACTGTTTTTTGACAAACACAAGGTCATGTCGTAATTTAATCGCCGTCCGAATCCACATTTCTAAGTATACCAGAAGAATTTGATTCAAAATAGACTGTTTAAATCCTTGTTGACCACTGCCGATCACGGTAACTGTTACACTTCGCAGTAATGAGTGTAACTGCTGTAATGCATATTTATTACTGAAATGCTGGAAAGCATTTACAAGAACAATATTTCATGCCACCACAGTGAGTGGGAACTGTTAAGAACAAAAAGAAGAAACAAAAGAAAAGCACGTAAACATTGTATGCTATATAATTTTTAAAATATGTATTATACACGATACAGGGTTTGCACTTACATGGTTTGGTCAGTTACCCAGATGCGCAGCCATATTGGAGATACTCGAATGTAAACATCAGCAATGACTGCACGGTAAATGTACAACTGCATATGTTGTTTTGCTAAAACGTGTGGAAGCTGCTAAATCATATAGAGAAGGACTTAGTAAGCAGGAAAAGGGAACAATATTTTGACAAACTAAAGTTAATGGGTGGTAAAGATGTGTACGAGCAGTACTAAGCCTAATATTTCACCTACCTGACCGGAAATGATAAGAACAAACACTAATGTGGTCAAGATTCTTGCCCAGGAAATCCTGGTTCAAACGCCTTTTTTCCGCAGACAGTCTTTTGTACTCTTCTCTTTGATAGTTGTTAATATTTGGCGGTCTGCAATACTCCAAATGTTTTTCCGGGTCCGACTGATTAGTACAACCCAAAACATGACAATAACAGATCATTTTCAGCAGCAATAATAAGCAAAACTTGCGAATTCTGTCATTGTTTACATTCATTGCCTCTGGTATAGCCGATTGATGACGCATCGTGAATTAAACTGAATTAAAATTAAAGAGCTGGCGAATCTACGTCACTGCGTAGTGCATTAGCAGTCGTCGCCATGTTTTAGAACACGCTAAATAGCGTACAATGGTACAATGACAATAAACACAAATCACTAGAGGAAAAAACGACTGTATTTGCGTTAATGTTTTTAAGAGCTGCTTGCACTTGCTTTTATTCGTTTATTCATTGCGTTTATTCGTGTCATGTGGCCAGAACACAACAAACACACACTCACAGAAATCATACGGCCGCCTTCTAAGGGACCGTTCACATATCGCGTCTTTTGCGCGCTCAAGTTCGTTATTTCAAATGTAGACGCGCGGTAGCCGCGCTCATAACGGAAGCGACGCGGTGCGACGCGCTCGGTTTTTTCAGGCGCGTAAGCGCCGCATCGAGATGAAAACATCTCAACTTTTCAGAATGCCGCATGCGCACCACGGGTCATGTGACAAGATTCAACCAATTAGCTTCATCCTTTCCTGTAACAACATTGAAAGCTCAGCCAAGATGGAGAAACAGCTGATCATAGCTGTACATTTTTAAATAAATTTAGTAGCAGAGCTACAGCAAGTGATTTTTAATGCTGGAAATCCGATTGTCCTTTGATGAAACTTATGCGTCTTCATTGAGAGTGCGGGTCATGGTTGCTTAGCAACGGCAGACGCCACGGGAGCGCAAGCTCAGAGCGCTTTGGAAAGGAGGAAAAATCGGCGCGCCTTGCGTTTTCCACGCGTTTTTAGGCGCGATATGTGAATGGCCCCTAACCGTACCACACAGGACCGAATTAATTACTCTTTTGCAGTTTTTAATAACTAGGTGGCACTGATATATCTGCCAGATAAAATAAACACCATAGCTTGATCTCAGCCAGTTGGTCATGTAAGTGAACCGCCGCTCTGCACATTTTGTGTGTATCTCAGATGTCTGTTCTATTCGAAAGTAAGTGCCGTGCGAACTTGAAATATTCCACCCTGATTCCAGTTCGAAGACAGTGCATTAAAGCGTGCGACATGAAGACATGAATTTAAATTACATGTATTTACAGAGGTATATTATGTGACGCATCTCTGGTAAGTTTAGATTGTGTGTAAAGACGATGCAGGTGGTGGCGTAGCGCAAATCCATGAATGAATATTCCTAAGTAAAGTAAGCGCTTATGTATTTAATCATATATCATATCGCCCTAATTTAATTAAGGAATGAAGTGCAATACGTTTTACTGGACTTAAATTGAACAAATACAGGCTTTTTAGATAGAAAATTGCGCTTCATTTTAGATGCGTTCTCCACTCCAGTCATGTCAGTAGATATGGGAGTTTATCGGATGCAAACTTCACTTTTTCATGTTGTTTGAACATTAATGTGTGTTGGCAGTGTATGTACAAATCTACCCTATAATAATACAAATCCATGCAGTGGTTTTTAATTAATCTGTAAAAATAACATCCCCTTTTTTTAAATCGAGCCGTTCTCAGATGCCTGTCGGTGTGCGGTCACACCCACAGAGGCCGCTACCACGATAGTTGATTGACATGAGCTCTTACCTCAGACCAGCTGTAACAGTCCAGTAACTTTCCTTGTTTCGATGCCGAAGCAGGGATGTAAGTTAGACAAGAATTTCTCAGATTGAGGTGTTGTGTTGCTGGATGTAATAATGAACATAGTGGTCGTCACTTACTCCCGACATCTGAGCCACTGAAGATGCAGTAGATTACATTTGTTTGTGAAGGGAATGCGCCTCCCGATCTACATATATCCGTCTATGTTCACGCGAATCATTCGTGATCCAGCTTCACTTACAGCAGAAGTGTGTATAAACGTTTTTTTATGAGTCTTTGCGATCGCCTTTCCTTATAATGTGGTAGTTAGGAAGTTTAGCGGCTAAACGCAGCTAAATGCGGCTAAAGTAAACAAGATAGTCATTCCACAGAGAAGAGAGGGGTGGGGTGAGCAGAGCTCATTTGCATTTAAAGGAACAACCCCTTAGAATGAGATGATTTTTGCAGAGCTCATTTTGACAAGGTAAAAAGGGTGTTGTTTTACAAAACCATTGAAAATTTTTAATCAAAGTATATTAGAGACTTTTCATTAAGACCCTAAAGTTCCCGAGTTCATAGTATCACAGAACACGCTTCTCCACTGTGAATCCATGAGTTTTTCATTGAGGTGTCATGTAAGTTTTCTTTCACAGACGTCCACATGAGAAACAATTACTGTCCGAATAGGGCTTTTTATTCAGCAAGGGTGCTCCAAGCTGATCGAAAGTAACATTAAAAACTTTAATATTACAAAAGACTTGTATTTGTAAGTGTAAATTGTATATATACAATTGTACATATTTTACAGTTATGTGTTGTTAGGTGTTAGGAGGAAGAACATTCCTGTCAGGTCTTCACAGATTGCATGGTTTCCAGCTGCAGCCTAATTTGCACATAAAGAGAAATGCGTGGTGTTATTCAAAAACCTCAAATATAGCAGTTACATAAACTCATGGCATCTGTCCAAGACAGATTATTTGTTCCATGTTTATTTATCTTATCTGTGTTATGTGTTTAAAAGTAACTTTATGTAGCTTAGTTAGTGATTAAGCTACTACATAGGACTAATATAATGTCTCATCAGTAAACATATGTAAGGGTTTATGTTTATTCACAAGCCAGATAAAACTAAATCACAGCCAAACACTGTAATGACCTGTTCTAGTTCTAGGCTTTTCATTGTAGTGACAAGAAATTCTACATTCCAGCTAACACAAAGACTAAAAACATTCCCATTTCCTCCAAAAGGTTATTTTATTAACGCCTATTTTCAGTTTGATTTCTATAGAGATTATCTAAGAGACGGTTATGGTTTCAGATTCTGTTCTGTTGTAAATCACATCATAGTCACCCACGTTTAAGCCGGTTCAACAGAGAGAGCAACAAGACTGCAGAAACTGTGTCAGTTTTAAGTGAGCAATTTATTAGCTCTCTTAACCAGATCATCACTCTGAAAATCATAAATCACAAAGCACATAAAACTGACGTAAAGGAACGAATGGAACAAAAGCTTGCTCAAAACATTTGTTATCAAAGGTGTCAATGTGTAATTGGTGAAAAGGTGATGTTTGCAATCAAACAGTATTAAAAAAACATTATTAACCATTATAGAATAATAATAATTAAGCAGCAAATCAGCATATCAGAATGATTCCTGAAGGATGTGACACTGAAGACTAGAGTAATGGAACCTGAAAATTCAGCTTTGACATCACAGAAATAAATTACACTTCTTAATATGTTTAAATAGAAGCATTTTAGATTTTAAAAAATATGTATTTCACATTACTGTATTTTTTATCAAATAAATGCAGCCTTGGTGAGCATAAGAACCAAACATTTGATTGGTAGTGTATGAATTCTAAAAAATGAAAACTAAATTTGATTAAAAACTTTTTTCCCAAAAAAAAAAAGTATAATCATGTTCATTCTTCATTTTTTTAGGTTCACTTGTAACTCAAAATATCTGATTTATCCAAATTCTGCATTTGATCAAAACCAAGATGCAAAACAAATTTATTTTGAGTAAATGAAACTAGATTAATAGTCTCTGTTATGACACCACACCCTGAGATTTTTGCATAAACTAGGTGTGGTGTCTGATAACAAGAAATAGAGCAACTCGTTAGGACAGCAACCCGAAGCGATGTGCACTAACTAGTTCTTAATGCATTCCATACAACTCCTCCTATGACAAGAAAACATTTGCCTGTTCTCGTTTTGCATAATTTACTTGCACTTTCAGTTTTTGTGTCAATGTAAGCTCTACACAAGAAGCTGACTTAAGGAAGCTTTTGAGAATAAACACCCCCATTTACTGAGGAAAAAGATTTATGAGGCGTTTCAAACAACATGTATATGTATAATGATAATCCATCTGTTGCCAGGAATCTTTTGTGTCATTGTTGCAGTAGCAACAACAGATGAACATGATCATTGGGCTGAAACCAATGAACGCTGAATTGCATCAGACACAGGAGAATAGAAAAAACAGAAAAAAGCGAAGGAAATTAGGAGAAAAGGGAGGGATGGGTCACCCAGTGGGTCACTTGCCACATTTCGGATGTGACCTCAATGTCCTGAACAGCCATGCAGTGTTTTTTTGGACTACAGGGTCTTCCCAGGATAGGCTGAAATAAGACCAGGGAGGTTTGGGTGTGTCTATGAGAGCAAAGCTGATGTGTGTGTGTGTTCAGATGCTGTCCTGGGCTACATTTCCTCTGTGCACATGGAGCTTAGGCAGGGCAGATTGTTTCCTGACCATCCCATATGAGTGTGCATGTCTCTCTGCCCTCTGTGCTCCTAAAATAAATGTGTCTAGTACATTTGAACTTAAGCAGGAAACAAATACGAATGAATTCTACATAATAAATAGTTAGCGGTGCTATTGCTCATCCCTTATTAAATAAATCTTAAATTGTAAGTATTAAATATTGCTGTATAACATCACATCAGATCAACTCCAAGTATGATGATCCCCTTCAAGAGGGACCCTCCTCCTCAAATAAAAATATATACAGTTGAGATCAAAATTAGACAACAATCTATAAATACTTGATTTTTTTTTTCTGAAATACTGTTAATCTTAGCCATTTGATTCTTTCTGCTGACGAGAGGCTTGGTCACTGCAATGACTCTTAGATGTGCAAGACAGATCCTTACCCTGTTCAGCACTGAACTGCAAGCAATTCCAGCTGCAGTGTTGAACCGATTCCCTATTGAGAGTCTCTGCATTATCCTGTTTTCTTGTGCATTTGTCTTATATGGACAACCAGCCTTTTTGGGGGACTTATAACTAATGTTCATAACTTTTGAACCGGTAATCCAATCTGAATGCTTTAAAAGTACTGCAAAGCTGAGATTCTCCGCTTTTTTCCTATCACATTTGTCTCATTTGGATATTCAGATGCCCCGTAGTGAACGTGATTACGTCATCATATTTTGATCGCATTGATTTGTCAGAAGAAACCAATGCATTTCGTTCATCTGAGCCAAACAGGAACGATTGTTGAGACTTAGCCCCACCCCCGTGCCCAGATTGGTTCAAACCGTCATCTATTCAACCAATAAACATAGGTTTTGCATTTTTGAACCACCAATTAGCATGTTTCTTTGGAAATTTGAAAAATAACTCATTTAAAATAACATATTTGCATGACAGCACTCTCCGAAAAAGCACAGAAAGATCATTTGCACTATTTTTTTTTTTTACACTGTATATTTCTCTCATTTTGTGAGTAGTTTGTGAATCATTTGTATATTTGTTGCACAAGACCATTTGTGCAGTTGTTTTCACTACTTGTTTGCGTTTATCGTTCATACTCTGATTGAAAATTATATTTCTCTGGAAAAAAAATCACTTTTTTACTGTGTTTTGTTATTATGTAACACGGTTTCCATTTACTTTACTTCCTAAACATTTTTGAACACATCTATATTGTAAATAAACTAAATAGACCTGTTTTTCACTGAAAAGCGCCTATAACAATATTGTAATAAATGGCTATAACTTGCTTGGGGATGCCATATGTAGACAAAATTTTATTTGGAAGTGTAAAACACCCAAATACAACTTTCTAAAGAAAAAAGATCCAAACTTCAGGAGTTTCTATTTGAGTACACAGTAAAAAAAAAACAAAAACCTCCAATTGTTGTTTATGATTTTCTTACAATTTTGGAAATTCTAGACTGAAACGTCAAGTTCTCCTGTTTACAATGACATATAGAAGTTGATGCTGACTGCTAGAATAGGTCTAAAAAAGCAAAGAAAGATGCAGGCGTGTCAGGTGAACCAAAAATGTTCTAGGGCTTTAAGGGTTAATTAGTGTCATTGTATCACAGAGTGTCATGATTAACCTTTCCTGGCTTTCATCTCAGTTTACAAACACAGTAAAAATCTGAGGAATGCTGACAGTTAAATAGGGTTTGTCGTATAATTAAGGAAATTAGCATCAGGTGCCAAATTAACACCAATAACTTGAAGGTATCTGTAAGTGTTCTCTAACTTTGATTGGAGATCTTTTTCAAACATCTTAGTTTTTTATACTGTGCTTCAGAATACAATTAATTTATGAAATATGCTTAAAACTACCCTTATATGGCTGTTAGGGTAACTTCAAAAAGGACTATTTTCATGTATTAAAGGAGAAGTTCACTTCCAGAAAAAAATTACAGATAATTTACTCACCCCTTTGTCATCCAAGATGTTGATGTCTTTCTTTCTTCTGTCGTAAAGGAATTATGTTTTTTGAGGAAAACATTTCGGGGATTATATCCATAAAGTGGACTTCAAGGGTGCCCCCAAGTTTGAACTTCCAAAATGCAGTGTAAATGAAGCTCAAATGGCTCTAAACGATCCCAGACGAGGAAGAAGGGTCTTATCTAGTGAAACGATCGGCCATTTTTTAAACAGATTGACAATTTATATACTTTTTAACCTCAAATGCTCGTCTTGTCTCTTCTCTGCGATGCGCATGCATAGTCTGTGTAATCTGTCCCATCTTGTTTTTTCTTCAACTTTAAAATCGCCCTACATTGTTGATTTTTTTGTAAAGGCCGTTTGATCTTCTTTGCATGTTCACTTTGTAAACACTGGGTTGGTACTTTCGCTGCAATGTAGGACAATTATGAAGTTGGGGAAGAAAATGAGATGGGAGTTTTGACATACCCTAACTGTATTGAACCGGAAAAAACAGTTCACGCAGACCTAGACAAAACGAGCATTTGAGATTAAAAAGTATATAAATTGTCAATTTGTTTTCGAAAATCGACGGTCGTTTCGCTAGATAAGACCCTTCTTCTTCGGTTGGGATTGTTTAGAGCCTATCGAAGCTGCTTTTAAACTGCATTTTGGAAGTTTAAACTTGGGGGCACCGCTGAAGTCTTCTATATGGACATAATTACCGGCAACACCCTAGCAACCAAGAAATGTGTCAGAAATGTGATTTTTTTTCAGAATTCCAAGTTTATATCACTGACTTTATAACTCGCAACTCTGCGTTTATATCATGCAATTCTGACTTTATAACTTGCAATTGTGAGTTAACCCTTTAACTGTCACACCCTATCTTGAACATAGACATGAAAATGCACTATCCAAAGTAAAATTTTTATAATTCATAAACAAAAACATTTTGTAATATGATTTTGATGTACAATTTCCATGTTAAGGCAATGTCTGATTTTAAAATGGTTTTTAAAGAATGAATTTTGAGATTTTAAGTTTTCTGGTGATACATCTTTTCTTAAGATTTCTATTGCGCAAAATGTAAAAAGACAACGAAGAAAGTCTTTTTGTGACAAAGGTCAGAACTCCTGTTATGATGTAGATTTTTGAGGTGCACTCTTTTCATAAATTAATCTATTACTTTTCCTACATAATTTGTAACACAAAAGAGTGGTAAAATAACTATTTAGAAGTCCTAGACCTTCCCAACGATATATAGTTTGTCATGATTTGATTAGGATTTATTGGTAATATGGTGAAGTAAACTTTTGATGACAGTTAAAGGGTTAAAGGAGAAGTCCACTTCCAAAACAAAGATTCACATATAATGTATTCACCCCCTTGTCATCCAAGACGTTCATGTCTTTCTTTCTTCAGTCATAAAGATTTTTTTTTTTTTGAGGAAGACATTTCAGCAATTTTCTCCATATAATGGACTGATATGGTGCCCCGATTTTGAACTTCCAAACTGCAGTTTAAATGCGGCTTCAAACGATCCCAGCCGAGGAAGAAGGGTCTTATCTAGCGAAACGATTGGTTATTTTCATTAAAAAAATACAATTTAAATACTTTTTATTCTCAAACACTCGTCTTGTCTTGCTCTCCCTGAACTCTGTGTATTCTGCCCTAAAGACAGTTAGGATATGTTGAAAAACTCTAATTGTATTTTCTCCCTCAACTTCAAAAATCATTTCAAAATCATCCTACATCGCTGCACCAACCCAGTCTTTGCAAAGTGAACATGCAAAGAAGATCAAACACCTTTAACAAAAAAGGTAAAACAGCGATATAAGACGATTGTATTATTAAATAATACAATAAGATATACGCTAGATAAGACCCTTCTTTCTCGGCTGGGATCATTTACAACTGCATTTGGGATCGTATGAAGACGCATTTAAACTGCATTTTGAAAGTTAAAAATCGGGGCACCATATCAGTGATATATGGAGAAAAATGCTGAAATGTTTCCTCAAAAAACATAATTTCTTTACAACTGAAAAAAGAAAGATGAAAGGGGGTGAGTACATTATATGTGAATTTTTGTTTTGGAAGTGGACTTCACCTTTAATATATAAAGCAGCACCCTAGCAACTATTAAGACTACCTTCTTAAATGCATTGCATAGCCCTGGCAAGCAAATGTGTGTTTACTTGCCATCATGTTGTGAGAATGCCAACTTTTTTTTTTAGTAAAGTAAACACATTTTGTTCAGATAAAAAAAAAAAAAAACCAGAGACAGGTGTGGCAAAACTACAAATCCCTTAATATTGGCAAGCGTAAAATAGGTGTGAAAAGTAAGTGAAGGAAACAACAGAATGATGGCTTTGCCAACTAGTCTGATGCCTCTTTTGTGAAAAGATGTGTAGATAAAAAAAGGTTTACACAACACAGCTAGACTGAAGTGAAATTAAAGACAGGTGAGAAAGCGAGAGAGGGAGGATGTGTGTTTGTGTGCACTGGCGCACTTTATTCTGAATTTTAGATGTTTAAACTGAGCTTAACTGGCACTTACCTGGAAAACTCAGGCACTTGGCAAGCAAACCTACAGACAGTTCATGACAGCTGAGGAACAGGCTCTACAGCACCAGAGAAAGACTGGTTCTTAGTTAATATGACTGTGAAACATATATATACATAAGTATAAAGCTGTCCAGATAAGTCACTTCCATGCTTTTGAAAGATCCAAACATGCACCTGTTAAGTAATGTGTGTGTCTACTGTCTTTTGGCTTTGATCATAGTTAGTGGAGTAAAATCTTGTGGGTTATTGCACATCACACAGATGTCACTGATTCCAGGACTTAAGTTAAAACACACTGTACTTGCACATGGTTTCATAAATGTTTGATGAGCACTGATGAATGTTATGTAGCAGTTTGCAATCAATAAGATCAATAAGACCTATGCATGATGACATCTAGTTCACATCCAACACAAACACTTCAAGACAGTACTTTCTTCAAAAGGTTCAAGTTATTAATAGCCTGTAAAGGATTCCTGAAATCTGATTTTGGCTCAGGACCCAAATAAAAGCCAATATACAATATTTTCAGAGTCTACTAATTAATTTTTACATCTAAAGAAATGTAAAAATATTTATATTAAAATTCATTGTTTTTCCTTCTGACATTTTAATTCAAATTAAACATTTGAACAAACACATATACACACTCTGAAACTCCATGCTGGGGAAAAATACATTTAACGATAGCCAGATTGAATTGAAATTGCTTCGTTTTCAGCTTATCTTCATTTATAATTAAATTCTAATAATAATAATAACTCCTAACTATTTGCAAACTGCAAATTTCTTCAACGTAGCCTACCCATACGTTAGAATGAAACCCAAAAATTAAAATTCTTTTACCATTTACTCACCCTGAAGTTGTTCCAAACCTGTATGAGTTTCTTTCTTCTGTTAAACGCAAAAGAAAATATTTTAAGTAATTGTGGTAACCAAACAGTTCACAGTAGCCACTGATTGACTTCCATAGTACGGAAAAAAAATACTATGGTAGTCAGTGGCTACCAAGAACCTAGCAATGCAGTTTGCATTTACTGTTTTTTTTTTTACAAATTTGTGAAAAAATGGGTTGTTCTAAAGAGCTCAGTGAATTCAAGCATGGTACTTGTGATAAGATGCGGGTTTTGCAACTAGTCAGCTTGTGAAATGTCATCCCTGCTAGATATTTAATGCTCAAATTTAAGTATTATTGGAAAGTGGAAGCATTTAAAAAGAGCAGCAACTCAGCCAAAAACCACATGAAGTCACAAAACAGTAGGGCTGGGTAGAAAATATGGATTTCTTTATTTTATTTTTCATTTTAATCGATTCTCATTTTTAAGAAACAATATCATTCTTAAAGAAGAACTCCACTTCCAGAACAATTCACAAATATTTTTTTAGTTTGTTTAACCTAAAATGTAAATGTAAAATTAATAATAAAATTAAAAAGCCTTAAAGGAGAAGTCCACTTCCAGAACAACAATTCACAAATAATTTACTTACCCCCTTGTCATCCAAGATGTTCATGTCTTTCTGTCTTCAGTCGTGAAGAAATTATGGTTTTTGAGGAAAGCATTTTAGGATTTTTCTTCATATAATGCACTTCATTGGTGCTACTGATTTTGAACTTCCAAAATGTAGTTTAAATGCAGCTTCAAAGGGCTCTAAACGATCCCAGCCGAGGAAGAAGGGTCTTATCTAGCGAAACGATCTGTCATTTCTTTTGGAAAATAAAAATGTTTATACTTATTAAGCACAAAAGCTTGTGTAACACAGGCTCTGGGATGCGCGTTCACGTACTATTGAATCACGTCGAAAGGTCATGCGGAACGTAGGTGAAACCACAGACCCATTGTTTACAAGACTAAGAGAGTGCAAGTAAGTCAAACGCTGTTTACAAACAAAAAGGTACAACGATGTCAGATAATTCTGAAGTTGTAGGAGAAAATAATATGGAGTTTTTCGACATACTCTACCTTTTTGAGCCGAAGTACACAGACGATGAACCTGTGGTGATTCGAAGACGTGATTCGTAGTAGTGATGGGAAGTTCGGATAATTTTACTGACTCGGACCTTTGAGTCTCGTTCAGCAAAATGAATGAATCTTTTTGAGTCATTTCGTTCATTTTAGCAAAATCAGCATCACGTGACAGCCCCTTAGGATGAACGAACGACTCGAAAAACCTGAAGACTCAAAACAGGTGAACTAATTCCAGCACAGAGAGGATGTTGCGCATGCGCGACTGAACGAATCACTCCTCGAGACGATTCGTTCAAATGAATCGTTCAAGAACGACCCGTGGATGCACATCCCCACATTTTTATTTACAGTAAATGCTGTTTTGGCGCTGTTTAATGTGGAGTGACGCTGTATGGCCTCCTCAGTTTAAGAAAAGCGGCA
The DNA here is from genome assembly GCA_012976165.1 of Labeo catla. NCBI lineage: Eukaryota > Metazoa > Chordata > Actinopteri > Cypriniformes > Cyprinidae > Labeo > Labeo catla. Next base: position 3,101,389 of record VONZ01000014.1, on the reverse strand, counting down.
ACGCAGCGCGCACGTTAACTGATGATCTCTAGGTTTTAATACCAGTTTCAGCACAAAATAAACATTAATAAACATCCAAATGTATGTTAAAAGAAAGAGTACAACCTACCGAAATCCGTATCCTGACTCATGTAATCGCTCAACAGTGTTTCAACCGCACAAAGACGTCAATACAACAGCTTGTAAACAATGTCATGTAACGTCACATTTACCTTTAGAAAAAAAAACGAAACAAATTCTCATTAGTCAGCTCGAAAAATTAACTCTAGAGAGGAGCATTTAAACATATGCACCATATAACATATTCGTTATTATTTTTACTGTTCTAAATCTGTCAGCCAACATTTAAATGTTTATATTTAAAAAAACGAATTGTAGTAGAAATATAATTATGCAGTTGTAACTTTATTATTATAGAAACGTAACTGAGTCTAATGTAAATATTTGTATACAAATCAGTTAATTTTAACCTTTAATATTACTGCTGTATATCTGACAGCATTGACAGATTTTTTTTTTTCTTGAGAAGATTTGGCTAAAACAATTAATATCAACTCGAATCAGAAATCGGATAAAATCATGAGCTTGTTAATCAGAATCAAATCAAATCATGAAATTTGTGTCAAAACGCAGCCCTACAGAACAGGGCCACCAAGTGCGTAAACACATGGTGTGTAAAAGCTGCCAAAGCTCTCCTAATTCCATAGCTGAAGAGTTTCACTCTTCCACTGACATTAATATCAAAACAAAACTGTGCAGCAGAAGCTTCATGGAATGGTTTTTCCTGTCCGAGCAGCTGCATACCAGTCTCACCTTACTAAGAACAATGCCAAGCATCAGATGGAGTGATGTAAAGCACGCCTCCACTGGACTCTGGAGCAGTGGAAACACGTTCTGTGGTGTGACAAGCACGCTTCTCTGTTTGGCAGTCTGATAGGTAAGTTTGGTTTGGCGGATGCTAAAAGAACATTACCTGCTTGACTGCACTGTACCAACTATAAAGTTTGGTGAAGGAGGGCATGGAGCTGTTTTTCAAGGATTGGGCTAGGCCCCTTACTTCCAGTGAAGAGAAATCTTAATGCTTCAGCATACCAAGACATTTAGCAGTGCAATGCTTCCAAATTTGTGGGAACTTTATATATATATATATATATATATATTTATATATATACAGTGTCCTCCACTAATATTGGCACCTTTGGTAAATCTGAGCAAAGACGGCTATGAAATTAAATCTGCTTTGTTTATCTTTATGATCTTACATTCAAAAAATTCACAAAATGCTAACCTTTCATTGAAGTAAAACAATTAAAAGTGGGGGGAAACTTACGTTATGAAATAAATGTTTTTCTCATATGCATGTTGGCCACAATTATTGGCACCCTTAGAAATTATAATGAGTAAAATATCTCTGAAGTATATTCCCATTCATATTTGCATTTATTTAGCACACTAGAATGACTAGGAGTATGATATTGTCCAGCAATAACTTCCTGTTTCACAGGATTATAAATATGAGGAGCACAAAGGCCAAATTTCCTTAATCATCCATCACAAGGAATAAAACCAAATAATATAGTTCTGATGTGCAGAACAAGATTGTTGAGCTTCACAAAATAGAAAGTGGCTGTAAGAAAAGAGCTAAAGCATTGAAAATCCCAATTTCCATCATTAGGACAATAATTAAGAATTCCAATCAACTAAAGATGTTACAAATATGCCTGGAAAAGGATGTGTCTATATCGTCCTAATGCATGGTGAGGAGGAGAGTTTAAGTGTCCAAAGATTCTCCAAGGATCACAGTAGGAGAATTGCAGAGATTAGTTGAGTCTTGGGCCCAAAAGACTAAAAAAAAAAATTCAAACAGCCCCTACGTCACCACATGTTGTTCAGAAGGGTTTTAAGAAAAATCCTCCTTGCTCATCCAAAAACAAACTCCAGCATATTCAGTTGACAGACACAACTTGAATTTCAAATGGGAATGGCTTCTGTGGTCAGATGAAACTAAAAAAAAAGAGCTTTCTGGCAGCAAACATTCAAGATAGGTTTGGTACAAAAAGTACCCCATGCCCACGGTTAAATATACTGCTGGATCTTTAATGTTGTGGGCTTATTTTCCTGCCAGAGGTCCTGGACATCTTGTTCAGATACATGGCATCATGGATTCTAGCAAATACCAACAGATAAAAAATGTAAACCTGACTGCATCTGTTAGAAGTTCTATAATGAGCTGTGGTTGGATCTTCCATTAGGACAGTGATCCAAATCAAACCTCAAAATCAACACAAAAATGTGTCACTGAGCATAAAATGAAGCTTCTGCCATGGCCGTCCCAGTTGCCTGACCTGAACCCTATAGAAAATGCGTGAGGTGAACTGAAGAGAAGAAGCACCAGCATGGAGCTGGGAAACTAAAGGATCTGAAGAGTTTCTGTATGAAGGAATGGTCTCTGATCTCTTGTCAGGTGTTCTCCAAACTCTTCAGGCATTAAAGAAGAAAACACAGAGCTGTTATCTTGAATAAGTGGTGGGAGTGAATAACCAGCGCTCTCCCCACCCTCAATACCGCGACTGAGGTGAGTCCCTTGAGCAAGGCACCGATCCCCCAACTGCTCCCCGGGCGCCGCAGCAATAGCAATATGGCTGCCCACTGCTCCGGGTGTGTGTTCACGGTGTGTGTGTGCGTGTTTGATCACTTCTCACTACTGTGTGTGTGCACTTGGATGGGTTAAATGCAGAGCACAAATTCCGAGTGTGGGTCACCATACTTGGCCACACGTCACGTCCTTTCCTTAATAAAGGACATTGCAATAATTGGGTGCCAATAATTGTGGTCAACATGAACTACAGAAAAACATTTATTTCATAAAGAGATTTTCCCCCTGCTTTCCATGGTTTTACTTAAATGATAGGTTAGAATATTGTGAATTTTTTAAATGAAAGATTAAAAGGATAAACAATGCAGATTTATTCTTACAGCCACCTTTGCTCATATTTACCAAAGGTGCCAATATTAGTGGAGGGCACTGTATATATTCCAGCATGACTATGCCCAACTGCATAAAGCAAGATCTATGACAGAGGTTCTAGAGGACCAGTGTTCTGCCGAGTTTAGCTCCAACTTGCCTCAATACAACGGCCTGGAAGTTTCTAGTGTGCCTAGTAAGACCTTAAATAGCAGGTTCAGGTGTGTTTAATTAGGGTTGGAGCTACACTCTGCAGGACAGTGGACTTCCAGGAGTGAATCTGGACAGCTCTGGTCTATGAAGACATAGTTAGATGAGTTTCGTGTGGAAGGACTTCACTGGCCTGTTGACCCGTTCAACGCCTTTGGAATGAACTGGAAAAGAGATTGTGAGCCAGGACTTTTTGTCTAACATCAGTTCCTGACCTCGCAAATGCTCTACTGGATTAATGGACAAAAATTCCCAAAGAAAACACTCCAAAAAATGTGTGAAAATCTTCCAAGTGGAACCTGTTAAGGATGTGAAGGGGGGTCCAAATCCATATTAGCTAATGTCTGTATTTAAAGTTCCTGTTAGGGGACACTTGTATTAGTGATACTTTTGTCCATATAGTGTGTGTGTGTGTCAGACAAACTGTTAACTTTATATTTTCACGTTAAGAGCAGAATTAGATGCATCATTTTATTTACAGAACAGCTCATACAGATGCTTTCAGCACAGATCCTAAGAGATTTACTTTAGTAGTCACTCTAGATCTCGTCAAAACCAGGTGCATTGTTGTATAATGAAACTTATGTCTGATTCAACAGAACATTACATCACGCAAACACTAGAAGTGAAACTAAGTCTGTATATCAAGTAAATCAACGCAACTCATCAATTTAAAATATTTTTAATGCATAAAAGAACGACATTCTCAGTAAAAACCAATAAAAATAAAGCACTTCATCAAGAATGATGTTTGAACAGTGTCTCTGTCTTTCCAACACTGAGAAACACAAACAGAATTCTCCAGAAAAGCACAAGAGGTCAAAGGGTAAAGACATGTTGTTACACAAATGATGCAAGATGATCCGTTTTCTTTCCTCATACACAAATTCACCTTTACTAATGCATTTCCACCCGTCAAAATATTTCACTCAAATACAGAGGTGACAACTCCTGAACGTGCATTTAAAACAGACACTCGCGTACAGTGTGTTCAGACGCATTCAAACACATCTAAGCACCCAAAATGTGCGGTTTGTCACGGAGGAAGTCCTAAAATAAAATAAGATCTTTGGTTCATTGAGTACCATATCAACAGCAGTACAGCCAAGTAGCTAAAATGCCATTAGTGGACATCTCAAAATCCAAATGAACAAACTGGTGGATACTGTGCTTATGTGTGAAGTTCTGCATTTGTGTGTAACAATGAAAGGGACCGAATGTAGTTTGAATAGTGAGGATTTTCTGAGTGATCTGAGTATATCAGCAGCATTCGGATGAAAATAAGTATAAAATGCTTCTCTGTTTCTTGAAATGCACTCAGATTTGAGCTTCTCTTTGGTTTCTGTCAGAACAGAAGATTGTGCAGGTTTACAGTGTACTGGAGGGTTGTTTTTTAGTTTATATTGCACTGGAATACAATGGTAGATTTCCACATACATACAAGCTCACACACAAACATTCACACAGGGTGCATACAATACACTGCACAGCAAGAGTGCATTTATCCGTAGCCTTTCAGCGGGCTGTTCAGTGCTTACTGGGGAACTGTCAATCTGAACGCAAATCTACCTTAGAGGTTTTGTTGGGGTCAATGCCATGTTAACAACACCAAAACGACAGCAGGGAGTGTAAAAAGGAGTGTCTATTAAAAAATGTTGACCCAAAATGTCTCGGTCCAGAAGGTAAACGTCAGTCACAAAAGCTTTAAGAACCAGGCAATCTCTGCTATTCCTTTGAGCTATTTAATGTCTTGATCTTTTAGGTTGTTTGATCAGTTCTGGCGAGATGCTCTCAAAGACAAGGTTTCAGCTCTTCGAGTAAAGTGAAGGATCTTCAGACCGTGAAAACCAACCTGTCCACCTCCACTAAGATAGCTTGTCTGAAGGATGACAGAGCCTTACAGGAGGAGCTTGATAGCAGATCTGGTGATGACAGTTGAGCGTTTATAAAGACTTGATTCTGTATCCTCACTGGCACAGTTACTGGCTGTTGCTTATGGTGAGGTTTTCCTGCTCAGGGCAGGGGCTGTTTATGCCCAGACTGCTGAGGAGATCTTTGAGTTTGGATACAGTCTGCTGTAGCTCTGTCCGTTCCTGCTGGAGAGTCTTTACCTCAGATTGTAGCTGAGCCTCTTGATTCACCAGGCCATCCACACGAGTCTCCAGCCATCTGATCTTAGCGTGGGCAACCTGATGGAAAATGACAATATCAGAAAGTCTAAAATATTCAGGAATTCTTGCAATGAAACAATTTACCACATATTTGATGCTGAATTTTATAATTGAATGAATAATACTAAACAAAAAATACTAAAAAAGACCACCAGATCTTACGTCAGCAGCACCACATGTGTGCGTTGTCGCACTTTTGTGAACGCGTGTCAAAAACTGACACAGAAGACAAGAAATTGATGAATGAAGTCATTATTTGTGTTTTCTTTGTGGAAAATTACGGTTGAACCACTGATGTCACATGGACTATTTTAACAATGTCCTTACTACCTTTCTAAGTCATGAACGTGGTAGCTGTGTTGCTGTCTATCCAGGGTCAGAAAGCTTTCGGATTTCATCAGAAATGTCTTAATTTGTGTACGGAAGTTGAACGAAGATATTAAAGCTTTGGAATGACTTGTGGGTGAGTAATTAAAGACAGAAGTCACCTGAAGCTCCTCTAGGAGGTCTAAGTTTTGTTGTCGGAGGCTTCCATTTGTCTTCTCCAACTGGGCCACTCGCTGTGATTGGCTGAGAGTGGAGGGACCATCCAAGAGCTCGTCCTGAAGAACATGATATTCCACCTCATAGGCTTGCAGCTGCTTACTGATATCCATCTCAGACACCTACACAGAGACATGTACAAATATACAAGATGAGAATGTCAAAGCTGGGCAAGTTAAAGCATGTTTCTTTGTGTGTATGTGCATACAAACTTCAGTTTGTAAGAAGAGAGGGGGGTCTAAAACATTTTTTACTTATGAATGATCATCCAGCATCCAAAAACAACAAAACGAAAACATATGCCCTTTGTGTGTTTAAGCGCTATATAACTTGATTTATGGTGTCATAAATTCCTAAAGAGTGGAAGGTGCTCACATATACTTCCTTGACATCAAAACGGTAACATCTTACTGTTAACAACATTTTAGACAATTAAAAAATGTAAAAAATATCTTGACATCAAGATATTTAGCAAATAATACTGTAAATTTCAGTATGTTCTTTACACAGCAATCATATGGCGTTGAAAGGTTTGTAATTAGTGCTGTCAAATCGATTAATCACGATTAATTGCATCTAAAATAAAAGTCTTTTTACATGCATTACACATACACATTTATATTTTATACAAAAGTTTGCATACACCTTTCAGAATCTGCAAAATGATAATTATTTTACCAAAATAAGAGGGATCATACAAAATGCATGTTATTTTTTTTTTCTTTAGTACTGATCTGAATTAAGATATTTCACATAAAAGATGTTTACATATAGTCGTTTCCAAAGGAAACACAAGGCATTGAGAGGGTGAAAACTTTTGAATTTTAAGATCAGGGATTCATTTAACTTATTTTGTGATATTTAATATGATATTTAGGCAAAAATAGAAAAATGTACACATTTTCATTCTGTTCAAAAGTTTATACCCCTGACTCTAGATGCATTGTTTTTCCTTCTGGAGCATCAGTGAGTGTTTGAACCTTGTGTAATAGTTGCAAATAAGTCCCTCAGTTGTCCTCAGTGTGAAAAGATGGATCTCAAAATCATACAGTCATTGTTGGAAAGTGTTCAAATTCACAAAAATGCTAAAAAACCAAAGAATTTGTGGGATCTAAAGGATTTTTCTGAAGAACAGCAGGCAGTTTAACTGTTCAGGACAAACAAGGGACTCATGAACAACTATCACTAAACAAACAAACACAGCTGTGGATCATTCAGGTAACAACACGGTATTAAGAAACTTTTGAATAGGGTCATTTTTATAAATTCAACTACTATTTTCTCTGTTGGACTATATGTAAACATCTTTTATGTGAAATATTTTATTTGTTGTATAGTTGTATGTAAACTTTTGACTTCAACTGTAGCATGTAAACAAACTTTTACTCTGGATGCGATTAATCGTGATTAATCGATTTGACAGCACTACTTTTAAGGTGTTTTAGGAGATTGAATTTTCAGTATTTACCAATCCCTTTTTTAAAAAGTACCAATAATGTAAAAAGGTGTTCCTCTAGCCACTTCTTTATACCAAAATAAAATATCTACTGGTTTGTTTCATGCTTGTGAGTACTTCCCACATGAGTATTTGCTTACTGACTCTCCTTGCTGGGATAAGAGCAAAGGAGGTCAATAAAATGATATTTGGTTAATTATGCTTATCGCACTTGTTCATGTTGTTACTCTTGCTGTATGTAAATATTTTCTTTTTCTGCTAAATCTATTAATTGTACAAGGTTGGGGATCATTTAAAATCTTCAAGAGATGGGACTTGTGGTACATTTCTTTCATGAAGCGCTTTTCAGACATAAAACACACATACATGCACAGACACACACTGAGCAACACCCATACTTTACTAACTCCATCTATTATTTGTGCCGAGCTCATGATGAAACTAGTACTTATGCAAAACCACATATGAAGATGAACACAGGACACACCCGAGCACGAGTATGCGTTGATTGTGTAGGGAAAGGCACACGTACATTGCTGTCACCACAAAAGCACAAATAGAATCCACACCCAAATGTGCCACTGCCTTGACACTTAGCGCAAGTGAAAGCTCCTATGTGTATATGCGAATCAGACATCTATTTGGAATGTAGGTATGGTACTTATATGCACACTAACACTTAGAAACATATTACCTGATTGATTGTTTTTTCCATTTGCACAAGGCCGAGATTGGGTAAAGTTGTTTTGATGAACTCAACAATTGACTCGAGATTGTCGTGCTGGAGAATCAGAGGCTTGTGGCTACCAAGAAGACTCAAAGCCACCTTGAAGATGACCTCTGAACCCTGAAGAAACAGCATGTCTGAAAGATATAAAATCAATAAATACTTTTCAGTTTAACTCAAGGAATCTATTAGAAGATACCTCATTAGCAAAATAATAGTATATAGCTAGTCATATAATACAAATATTATTTATGGTCACAAATGAAGTTCAATAGTTTTGCCTGATAACAAATTTATTATGGTTAAGCCGATATTAAAATTCTAAAACAAAAAAATAAAACAATAATTATTAATAATTATATATATATATATATAAAATAATCACTTTGTGTTTTGGTGTATAACCAATAAATTGGCAAATTCTTTAAAATGTTGTCTAAATGAATACAAAATGTAACTCTAAAAACTAAAGTAAATAATTTAAACTGCTTCCAAGATTTAAAATTTTATTTAATTATTTATTTTACTGAAGTATTTGTTTTTATTAAATAACTTGAAGTGAGCATTAGAGGGCAAAGATTAACTAAATATAGAAATATGGCAATAATAATTATAATAATACATATCCAATAGACAGAGGGTGATTTTTTTTTGCCTCAAAATCACGCATTAAAATCATTTAATGCCCACATAATGCCCAATTATGTTTAATAAATAATATAACATTATAATAATAAAATATAATAAATATAAAACAATAATAAATAAAATAATAATAAAATATAACATTAAATAATAATATTACATTATATATTATTTAATATTAATTGTGATGCATTAAAATAAATAAATAAATAAATAAATAGAAAATGACATTTTCAACAATGATAAAAGCTTAATAATTATAATATTACATTGTAATAAGCAGAGGGCAATATTTTTGCCTCAAAATCATGCTTTAAAATCATTTCATGCCTACCTAATGCCCAATTATGTTGAATAAATAATATTAAATATAACATTAAATAATAATAATATTACATAATGTATTTAATATTATTAGTGATTTTTTTCTCAATGTCATGCATTAAAATAAATAAATAAATAAATAAATGTTCAACAATGATAAAAGCTGAAGAAATAGTTGAATATAATTGTTGAGAGCTGTGTGTTTATAAGTTTACTTGTGTGTAAAGATAAAGATTGTCAATAGAAATGTGTATGTGTGTAGGTCAGTGTGTGTAAAATGAGATGGTTCAAGATGGTACAAGATGGTTCAAGCGATTACCCTTGGAAAAACGTATGAGTTTGTGCATCACAAGGTCAATGCTATTCACCCTTATAATCACACCACACACACTGTCACGGAACTGTGATTAAGCAAAACAAAGTTAGCGCCAGTCGCCAGGCCTCAGTGATTGTGATTACCATGCGTAATTAACTTGACTGTGACCATAGAAGATAACGTAAGATGCAAAGGATAAAGAGAGGCAGGTAATCTTTCATTCTAAAATGATAAATGGTAAAGGATGAAGGACAGATTGTCAACTGAAATCTCATTAGAATAATTCCATCCAGCAACAAATTGCAGAACGTACAGTATATATAAAAACCATTTCTAGTAACACTGAAATCAATACCATCATGTATACAGTCATTTTGCTACCGTTTTACAGTTCTAAAACTAATTCAGATATAGACTTCTTACTACTAAAACGCATGACTTCAGCTGTCATCCATGTCTGTAGCATAAACGGTGCAGAGCGAATTTTGTGCCAAAATTGAATACTTAGAGTTTTCAGAAACTATGTGCAATAGCAGGAACTACTAAAGAGAGACAAATAACAAAGAAAGCAGAAAACCGAGGGGCAAAAATTCCTCCCCAACCTGAAAAACCACCCCTCAAGATGAAAATTGGTGCCAACTTGCAACATTTCATTAATATCTCTCTGCAGACAGGGTGTGTCTTTGTACGTGCAGATATGTGTGCACCTGACCGTATACAGTAACGAGAGAATGCGCTGTTATGTATGTGGCTCTACAGTACCCCTTCCAGACAAAAGAATGTCAAAAATGTAGGCCATCTTCATAAACACTTCTGAGGAAATTGAGAGAATGGCAACTATCACTATCTACCACACTGGCATCTGATCAGCTTTCTGATCTCTCCAAGCGTGGACTCGTTTGAAACTTTTTAGTTCAGTAGAAGAAGCTTTTAATCTGTGGCTGTTGTGGCTTGGTGGTTAAACACGGCACCAAAACCAAGGGTTATAGGTTGTGCGCAATTCATGAGCTGCTACTATTATGCCCTTGAGCAAGGAGCTTGTCCAAAGGGACTGTCCCTGCTTTGTGTGTGTTAAATGTATAATTGTAAGAAGCATTGTGGTAATGGGCAATCTCAGGAATTTATTTTTATTGTATTGGGTGTATTGTGTATTGTGTATTGAGAGCGTGTTTGTGTATTGAAGTGTGCCTGAGGGTGTGTGCATTTACCGAACACTCGAGCCACAAATCCAAGCGGGAAGTGTGAGGCAAAGGCGGTGAGAAACCAGGGAGCGGCGTAGAGACTTGGGCCAATCTCGTACTGCTCCAGATGACTGTACAGCTCTCTGTGATAGTCATGCAGCAAACGAGACAGCTGATACATCTGAATCTAAAAAAGAAGAGAAAAAACAGTTACAAGACAGCAAAATATAAAACATGCCTGACAAAAACATTGCTTATCATTATTAAACTGTATATACATACTGAAGCAATCTCATTCATCTTATGAACCTTAACCAGGTTGGTTAGTTGTGATGATGTCATTACCGAGCACTGCCTACAGTTATCGGAACAAATTCTTTTTGCATGCTTAGCTGTACAAATTTTTTTTTGCTTGATTTGTATCAGAGCTGTCAAAGCTTACATATTACATGATTGACTGTGTTTAATTGATTTGTGATTTTTAAATGCAGTATAAAGGAATGCAGTGCATCACTGAATATGAAGTGAACCGAACACAATTTAAAAAAAAAAAACAAATAATAATGAGATCACACTAAAGGTTTCATGTCATACAAAATCTATCCCATGAACCACATACAGTATTTACACAATGGGAAAACAATGATAACAACAACAATAGTAATAATAATAATACTCTTTTATTTATATAGTTACTTTCCAGTGCTCAAGGATGCTTTACAGTAAAGATACAGTTAGAAAAGAAAAACATCTCGGCTTTATTCATGTTTAATTTTTAAAAAATTAGAGGTTAGCCAATCATTTATTTCATGTACGCAAGCAGAGATTTTGTCAATTCGAGTGGATAGAGCAGGCCTACAGAGAATATTTGAATGTCATCTGCTTATAAATGTTAATTAAAGCCATGTTGGTACAAGATTTGACGTAGGAGTAGTATGCAAATTATGAATAATAGTGGGCCAAGAATGGATCCCTGGGGGACACCTGGCTTAAAATGGGCAGTAGGGGGTCGAAAATCCTGCACTGAAATGTAGAACTGTCTGTCAGAGAGATACGAAGAAAACCAATACAGAGCAACACAAGAAATACCCAAACTCAGACATGAGTTTGTCTCAACTATGCTCAGATTCAGAGAAAACAGTGTGAAAACACATTTGGCTGGACAATCAATAAAAATCTAATTTTCTGTGTTTTGTGTTTTAATTTTGTAAGGCAAAAAAGGTACGAGGTCACATTGAAATTAGGATACCTCTATCAGTAATATTGTGAAATATTTTAAGTTTTTGTTTACATGTGTGTGTGTGTACTGTGTATATTTATTATGAATGTCTAAATACACACACATGCATGTTTATATCTAAGAAAAATTGTATTTTTATATATTAAATATATTTATATATAATATACATTATTTGAATATAAATATATACATGTAAATATTTTCAAAATATATACTGTATGTGTGTATTCATATATACACATTAAATTAAATTTAATGTGACTAATCACATTAAATTAATTGTGATTAATCGTTTGACAGCATTAATTTTTACAGTTTTAAATAACTGTTTTAATATATTTTAAATGTAATTTATTCTTGTGTCAGCAAAGAGTAATTTTCAGCAGCCATTACAGAAGTCCTTAATGTCACATTATCCCATTTCTTTTTATTATCAATGTTGAAACATAACTTTTTTTAGGAATTTGTTTCAAGTAGAAATCTTTTGTAACATTGTAAATATCTTTACAGTCACTTGTGATTCATTTTAATACATGTCTGTTGAATAAAACTATTAATTATTAAAAAAAAAATAAATAAATACCCCAAAATTTTAAACAGTAGTGTACAGAAACCTGAGGAACATTAAAGAACTCACCATTTATCCAATCACTGTTAAACTTAACATGTCATTATAAAAATGTTGGTAACACTTTAGTATGGGAACTAATCCTCACTATTAAATAGTTGCTTATTAGCATGCCTATTATTAACATATGTGAACCTGGACCACAAAACTAGTCATAAGGGACAATTTTTTAAAATTGAGATTTATATATCATCAGAAAGCTGAAGAAATACACTTTTCATTTATGTGTATGGTTTGTTAGGACAGGACAATATTTGGCCGAGATACAACTATTTGAAAATCTGGAATCTGAGGGTGCAAAAAAAAAAATCGCCTTTAAAGTTGTCCAAATGAAGTTCATAGCAATGTATATTACTAATTAAAAATTATTTTTTGACATATTTACAGTAGGAAATTTACAAAATATCTTCTTGAAACATGATCTTTATTTAATGTCCTAATGATTTATGGCATAAAAGAAAAAACATTAATTTTGACCCAAACAATGTACTGTTGGTAGGGCTGTCAAACGTTTGACAGTTTGCCTAATATATGTGTGTGTACTGTGTGTTATTATTATGTATATATAAATACAAAATACAAAAATTTTATATATTTTTATTTATATATAATATAAATTATATAAAAATTATAATAAATAAATATACTTACATAATATTTCTTAAATATATACATGAATGTGTTTGTATTTATATATACATGATAATTACACACATATATATTAGGCAAACGCAAACTTTTATTTTGTATGCGATTAATCGCGATTAATCGTTTGACAGCCCTAATTGGCTATTGCTACAAATATACCTGTGCTACTAATAACTGTTTTTTTTCCAATGAAAAACAAAGCAGATTATTTTAAATAATGTACTGTTTACTGTAAAAAAGTGAGTAGTATTTGTGTGGTCATGTGATCTAAACATAACAGCAGCCGTGAAGGAAAACCACTAATCCACCACTAAAAACTTCAACTTCATGTACATCATTTTTAAACGTCAAAAGCACCAGTGAGGTGTAAAACATTAAGTGGGAACGTGACAGTGTGAATGTTACTGTACCTGCAGTATGATCATATCAGGCCTGTACTGTTTCCGTAGCCCCATGTCGTACATAAGGAATTTGAGCATGTGGAATGCATCCTCCTCACTCATATGAAGCAGCAACACGCCGGCCACAAAACTCAAACCCTGGCAGTAACCCACCTCCGGGTCCAGCAGAGAATATGCCTTCAGTAGATTATAGAGAGAGAGCTGGCCAGCACCCAGCTGAGCGCTGAAATACGGATGAGTGGGAAACGTACGTCCTGGGAGAGGAAGAAAAATAATCATTCAAGTATTCTTTCAGTGCAGTTTGAGTAAAACAATGCTGCTGTTGTTGTTGATGTTGGCAGAGGCATATGACCCCCCCCCCCTTCTTTCAGCTCAATCTCCTCCTCATGTTCAGTCTCATTCAGAGGGTTACTCTCATGGGTGTGCAGCAATTTAGCAACATGTAGAAAGAAAGAAATGTCAGAAGGATAGCACAGACTAGGGCTTAAATATTTGACATTGCACCATCAACCAAAGACAGGTTTTCAACTGTACAGTACATGGTTATATTCCCACAATGCTTCTCTCATGTAGGTTCATACAGAGGCCAAGTATTTGCACACTTAAAGTGCCCCTATTATGCCTTTTCAAATATGTCCTTTCATGCAGTGTGTCATGTAGCTGTATGTGAACATAAACTATCTGCAAAGTTGTGAAGCCGACAGTGCACGATAAATAAAGTTATTGTCTATCAAAAAAAAGAGTCGGCTCACATTTGCCTAAACGAGTCGTCAGGAATTCAAATCTTTTTTTGTTACGGCCACACGTCACGAAGTAACACATTTGCATAATGTCCGCCCACGTTCTACGTCGCTAATAACTTGCCCGCCCATACATTTCCATGGGGTTTAGGTCACATGGAAATTTACACGTACATTATACAGAAGACGCTGTATCATACGCTGAGAGTAAAACTGTTTTATATTCACTTCCAAAAGATGATGAATCTACAAAGATTGTATTTTCTGGTGATCTTTCAAAATACGTAGTTGTGTATGTTATGTTGTGTAACAACCCTGCACATGTCATGCTAACCGGCTAAATCACGCTTGTGTAGTTCTGTTGTTCAGCTGTGGACCCACTGTAGTCTGACAATTTGTGATTGATGCAGCTTGACTGTCTGTCTGTCTCATTAGTTGGAGTAATGATAAAGGATGGAGCACGAAGAGGCTTTCACGCCGAATGCGGAAAGCGCTGTGCTCTGAAACCCATTCGTTTTAATTGCTTCCGCCCTGCGAGGGTGGCTTGTTTCGGTCTCGACCAAAGCGGACGCGCAGTGGAGCGCGCACGCCGCAGACAAAGTTCAAATAAGTTGTTCAAATGAACTTTTGCCGCTGCGCTCTGAAGGGCTGCACTGAACCCAGCGACCAGCGCAGCGCTTTCCACGTTCGGTGTGAAAGCCGCTTAATGCATTATACATTGTTGACGTTTACAACATAGAGGTGCGCCCGGTTCACTTACATAAGCAAATTTCGAGCACTTTCTACGGTAGTCAGTGTTAACTTGTCGATCAGCCACTTCAGCCGTTTCATCGTCAGACTCTGGCTGGAATTGTTATGGCAAAATCGATGCCATCTTTTCTATGTATTGACAAGTATCCAGGGCTGTCAGTCAGTTATAGCAATGGGCGTTTCGTTTTCCGACACGCTGTACACGGTAGACCAATCATAAAGGACTGCGCCATTTGACCAATCACAGCAGTGAGGGCTCACGGAAAGGAGGGGTTTAGAGAGACTGATTCTTTGAACTGCTTCGCACGAGTCGTTTAGGAATCATTTAGAAATGGGGTAAAATTAAATCTATTTTTGGAGAAAACTGAACTGTTTTTTGACCTTGCATACATGTAAACCTGTTTTGGGAGTCGATTGAAACAATATTAGCAACCTTTAAAATGGCATAATAGGGGCACTTTAAGTCACACTTCAGTCCTTGCGTATCATTGTGTTACATACATAAATATCAAACTGTGGAATCTGCAAACAAATTATACTAGACTTCTTGACTACTAAAAAGAATCAAAACTTGTTTGTACATATTTTCCAAAAGTAATTACTTCTAAAGAGTTGGTTGGCTGTTTTAACGCTATGCCAGCTTTCTTTGCTAGTTTCATGGCAAATTTTAAGTTGAAATAGTATAAAACCGATATAGGCCATTCTACAGAATTGGTGCAAGTGGTTGTCCCACAACCAAAAAACACATTCAATAAGCATTTAAGAATTCAAATCTTAGATCTTTATTAAAGTAGAACTCCATTTCCATAACAACAATTTACAAAAAATGTATTCACCCCCTTGTCATCCACGACGTTCATGTCTTTCTGTCTTCAGTCGTAAAGAAATTGTTTTTTGAGGAAAACATTCAGCATTTTTCCCCATATAATGGACTGCTATGGTGCCCCGATTTTGAACTTCCAAAATGCAGTTTCAGTGCATCTTCAACGATCCCAAATGCGGTTGTAAACGATCCCAGCTGAGGAAGAAGGGTCTTATCTAGCGAAACGATTGGTTATTTACATAAAAAAATACTATTTAAATACTTTTTATTCTCTAACGTTCGTCTTGCCTTGCAGTCCTTGAACTCTGTGTATTATGTCTCAAGACAGTTAGGGTATGTCGAAAAACTCTGACCGTTTTTTCCTCCCTCAACTTCAAAAATCATCCTACATCACTGCAGAAGTACCGACTCAGTCTTTGCAAAGTGAACATGCAAAGAAGATCAAACACCCTTAACAAAAAAGGTAAAACAGCGATATAGGATGATTTTGAAGTTGAGGAAGAACATGAGATGGGAGTTTTTCGACATACCCTAACTGTCATGAACAGGAACAAAAACAGTCCAGGCAGGGTAAGACCAGATGAGCGTTTGGCATTAAAAAGTATGTAAATTGTATTATTTTTATTAAAATAACAGATCGTTTCGCTAGACCCTTCTTTTTTAGCTGGAATCGTTTACAACCACATCTGGGATCGCTTGAAGCCGCATTTAAACTGCATTTTGGAAGTTCAAAATCGGGGCACCATATCAGTCCATTATATGGGGAAAAATGCTAAAATGTTTTCCTCAAAAAACATAATTTCTTTATGACTGAAGAAAGAAATACATCAACATTGTGTATGACAAGGGGATGAGTATATTATTTGTAAATTGTTGTTCTGGAAGTGGACTTCTCCTTTAAGATCCTTCTATTATCTACTGAAACCTACAATAATATTTAAAATACTAGTAAGCTTAATATACGTAAAATAATCATTTATTGGGTACTTTCAATTGGGAGGTGGCTGTCCCGAACCCTAACTCCTAAATTTCAACTTTTCTGTAAATTCTGAAACTTTGTTTTAAAAAAATGTGTCCCATATTTTTCATGTCACTACCAAAACAGTGTATGTTTTAGTCTATTGGCTGAGACAGATTTTAACTGAACTCATAAATGTATGATCAGAAAATACTCCTGTGTCCCCCTAGTAGATAAGCCCCATCATTTTGAGGTAAATGTGTTTAAAAGTCTGAAATATTTCTGTGTAACTTTAAGGGAACATCACTACTGAACACCTTTTTTCTGAAATTACGCTACTACTTTTTTGGGAGTTATTCCATAACATTTAGTTTTTATATGTGTACCACTGTTCAGAGCTGTGCTAGCTAACCATGTGCTGATTAGCATCTTTGAGCTAGGTTCAAAGTATCTAAAATTGTCACATTTGTTGGAGTTTCAGTAGTAACATCTTTGTTTTTTGTGTGTTATCCCATAGAATTGTTACTTCCAAAACAGTTACAACCAAAACATGTCATCATTGTTTTGAAAGTAATAAAAGTGAACACATAATTATCATATTTGGGGGCAATAAACTAAATTTTAGTACTGTTATGCATTTTCATTGTTTTAGTAGTATTTTAGTATGTCAGTTAAATTTATTTATTGTGATGTGGTCGCTACCAAAACATTATTGTCACTACTAAAAATGTGCAGTCACAAACTAAATATGGGATGTTTTGTCAAAAATAAGATAACTAAGATGTTATTATAGTTTCTGGTTCAATGTATATTCAAACTAATGAATCCTTATCTTTGAAATCAGTATGATCAACTTTTTGCCTTTTACAAAGAAAAACTGGATATAAAACACAACAAATCTCATAAATTACACTGAAATATTGTTAAAAATGTAACTGTTATGGATTTACCTCTGGATAAAAAAAAAATAAAACAGCAAAAATATATATATTTACAATCTAGATATAAGCAAAATCTTAATAGGTCAATACAACCCTTCTAATTAAACTATTATTACGGTGTTTCGGTAGTGACAAATTTGGGGAGAGGACAAATATTCCAAAACTTTCTGAAAATACAATACGAGAATTAACTGCGCAATTACTAGAAATGTGTACCATTGGAGATTATGCAATTTGCATAAATAATTTTTTTTTTTGGAAAAATTCACATTTTTTTTTCCAAGACGTTGGACCAGTTCTGTAGAATGGCCTATATAAGGTTTCTGAAGTTTCCTTTAAATAAAAATTTTAAAATTAATTCAAGATTGACTATTTCAATATTTCAAAATATATTGAATATTGGACTTTCCTTTGATATTAAAGGGATAGTTCACACAAAAATTAAAATTCTGTCATTAATTGCTCACCCTCATGCTGTTCCAAACCCGTAAGATCTTTGTTCAACTTTGAAATACAAATTAAGATGTTTTTGATGAAATCCAACAACTTTCTGACCTTGGATAGACAGCAACGTAACTGACATGTTCACAAAAAGCATTTCTGTAGATTCATAAAATTAAGGTTGAACCACTGATGTCACATGGACTATTTTATCGATGTCCTTAATACATTTAATGTGCCTTAAACATGTCGGTTGTGTAGCAGTTCACGCAGGGTCAGAAAGCTCTGGGATTTCATCAAAAATATCTTAATTTGTGTTCTGAAGATGAACGAAGGTCTTATGGGTTTGGAACGACATGAGGGTGAGTAATTAATGACAGATTTTTTATTTTTGGGTGAACTATCACTTTAATATGAAGTTAGTTTTGAGAGCAGTTTAGTTCTTACTAATATCACTGACTGAATACTATTTGGTTGCAAATCTATAGATCATGAATATGTACAGGAAGCATGCAAGCATTTTGCAATAAAGGAATTTGAAGTATTGGACTAAAAAGGAGCTTTTATGTTCCTGTCTGTGAGGGCGTCTTCCTAGAAACAATATACATTCCTATAAGATTAGGTTTCTTCCTGTGTTGTAAAGCTATCTATCTCTCTTTCTCCCTGCTGTCACTGTGCTGAGAGCCAACGACACCTCCCTTTCTTTGTCTGAGCCTCCCCATTAATCTCTCCATCTTCACATCTGTCCATCTCCGCTAGTGTTTCAACCATTCATTCAGCCTGCGGGTTCTGCAGAATTTTGTTCTCTATAATAACGGAGGTAATGATCATTTTGCAAAGAATGGAGACTTTTGTGTATACTCAGATGACAATTTTTGAAAAAATTCCAGGGCAAGCATGAGCACGTACACGTTTGTGTGTATATTTAAGACACAGAAGAGCAGATTAGCTGTTTTTCAGCAAGCTAGAACACAATATTAGGCAAGCCTACCAAATAATTGACTTGTTGAGTTAATCAACTGGACATGTTTCTGTTGCTCAAGACATTTCTAAGAGAAAAAAACCTCTTGAGCAACAGTGAGACACACATGCAGTTGACTACAGAAAGTCTACTAGACATTCAACAATGGTCTAGATAATACAAAAGGATTACGGTAATTCCAAAACCTAGAGAGCTGCCTATTAGAACTGAATTTTAAAATAATGCAGCAAGTATTTTTAAATATCTGGAAAAAATATTTGAATTTCACTTGAAGTGTTGACAGTTTTTCCTTTTGTTTAATACATTAAATACAATCTTCTTGTATTGACTGGCCATGAGTAGACTTTTTTTGAGTAAAGAAAATGCTGTACTTTTATTATTATAATTATTATTATTATAGACAAAAAATAACAGAAGTAACGCAGGAACAGAAACATTAAAATACTAATTCTACTTGAAGTGAAGCGACTGATTTTTTAAAAAAATTTTAAGCCCTAACAAAATATTATATTCATGCACACTACTGTTTAGAAGTTTTGGGGTTAGGAGGATTTTTTTGTGTGTGTGTTGTTCTTATAGAAGTTTCTTGTGCTCACAGACGTTGCAAAATACAGTAAAACAGTCATATTGTGAAATGTTATTATGATTTAAAATAACTTTTTATATTTTAGGGGGAGAAACTGCAGGCAAAAAAAAAACACTTTTTTCGTGTACCTGTCGAGTTTGAGATTTTGGGCTTTTTGGTTTTTCATAAAGTGTTTTTTAAGACTAGTAAAAAGAAAAAGACACTGTTAAGTTTCTTTTACAGCACTTTATATATTTGTATCAATTGATTTCAATTACAATGTATATTTTTAAAAGGCTGTTTTCTCAAAATGAGTTTTTTCTCCTACACTGAGCCATAAACCTCCACTTCAGTAGCACTTACACACACCAAACTTTACATTTTTATTTCAGTCTATATCTTAAACGTTTTTTATAGAGGGATTTGTTCATATATCATTTGTGTGATTATATACAACATTTTATTCCCCAAAAATGTGGAAATATATTGTATTCTGTCTGTTTTAAGTATTTTCTGAATTAAGGAGTGACAAAAATTAAATACCCAAAATTCCCTCTGTAAAGATTTTCGACTCTAACATGTCAAAAAAAAAAGTGAAACTGGCTTCATCCAGTGTTTAAATTTTTGTACTAGAAATTTATGCAAATTAGCACATTTTTAATTAAACAATGCCTCATTTGCATATTTAAACCTAGCATTTCAGAAAACTTGTAATACAAAAAAATGTTTGCAATTACCAATGTAATCAATCAACTGGGTAAGTTAATTATTAGTTAATTTTTTACCCTATTCACCTGCAGTGTCTCGCCTTAAAATGAATATATTTTAAATATCATTTTAATTCTAATATGCCAATTTGGTTCTGAAGTAACATTTCTTGTTATTATCACTGTAAAAAACAGTTGTGCTACTGTTATTTTTGTGGGAACAATAATACATTTTTTTTATCTAATATTATCTTATACATTTTAAAAGAACAGCATTTATATGAAATAAAAGTCTATTGTAGCATCACAAATGTCTGTCACTTTCGATCAATATGATGCATCCTTGATGAATGAAAGTAGACATGTCTTAAGACATTTTTAAATAAAACAATTTTGAGAAATAAATAAAACAATAATAAATCCTACTGACCCCAACATTTTGAACAGTATGAATATTAATATAACAAATAATATGTCACCCTGGACCATAAAACCAGTCGTAAGTAGCACAGGTATATTTGTAACAATAGCCAACAATTCATTGCATGGGTCAAAATTACCGATTTTTCTTTCATGGCAAAAATCATTAGGATATTAAGTAAAGATCATGTTCCATGAAGATATTTTTTAACATTTCTACTGTAAATATATCTAAACTTAATTTTTGTTTAATAATATGCATGGCTAAGAACTTCATTTGGACAACTTCAAAGGCGACTTTCTCAATATTTAGATTTTTTGCACCCTCAGATTCCAGATTTTCAAATGGTTGTATCTTGACCAAATATTGTCCTATCCTATATAACTATAATTCAATGGAAAGCTTATTTAATCAGCTTTCAATTATATATATATATATATAATTAGAACATATGTTAATATAACTACATTCAAATAATTTAATAATTGTCTTATTGGGCAATCAGTTGTGGTCCGAATCTCCTGTGCGTCTCATGTGAGGACAGATATTCATGCATTAGATGCAATTTTTGCCTATGAAGAGTGTTCCAAATCGACGTCGTACAAGGTTCCATTTTATTTAGATGGTATCTATGTAAGCTGTAGGCAGCAATGCAGATCACTTGGTTTTGGCACAGACCATCGTGTTTGTAATACTAACCCAAGTCTATGAGGATGGCATGCTGTTGGGACGTGAGTTGCTTCAGAAGCTCTTTGTAAGGAGTGTCATTGTTAGGAGGTTTGGTGCTGGGCACCTCTTGCCTCAGCAAATACTGCTCTGAAAGAAACTTCCAAATCTCTCCTCGATGCTGACGAGGGACGCCTGAGAGAAAGAGACAGAGAGAAAAACAAAAAGAAGAGCAGAAAGAGAATGCTTCATTGATGGATCTTTTGAACGTTTACATGCCTAGCGCAGAACACCAGAGTTTTTGAGTGCTTTTTCAGTAGTGTGTGATCTCATCTGACATGTAGATGGATGTCCATAAAATCACTTCATGAAGACAAAATCAACATTGGCAAAGACTGACGTAAAACAGTGACATGCATCCCTGCAAACCCCTCCCCATTCACACACATCCAAAAATAACATAAGCAAACATCCCAAATCCAAAAACCAACTACAGGTGTCATTTCTGTAGCACTAGTGGCACCAAACTTAATTGCAAACACTCAGCATTTTGTCTCCACTGCAGTTTATGATACATAAACCGTAAGTGTAAAGAATTGCACCAGACTTATCTATACAAGAATGTGTACGTGAATGTTTCACGTAAATGCCACAGTTGCACTGAACTGGAACAGGTGTGCGCTTGGGCGTGCAATCTCACCAGTCATTCTGCAGAACTACCTCTATAAAAACCTGACTGTCAAAGAGGCAGCACCTCTATCTATAAATATTTAACACACACATACTCTGAATAAACATCTAATAAGATAAACTATTAAAAAAAATTTTCAAGAAAGCAAAGGCTCTAAAATAACAAAAGTTTATACTCATCTAAAACATTGAAAGCTGATACACAAACTGTCCAAAACAACATATTACATTCTCCTCACTCAACGTACAGGTCTAGTTCAGTCAATCCAGGTGTCAAAACATTCATTGAACAGGCTGCTGATAAAAACAGTTTAAACATTTTTATTTATCTACGTGTGTGTGTGTGTATGTTCAACTCACCTTGTCCCACAGCTTTGTGGATCTCCTCGGTGTCAAATCTGACCTTTGTCCTCCCAGGGGTGCTGAGCATTCTCTCCCAGACCAGTGTGACGTCTTTCAGACATGGAGTGATCTCTTCATAGTCCAGCTTTAGTCGTCTGCACTGCAGATCACTCTCTGATGCTGTACACACATTGAATGAAAGTTTAAGAAACTGAAAATAATGTGCAGAACAAAGTCAGTATGGTGGAAGTGAAGAATTGCACATTTACATCAATATTACACCACAGTGCTATCAATTTACTGCCTTACTGTCTGCACACACAGAATGTCTTTTTTTCTATTCCACTGCACTACTTTTCCATTGTTTTGCCATGTAAACATACTTTAGACAGACGTGTTTGACCACTGCACTCATGTCTCATTGGCAGCATCTTGCCCATGAAATGGAGTTTGACTGTTCTTGACCCTTCTAGACACCTTGTTGATGTGAACAAGAGCTTAAGTTATATAACCCAACACTAACATGAAAATAAAACCGATATACTGTATTTATATTTTAAGAGCAATATTAAAGGACAATAGAATGCAATAATAGCTGTTTTTGTTGCTATTGTTAAATTATTATTTCTAATACATATTTTATTTTTATTGCCATAGTTTAAAAATTAGTTTGTTTATTCCTATGCCAAAAAGAAGAAATAAAACCAGAATTTAAAAACTGTTTTACATATTGGTTATTGGACACAAACATATTTACTACTGTTTAGAAGTTTGCAGCTGGTAAGATTTTTAAATGGTTTTGAAAGAAGTCTAATGTTCACAAAGGCTGCATTTAATTGATAACAAATATAGTTTAAAAAACAGTAATATTGTGAAATATTATTACTTTCAATTTCTATTCTATTTCTATTTCTATTCTTATTTTGGGTGTGATCACAAAGTTGCATTTTTAACAGATCCTTCAAAAATCAGTTTAATATGCTTATTAAAATATATATATTATCAGTTATGAAAATTAACAGAAATATATTATGGTTTAACAAAAATTTAATTTTTAAGGCCCGGTGAAATATGTTTTACTTTGGTTTTATTTTTACCAAATTCTGCATTTTCCATTAATTTTCTGGATTCCATTTTAATGGATTTATTGAATTTTAATAATCAAAAGTCTAAACTCTAATTAGTTCATTTTATTTATTATTTTCTTTCTTTTTTTCTTCTTTTCAGAAATACTGCATTGTGTGTTTACATTTTCTGATAACTTTTGGTAAATAATTTTTTGGATAAATATTCCTTAAAATTAATATTGTAATAATAATTTTATTATTAGTAGTAGTATTACTATCATTACATTAAGTAACATATTTCTGTCACAGTTTCTTCAAGTTAAACCGAGTTGCTGTGAAAACCTTTAAGTGTCTGTTTATATATGATATGATGATAATGTTCATAAATGTTCATGAAGTGACTCTCAGAGCAGTTCTACAGATTATGTTTATGTGTTCATGTACTCGTATATTGAGGTGGCAGAGGCTGAAACAGTGCAAGCATCACGCGCGCTTCCGTATGTGCAACGTAAATGAAACTGTCTGTGCCATTCATTCAAACAGATGTGTAAAACAAACACCCAGTTTCACAGACGGGGCTTAGCTTAAGCCAGGACTAAGCCTTAGTTAAATTAAGATATTTAAGAAGCTTTTATAAAAATGCCTTAGAAGAAACGTTACAAGTGTGCATCTTGAGACAAAACAATGGCACTGACATATTTTAAGATACATCAGAACAAGATATTTTAAGTTGAGACAGCTCAAAAATGCATTTTAGTCTGGGACTAGCTTTAAGCCTTGTCTGTGAAACCCGAGGGACAGGATTCATATTTAAATAGTCTTTTTGTGGCTTAATATTCACTGACGTGTACCTAATTTTGATTTATTCATCCAAAATTCTGTGACATTTCATGTTAAACAGTAAATTCCATTTTTAGAAGTTTCAGGAACAAGAGAATAATACCCTCCCCACCCATTCTTATCCATGGGAAAAAAACAAAAACATAAAATAAAGAAAAAACGAAATAGAAATCTACAAAAGGTCAAACATCAAAAGTTGTATGGCTGAGAGGGAAAGTGGTAATATAAACACAGGCTAGATGTAGGGCAGACGGTCTTCCCAGCACATCTTCTGACCCACTTCTTTCTACCCACACCCATTTCAATAGGCCTGGCTGCTTTCTTTTCAATTTTCTGTTCTTTTTTTCAGGTCATGAGAAGCATGACTGGGCATGGCAGGGCAGGACATGACACTGCCAATCATGAGCACACCCAAATCAGAAACATCTGTGCCAGCAAACCTCTCTGCCTGTCATGATCATCTCATCACCTGCAGCAGGGACTTCCAGGTAAGGCAGCGCATGGGTGTGCCAGGTTGTGCAGAAATGTGTGTGTGCGTGTGTGTATGCTACTGTTTATGGGAGGTGCTTTTGTGTATGCCGGTTGAACATACGCCAGACAAATCACCAGTCTGACAGCAGCATATGACCTAAAAACAGATCTGAATTTCCAAGAACCACAGAAGGAAAAAGTCTTAATGCTGAATACCATTCATTGAATAAATCCTAAGGGCAAGAACAAACTAAGCTCTATTGGCACATAATACCTAGTAATCTGGATCTTGCTATTTCATAAAAACTAATTTAAGATCTTCTACAAGCAGAATAATACGTCAACAAAAGTAGTAATAATAATAACCTTAAATAAGCTAACATGACGTATGGCCAATTTCACTGCAAAGGTGAATATAAACAAGAGCTAACGACAAATTTAAAACCAATATCAGTCGCGTAATTGATTTTTGTTAACTGAATTTGTAAAAGTGTCCTATTGTCAGTTTGCTGACAATGTTTACAGTGATAATAGTTATTGTATGTGCATTTGTGTTTCACCTTGTAGTTTCTGATTTTCTTTCTCCATCCTCAGAAGGAGAATCTGTTGAAGAATTGCTTTCCGCCATAACTCTCTTAGCTCCGCCCCACTCCTCTTTCTCCTCTCCTCTGGTACCGGCCCCAGGATGCTGTCACTGCCCCCAACTCCGCCTCCCAGTGCCATTCTGTTGCCAACCTCTAAGGTGGATTCTGAAAAACAAATTCAAATGTCAAAATAGAACAAAATTACCTACATGAACTACCAACATTTGCCTACATAAATTACTAACAGTTTCAACCAACATCATCTAAACAACATCTACATAAACTACCAATATCATCATGCCTATACCACGATTCCAGGAGTTAATACCAATACCAGTGCAGTTTTGTGATTCTGACATGTGCTGTGTAGTCAGTACACTCGAAAAAAATGTTATGTGATTGCGATTTTTTTGTAAGCCATTTTTAAATTTAGTCTTAGTCCTGTGTCAAATGTACTTTTTAGCTATTGTCCTATTTAGTAAACCTTGGCCTGTTTTTGTTTAGTCTATGTTTTTGTCAATGAAAATTATAATCGCAATGATTGTCGTCATTTGAGAAATTTAATTTTTGCATTTCAGGAAAAGTGAGTGCTTGCACATGGTTGCCAAATTGCAAAAAAGAGAAGCTCTGATTTAAACTTTCGATATCTGGCAACCGCACACATGAAAGTTTGTGTAGTAGAGGTGTGTATGGCAAAGCGCTATAACATTTTGTCTCCTTTTTTCCGGTAAAAATTAGTAGAGTTTTTTTTTTTTTTAAATACATTTTATACTCATCTTTTATCGTCAACGATATTGCATGTTCATATAGTCACAGGTATTGTTTATTGACCTTACTGTCGTCTCGTCATCGTCTCGTTTTAGACTCTCATCAACAAACATTTTTCATCATAGCATTTGTTAACGAAATTAACACTACTTTCTATATAAAGAATAAAAACTGTAAATGGTTTACTACTGCATTATATGTAATTTCACTGCAAAATAAATAAAAAATTTATGGTTTTCTGAAACTATAAATCTATGAATTGCCATACAATGCACAAAAAAAAAAAAATAGTAAAAGGACATTCCCAGAATTCCCTGCATGGCACATCACTTATGATTAACAGCATAATTTGTACAGAGTATGTCTCTATTAAGTAAATACTGTTGCAAGGTATTGCATAAATATTAATAAAATAAAGACAGACAGAAATGACAAACAAAAAGACAAATAATATGAGAAAAGATTTAAGATCAAGTATTTTGGTAAAAGTACAGAAATTAAAAAAGAAAATAAGAAGAAGAAGAAGAAGAACAATAACAACAACAACCAACAACAGTAATAAAATGTCAAATAACACTACCTAAATTTAACTATGTTAATTTGCAACTGTTTACTGTTCAAGCAAATTTCACCTACAGTAGTTACAAATCCTCTATCAAAAAAATCTCTATCTTTTTAAATGAACAACACCTATATCAATTATCAACATCATCAGTGGCTCAGATGTCGGGAGTAAATGATGACTGCTATGTTCACTACTACATCCAGCATAGCTCAGTCAAAGACATATTTGTCTTTCCCTGCACCAGAGTCGACACAATGGCATTCGGACTGTTCTTTTCTCATTTAGGGCGGGTCTAAGGTAAGACAGTTATGTCAATCAACTATTGTTGGAGTGGCCTTGGTCTGTGTGACGTCACAATGACAAGAAGCTGAGAATGGCCAGAATTTATTACTTACAAAGACTAAAAAAATATCACTGGGTGGATTTTTATCATTATAGGGTGGTTGTGTACACACACTGCCAACACACATTAATGTTCAAACAACATGTAAAAGTGAGTTTTGCATCCGATGACCCCTTTAAAATTTTTTAAATCAAGGTTAAAGGATTAGTTCACTCCAGAAATTACATTTCCTGAATTCAAGATTAGGGATGCACCAAAAAAGAAAATTCTTGGCCGAAACTGAACAAACTGAAACACTGGGCCGAAGGCCGATTACCGAACACGGTTTTTCTCGTTTTTTCCCTTCACCATTGCATAAAATAAATAGCCAAAATGTGCTTTTTACATTTTTGTCTTGCTTTTTAAAGACAAAATCAATTACAAAACAACAATTTAAAAATATTTACTTAACACTGAACATTTTTAATTTCTAGTAGACATTATAGCCTACCAACAAAGCACAATTTAACTTAAAATTAGTTTGTAAAATAATATTCTTTGGTTATTTTTAAGACCCCCTTCTTGAATCAGGCATGTGTTTTTTGAAGTTTAAATAAAAGCAGCCTTGTTGAGCAGAAGAGACTTCTTTTAAAACATTAGAAAATATTATAGATCCCAATTTGAACACTATGTGTGAATGTTATAATAAATGTATTAATAGAGCTGTTGTAATCATTGTTATTATTTTTGTCTTACTTTTTTATTTTATTTTACAAAACAAAAGTAAAAAAAACAATACTAACATTTATGAATGTTGACTTTTATTTTGGCAGAAACCCCCAAGAAGACCTCAGTACTTCTTTTTGTTGACAGCAGCAGATTTATGAATGATTCTCATCACGCTGTTTCAGCGCAGATTTTCTTCGCGCTTTGGACTTTGAACCCTGGCTAACGAGCTCGTGCAGATCTGTCAGAATACATACAATTTGTGCGAATATTAAAAAAAACATAACGTTTTGTAGTTTGTTTACTAATGGTCTAAGGCCATTTCGCAATTTCAGTCATCATACAGTAACCAGCAACAACCATCAAGAGGAAGGCTCTTCTCAATGAAGATATGTGACGCACTACTAAACAGTCTCTCGCTGTTGGTGCTTGTAATGATTTTCTTTTTTCGGACAGTTTTAAATGCTTCCACATTGCCGACATGTTTGCTGCATTAGTGCGTGCCTCTATTTGATTGGGTCACATCATTGTTCGGTATAATTTATTCAGCCTTTGCGCTTATTCTGCCTAATTTTGGTTGTCGAACATTCGGTGCATCCCTATCCATGATGTTCATGTCTTTCTTTCTTCAGTCGAAAGAAATTACGGTTTTTGAGGAAAACATTCCAGGATTTTTCTCCATATAGTGGACTTCATTGGGGATCAATGGGTTGAATGACTGTGAAATGACTGTTTTGCTAGATAAGACCCTTATTCCTCAGCTGGGATCTTTGAGGCTGCAATTTGGACCTTCAACCTGTTGATCCCCACCGAAGTCCACTACATGGACAAAAATCCTGGAATGTTTTCCTCAAAAACCTTAATTTCTTATTGACTGAAGAAAGAAAGACATGTACATCTTGGATGACGTGGGGGTGAGTAAACTATCATGAAATTGTAATTCAGGAGTGAACTAATCCTTTAATAAGCTTACACTAAATAAATGTTTCAATACGTGATAAACGTGCAGTTAACTTAATGCTGCCAAACTAAAAGATTAAACTAAAAGAACCTAAAATTAAGCCTGTGATTCCCCACATTTCAATAAACAGCAGGTGTATTGCACAGCAGCACGTGTTCTCCACAAGATTATGTATTTTTCTCTCATGTTCGCAAAAATTAACACTTAACAAAAGAGCAAACCACAAACACCCAGAAAGACAAACACATGCAAAACAGTCAAATACAAGTGTCCATGCACACAGGCAGAGGTGTTAAAAATAAAACGAACACCACCCAAACTATAGGGTGGATCCAAGACCTCAAAATTCCCTTTTTTGTTTACAAAGTGAGAAATTGTGCATAAAGAAAAAATAATGTGTACTGTTATTTATGGTATAAACACAGAGTGAGATCAGCTAAAATACTGTGCTGCATAATCACAAGAAGGAAAAAAAAAATCAAATCAGGGTGTTGAAATAAAACAGCGTTCACCCACACACTGTACATTTTTCTTTCATCTCACTCCTGTAACACACAAAACTAGATCTTGTCTAAACCCGCTGTTGTTTAGCCCTCGTCCTACACACAGTTCAAAAAAAGACGTCACTGACTGATTGGATTTAAATGTTAACGTTCAGACAGCAGTTCTCAATTGCACAGCTCAGCTCATTTGCATAAATCTTAACGTTGCAGAAATGCTTTTTACCAACTGAAAATATACAGGATTTTCAAACCCCTGTGTTTGAAATTCAAAATATAAGGGAGTTTGTTTTCTCCACTTTCCTCATTACAGTGGTCACAAAGTACTTCAGATTCACTTTAGTATTGTGAAATTTCATATGTCTAAATATTTGTGGCTGTATACCAATACAAAGCAAAAGTAACTGTAACTGTCATACATAGTAAAGTGGATCAAAAAGCAGACTTTTCCCTTTTGGGGGCCTTCATGTTGAGATCACATGACCAGCTAAATACTGCTTAATCTAGATAAATAACTGTGAATAGAGCATTTCGACAAAAACATAACTGAAAAAAAAAATTGTGACACTAAATTCATGTTGTCAGATATACATTTAAATATTTTTACATATATTATTATTTGTACATATTTTATTATTTAAAAGATTCACTGTTATAAAGGTATTATTTGTCATTTTAATGAAAATGAAAATATTTACAGGTATATAAATAATAGGTATATAATAGATATATAATAGGGAGATTATTTAAGGGGCTCACTGTTATAAAGGTATTATTTATATTTTTATTGAACATAAAAAAAATCATTAAAAAAAAATAAGAGTCTTTTAAATAATTAAATCAAAATAATACATATGAAAGAATAATAATAAATAAAAGATAAAAGATAAAGCTATAATTCTTTTTTTACTGAAAATAAAAATTTTAGTCAAAATAAAAAAACAATTTTAAAAGAAATGTAAGAGTGTTTTAAATAATAAAATAAATAAAAAATATACGCATATGAAAGAATAATAATGAATAAATTATAGCTAGAAAGAGAGAGAGAGATGTATATCAGGTATATATAAAAGGTATATATAAAATATTTACTTCATAATATTCAAAATGTATATACATATATTTTAGAATCTAAAGGGCTGCTATAATGGTATTATTTAGATTTTTCACTGAAAATAAAAATGATTAATTTAAAATAATTTATGTATTTTTAAAAATTATAAATAACTTTATTACAGTGAGTGTTTTAAATAATTATATAAATAAGATAATAATAAATATTAAAGCATAATAATAAATAAATTATAGATAGACAGACAGATGATAGATAGATAGATAGATAGATAGATAGATAGATAGATAGATAGATAGATAGATAGATAGATAGATAGTTTCATGCTGCCAGGTATATTTAAAATATTTACTTTATTATATGTAAAATTTAAGTACTTTATTATTTAGAAGACTCACTGTTATAAAGGTATTATTTATATTTTTATATTTTTATCTGAAAAAAAATGTACATTAATAAATATGAAAGAATAAAACTACATAAGTTATTTATTTATTTATTTATATGGTTTAAATGGTAAAGTAGTTCATTCACAACAATTTTTTGAGTTTCCTGCATACTCAATAATACACAAGTCAAGTACAACTTCTCAAGACAGTGAGAGAACTGAATTGCCTTTACACACACACACTTGGTCTTGGTCAGTTAGTGTCTCTGCATAACATAATCAAGGCTTTCAGCAGAAGGGCCAAACAACTTCTCTCAAAACAGCAATTTCTTATGTCAGGAATCGTACACACACACACACGCACACACGCACGCACATACACACACACACACACACACACACACACACACACACACACACACACACACCTGACCCAGTTCCAGAGGGGTGGAGCAGCACATGTGTTTGAGTGTATGTGTGGAGATTGCTACAGAGGACACTGACGCACTCGGACACTCGGGCGCCGGTCACTCCCTCTGCAAACACACACACATATATACAGACACACACGCGTGCACACACGCACACTGGCCACTCCCTCTGTAAATAAGTGGTGTTTCTGCCCAGACCAACGCCTTGCAAGTATGCAAACACACATACATAAATGGGTCAATAAGGCCGGTGCTTTCCTGTAGATGTGTCAACATGACCTCCTGCAAAACACCACACCCAACATACACACACACACACACATACATTACCTAATTAACACAAACATTACTTCATTCAACACACACTTGTTGAGACACACCCAAATATACTAGAGAAATACACACACATACAACAAAAGCGCTCTTGGCACGCATTCTGCTTTAAGGAAGTGTACTCATATTACTGCACATCAACAACACAAATGTCAGTTCTTCAGAATCAGATACTGGACACCTTTTAATTGAGCTTACAAGACAGTCCACATAACTATGGAGGACTGTTTTCGCTTTAAGGAAAGTAAAAAAAAAACAGAGACTTTTTATTTGAGACTTTATATGTCACAAATGCAATTTTATTGCAATTGTAACTTTATATCTTTTACATTAAACTTTATTACCCAATTACCTTTTTAAACTACCATAAACCATAAAAGTATCATCAGTCTTGTAGCCTATTTTCCAAGTCTTCTGAAGCTATATATAATACATGTTTTTATGATCTGTGTTTTTGCCATAAACTTTTATATCCTTCTCTCATGAGCAGTTCCCAAACTTTTGTCCCCAGCTAACATAATTATTTAATCTGTATTAAATACAATCAACAGTTAAATAAATTTTAAAGCACAATTACACTAGTTTAATTTTTGTTGAAATGTTATTATTTAGTATAATATTATTGTTTTTATTTCATCAGTCAATTTATAATGATATCAAAATATTGTTGTTGTTTTTTTTTTTAAATAATAAATTACATTTCCCCCTTTTTAATTTTGTAGGTTATTTGTAACATCATTTTTGCTTACATTTGTTTACTGGTACAGTTTTGCTGTGACTGCTTATTATTTTGTGTTTCTAGGGGACTTGTTTGGAGAAATCTCCCAACCAAAGCACAATAAAAAGCACTGTGTATACACCGGGCACAATCGCTGATTTGGAATAAACTACTTGATTCATGTGGATTACTATTATAATGTTTTAATGTACTTTTTGACACATCAAAATGTTAAATACACAGACTTTCAATAGCTGGAAAAAAAATTATGTGATAATACTTTACAAAAAAAAAATCTTTATTTTAGTTCAGGAGATTAATAAAATTTTTATGGCTTTGGAATGACATGAAGGTGAAAATAATATAATTTTGATTAAATTTAATTTAAAAAATAAATGTAACTTAATTTAATTAAAAAAATTAATTTAATTTAATTCAATTTTAAATATTTATTTAAATTTACATATAATTTTAATTGAATTTAATAAAATAATTTACATTTTTGGATGAACTATCCCTGTAAGAAATTCCCAATAACTTCTACACTGATGGACATTCAAACTTGGGCTTTAGACAACAGCACTGTTTTGTAACAACTGTTAAACGAACACTATAATTTGCAGGCATTTAATTTTGAGACTAATAAGGTAAACAACAGTGTAATTAATGAATCATTATTTCTCCCATTCACATACACACACACCCCTGAGGGGTGTCTTGACATTTGGAGTAACATTTACTGTGAGGTACTGCCAAGTCTAATGAGATACCAACTTCAAAATAACAGACGTGATTTGCTGTTTTGGCAGTTCAAGAAAGAGAGACATAAAACAGGTCAAAAAAAGAAGAGAAGCAAGCACTGACAGAATCACGTCCAGGTGCAGGAGAAACAAGGAAGGTGATAATCAGTGTAATTCTGTTTCTCCGCCAAAAGAAACATCAAGTCCAAGTCAGTTATCAGTAACTCACAAGTTCTTTACCACGTCATTAAGAGCAAGAGCATCACCTTGTGGACATCAACGGCATGTAGAGGCACTAACTGCACTGTTAACTGTAAAGTGTAGTTAATATAGGTGGTTTTGCATTGATGTACCCTACTTGTATATTCCACTAGGGTGTTACCTTTGGAGTCTGAGCCCTTCTGTGGTGTAGCGACTCTTAAGAAGATCTGCTGTCTCCAGGAGTGTCTCCGGTTATGCAATGGACTGTCATCCCCTACGACACACACTGCCCCAGGACTGGACAGGGCTGCCACGTCACTAAACACACATAGAAATACGTTAGCTTAATGCTTCATTCACAAATACAGTTGAGGTCAAAAGTTTACACACCTTGCAGAATCTGCAAAAAGGGATCATACAAAATGCATGTTATTTTTTATTTAGTACTGCCCTGATTAAGATATTTCACATGTTGAGATGTTTAAATATAGTTCACAAGAGAAAATAACAGTTAAATTCATTAAAATTGCCCCGTTCAAAAGTTTACATACAGTTGATTCTTAATACTGTGTTGTTACCTGAATGGATCCACAACTGTGTTTTTTTGTTTTTGTTTGTTTAGTGATAGTTGTTCATGAGTCCCTTGAGGGGACTCAGTGCATTTAGGAGGGGTGAAAAGTTATTGAATTTGAAGAACAGGGTAAATTTAACTTATTTTGTCTTTTGGGAAACATGCAAGCATCCTCCTGCAGCTTCTGAAGGGCAGTACGAAATGAAAAAAAAATATGATATTTAGGAAAAATAAGAAAAATGTACACCTCTTCATTTTGTTCAAAAGTATTCACCCCCCGCTCTTAATGCATAGTTTTTCCTTCTGACGCATCAGTGAGTATTTAAACCTTCTGTAATAGTTGCATATGAGTCCCTCAGCTGTCCCTCAAGTGTTCAAGTACACAAAGAATCTGTGGGACCTGAAGGATTTTTCTGAAGTTTTATTCACAAACAATAGGTTGTCCCCTATAATGGTTTTAAAATAAGTGTAATATGTAATGTGTTCTGAAAATAAAAAATACAACATGCATTAACAAAAACTCCGCTAGTTGATTTTCTGTGCACATCCTGATTCATTACAAGAGCATTTATTCTTAATCTTTTCTAAACAAGTACTTAACCGTATCAGACTCTGTGGCAGGTGCAGAAAAACAACAGAGATGGAAGACAGAAAAATGGGAAAGATGGATTGGCAGAATGTGAAGAAGAAACAGAGTACCTCTTCCTCTGAGAGTCACTGGTATCATCACTCTCCACTACAGGGGCCAAAAATTTGAGGAAATTTGGAACAGAGGAGGAGGAGTGTAATCTCGCTCTAAAGCCACTCAGCCCTGATGGACTGAGAGATAGAGCGTGAGAAAAGGAGAGAAAGAGAGAGAGGCCACAGAGTAAAGGAGTGAGACAGAGAATCACTGTAATGAACAGCCTCATCAGACAGAAAACAGCACAAAAGTGAAATCAATCTTGTTCTTGTTGGAGCAGAACTGAGAACACATTGGGGTGAATTCACCAAACAGCTGTGTGAATTAGTTATTATCTATTTATTTTAGTCATGTAATATCTAATATATCATATATAAATGATATATACATATTTGTTTTTGTGTAAAAAAAAAAAAATCCATATTTAAAACTTTATAAAACGTAATCTCTAGTTTCTGCTAACTGTTGAGGATGTAGGCGAACGTGGTGGCGAACATGAAACAGCAGAAGAGAGAGCAAAACAAAACACCGGTCACAAATTAGAAGTACAAAAATTAAAATGGTTTGTAAAGAAAAATGTTGGTGGATTTTTAAATAAGCTAAGACGAGACTTTTTTCCCTTGCTGTGAACAAAACTTGGTTCTCATGAGACTAGCATATTCTCACTGGAGCTTGCGCTACGCCTACATTCTACGTCATCCACTGGAACGCCACTCACTCAAGAGCGCGTGTACAGCAGTTAGCAGATTTAATAAATTTAATAAAGTTTTAAATATGGATATTTTCTTACACAAACACATCGATTTGCTACAGAAGGCCTTTATTAACCCCCTGTAGCCTAGTGGAGCACTTTTTATGATGTATGGATGCAGTTTTTTGGGCTTCAAAATCTTAAATCCCATTCAATGCCATTACAAAGATTATAAGAGCTAGGATATTTTTTAATATAAGTCCGAATGTATTCGTCTGAAAGAAAAAAAAGTCATATATCCTAAGAATGGTTTTAAAGGTTAGTAAATCATGGGGTAATTTTTATTTTTGAGTGAACTACCCCTTTAAAGCCTGTCGAAGCCACCCTAGAGTGGACTTCAATGATGCCCGCGAGTTACAACTTCCAAAATGCAGTTTAAATGCAGCTTCAAAGGGCTCTAAACAATCCCAGCCAAGGAAGTAGGGTCTACTGAAACGATTGGTTATTTTCTAAAAAATATATATATATATATATCACAATTTATATACTTTTTAACCTCAAATTTTCCTCTTGTCTAGCTCTGCGTGAACTCTGTGTATTCCGGGTCAATACAGTTAGGGTATGTCCAAACACTTTGATCTTATGTTCTCCTCCAACTTCAAAATCGCCCTACATCGCTTCAGAAGTACTGACCCAGTGTTTACAAAGTGAACACGCAAGGAAGGTCAAACACCCTTTACCAAAAAAAACGAGGAGAAAAAAATGAGATGGGAGTTTTTCGACATACCCTGTCATGAACTGGAGTTCACGCAGATCTAGACAAGACGAGCATTTGAGATTAAAAGTATATAATTTGTAATATTTTTAGAAATTACCCAACCGTTTCACTAGATAAGACCCTTTTTCCTCGGCTGGGATCGTTTAGAGCCCTTTGAAGCTGCTCTGAAAGAAGTTTAAACTCACGGCACCATTTAAGTCCACTATATGGAGAACATTTTTTCCTCAAAAAACAGTTTCTTTACGACTAAAGAAAGACATGAACATCTTGGATGACAAGAGGGTGAGTAAATTATTTGTAAATGTTTGTTCTGGAAGCGGACTTCTCCTTTAAAATAAATAAGAGGTAATTTGATATTAGGTTGACTTTGAGTCTAACTAGACCACATCAAGGTGACTTAAACAACCTAGCAGTCAGAATAAGCCTGCAAGTTCAATTTATTTTTAGTGAAATCTCCCTGAAGCGTTTTCGCAAACTTTAACACAAAAAAACACAGAAAGTTCAAAGGAATGAAGACAGAAATTAAAATAGATTTATGGGGGCAAAAGTACCCTGACCTGTTTATGAATGACTGTAGTACAGAGAGAGGACACATACACACACACCTCACCTCCGCTTGAGGGGCCGGGTGGAATGATCAAGAGCAAAAGGACGAGGCCTCAATGGCCGCTGACACACAGGAGAGGAAGAGGCCGGAGGGGAGGAAGGACTGATGAAAATACAGAAAGGATGGAAAAACTAAAGGCAGGCGCAAAGGAATATGAAAGCAGAGATGCACAGAAAGAAAAAAGTAAAGCACACAGTGAACTGAATTCACACTGCAGACTAAAAGATGTGATGATGTAAGAACAGGAAACAGATTTCCACACACCCCTCTCTAAAAGCACCTCCCACAGTGATTAAATGACAGAAGTCCATCATTGACATTGCACAGAGTTTGCATTTGAAAATGCAAATATTTGATTTTTAATACTATTTGAATTAAATCAATTGGAAAACATAACTGCAATTTGAATTTGCAATTGGTGGTTTGGATTTTGCCCACATTCTGTTTTCACAGAAACAAACTATGTACAACAATCAGAACAAGCAGCCAGCACACACACACACACACACACACACTGTCTCACTTGCTCTGATGTGGGGAATCTGTGCTGACAGAGTAGTGTCGGACCAGTTTGGGCTTGGTGGCGGCAGTAGGTCGTAGAGGGGGGAGGCTCGGCTCAGAGGACGACAGTGTGGGAGAGTGACTAATTGTGCTTGCACGTCTCCTGAAACCCTGAGGCGGGCTCTCAGGACCCTCCTGACCTCCCGCTGAGCCTTCTAGACGCTTCAGATCCCCTGTGGAATTGTGGGAGCGGAGTGGACTGGACGGAAGGAAAGAGCAGAGGGGCTCCTCCAATGATGTTTCCTTTAAAAACAAAACAGACATGTCAATAACCCTGCTGAAACAGAAGCTTGTAAAGAAGCTATTTAAAAAGAAATACGATTAACATGAGTGCTTATAACTTACTGTTAGTGTGAGTAACACTATCTAATCTTATATAACAGATAGCTCTAGCTAAAATCACTGCATGAAATACAAAGTTGTAAAATAATGACTTTAATTTGAAAATAAAATGTTGTTTGTATTTGCGCTAATAAAATGTATTATTTTTGGTACACACTGGTGCATTTAGTCATATTGCTGTTAACAACATAATTAAATAAAAGCATTAAGCTACCCGAGGATACCATCGTTAGTTATGGACTAATTATGTGGGAAAGAGAAAAAGGTTTCCAAAAAAATATTAAGCAGCACAACAGTTTCAACACTAATAATAAATCAGCATATTAGAATGATTTCTGAAGGATCATGTGACACTGAAGACTGGAGTAATACCTTATAAAAATTCAGCACTGTGTCACAGAAATACATATTATTTTGAAGTATACTAAAATAGGAAACCAATATTAGAAATTGCAATAATATTTCACAATATTACTGTTGTTTTTCTGCATTTTAGATCAAGTGAATATAGCCTTGATGAGCATAAGAGAAACGTTAAAAAACATAAAAAAACCTCACTGATCCCAAACTTTTAGACGGCAGTGTAAACTACTGTTTAAAAGTTTTGGATCATTTATTTTACGAAATTAATAATTCTATTCATCAAGCAGGCATTAAGTTGATAAAATGTCCAAATCAGCAGGAATGATTTATGAAGGAACACATGACACCAAAGACTGGAGTAACGGCTGCTTAATATTCAGTTTTGCCATCACACAAATAAAATGTAAAATATATTTAAATAGTAAACAGTTGTTTTAAAGTATATTTTATTGTATTTGTAAACATTTTTGCTGTATTTTTATCAAAATAATGCAGCCTTGGCAAGCAGTTAACAGACTTCAAAATCTTGAGTCCAAGCTTTGGTATGGTAGTGTAAATATATATTTTTCAAATGAAAATTAATGCAATCCTCAAGTGTTAATGTGGACACAAAATGTGTATTCATTTTTAATCATTTAAATAATAATTTTACTTTTTTAATAACAAATTTTGAATAATTCTATTAACTGCTCAGAATCCATTATTCCACTTAGAATCCTGATAAAACGAACAACTCATAGGTTTAAATGCATTTTCATAGATGAATGTTATAAAAAAAAAAAGCTTGCAATGCTCTCTAGAAAAGTGAATGGCCAAATATTAATATAATTTAGCTTAATTTTACATCCCCATCAAAACCATAGCAAATTTATTGTGAATAGCCTAAAAGACATTAAAGTATACTGGAGATGCAAGAGTTCTGCAGACCTGATTAGTGCTGTTCAGTGTGGTGGAGCTAGAGGAGTTGCTCTCTCCTTCACTGTTCTCCCTCTGGGATCTGGACTTACTGCTGCCCTATTATATGAAGACATCCATTTTTCCATAAATCACACATATCTTGCTACAAACCATAAATCCTATAGTCTACTTAAAGGGGTGATCGGATGCCCATTTTACTCAAGTTGATATGTTTATTTAGGGTCTTAATGAAAAGTCTATAACATACTTTGGTTAAAATTTCTCAATGGTAGTGTAAAATAACACCCTTTTTACATTGTCAGTATCAGCTCTGCAAACATCAACCCGTTTTGCTGCATGTTGCTTTAAATGCTAATGAGCTCTGCTCACTCCGCCCCTATCTTCTGTGTGGTGACAAGCCGTGCTCTGAGAAACTGTTTACTTTAGCTGTGAAACTTGCTAACTATTCATAAAAAAAAAACCCTTATACTCTGCTGTAGGTGAAGCTGAATCACAAATGATTTGTGCGAACATACAAGCATTTAGGTAGATCGGGAAGTCCATGCCCTTCACAAACAAAAGTAACCCACTCTGTCTTCAGCAGCTCAGATGTCAGGAGTACATGACGACTACTATGTTCATTATTACATCCAACAACAAAACACCTCAAAAGCTTAGGAGCCATTCTTGTCTACATCCCTGCTCCGGCATCGAAACAATGGCGGACGGACTGTTACAGCTCACTCAGGACGGGTCTAAGGTAAGAGGGCCATGTCAATCAACTATCGTGGGAGCGGCCTGGGTCTGTGTGACGTCACACAGACAAGAAGATGAGAATGGCCTGATTTGAAAAGGGGGATATTATTTTTATGGAATAAATAAAAAACACTGGGTGGATTTTGGTTGTGTAAATACACTGCCAACACACATTTATGTTCATACAACATGTAAAAGTGAATTTTGCATCCGATGACCCCTTTAAAAAGTGTAAAATGTTTGCATACTTTCCAGATCCCCTCCAGTGATTCAGTAAGGGATCTTTTTGCTCTAGTCTTGAGCTCCTCCAGACGCACACGACTGGAACTGACACTGCTTTCAGGATTCACAGCAACCTCCTGAGAAGTCTAACACATGCATACATTCAGTATTGTAAACGGACAGGCATCTTCATCCAATACCCTAAGATCTCAGCTGCACTTTTAGCAAGGTGTAATATTCACTTTTCGCTTTTACATTTAAAACAGACATAATGGGAGTCCACAAGGATCTTGATGACATTAAACGGAGATGTACCTTTTTTGTTTGTCCGTTGTGTGTGTGAGTATGTGTCTTTTGTCTCTCCTCGTACAGTCGCCTTAGACTTGCCACAATCAACTCGTTCTCTTCCTGATCTGACTTAGGCCTGGCTTTCTGTTCAAACACACAAACAAATGTTTAATTTCTGATCATTTCCACAAGGTGGCGTCATCAATCTTACAGAACACACAATTGGTTAGTAAGAAATGCAACCAGCAGAGAGCAGAAGAAATTTACTTAGCAAAATTACAAATTCATTACATTATTTTGACAAAAACACTCATTTAAACTAGTCTGAGGATTTCATTCTCACCAAAACTATTACATATAAAAATGTTATGTGAAAGAAGGGGTATTTTTTAAATCAAGGGGTACATTTAAATCAATACTTTAAAGACAGCTTTCTGTATGTTGCACCTTCAAACCTGAAATTAAATCTAAATGTCTGCTTGAAAGTCAATAATCTAGATAATGCTCAGATGATATCAGTCCATTTATTAGGATGATTATTCGTTCAGGTTTGGTTCCAGGATGCTAGACAAGTGGACTAACTGGTTTAATATATACCAGTCACACCCTTTGAACAAAACAACACACATTCCTCAAATGCAGCACTTAAAGGATTTGACACACACACTGCTAATCTGAAGGACAGGGGAGCTAAAGTGTATTTGTGCAGTGTGTTATAGCGGTTTTAAGTGTGGAATAACTGAACTCACCATGGTGCTCTCAAACACAGCTGCCTGCTCCTGATTATCCAGATCTGCCAAATGCTTCTGCAGCTCCAACTTAGCTTTGGATGGATGAAGACCTGCAAATAAACACAGAGTCATGTCTTGCACAAAGAAACAAACACAAGTATGCACTGCTGCAGCCCATAGAATTATGAAATAAGTAAATCTATTATTCTAATTCATGTTCTGAGTAAAGACTTGTTTTCCATTTGCCAGTACTGTCGTTAAATAGGTGTTTAAGGGATTGTCCACATAAAAATTACAACTCTTTCATAATTTACCCACATTTAATTTCAACTCATTATGATTTCCATTCTTCCATGGAACACAAAAAAGAGATTTTAAGAAAATTTTCCCACTGTCCTTTTCATAAAATAAAAGCATAGTGACCAAGGGGGTGATAAGTGTCAAAAAGTGTTATGAAATGCCATAAAATTAGACCATATGATTTTTATGATAATGTTTTTAGTTTATATATATTTATTCAAAATTTGGGGTCAGTAAGATTTTTTAAAAATAGCATTAAATTGCATTAAATGCATTAAATTGGTCATAAGTAACAGTAAAGACCTTTACGTTGTGACAAAAAAAAAACCATTTAAAATAAAGGCAGTTCTTTCTATGCATCAAAGAATCCTAAAAAAGTGTTTTCTACAAAAATATTACGTAGCACAACAATTTTCAAACACTGATAAATATTTCTTGAGCATCAAATTAGCATATTAGAAAGATCTTAAAATATATTAAAATTAAAAAACAGATATTTTGACTAATTAAAAAAAAGGTTTCAGAATATTACTGTATTTTGCAGCCTTAGAGACCACAAGAGACTTCTTTCAAAAACATTAATTAGTGTATATGTTTTTGTATGTAAAAACGTAGTAGTAATGATAGAATTGCACTTTTTCTTTGCTGTAGCAAAAAAGCTGTCTCACGTAAGTGTGAATGTTTGCACTACAAGCTTACTTAGAACCTCTGACAGGTGAAAATGGATAAAACATGATAGCCATGAGTAATATGACAAACAGTGGACGTCTCACCCTCTATTCTGTCACACAGTTTGTGCAGCTGCTGCAGGGGACAACTGTCACACTGCTGACTCTGGGTCCTACTGTTCTGCTGGAGGGCGGCCACAGAAAACGCCTGCTTCAAAGTCAACATGATCTCATCCACCTAAAAGTAAAAGAATGACATTTAAACAGAGCAGCTGTTAGCGTCTAACCTGACAGTTCGGAAAGATTTTAGAGAACAATAACTGCATCATGTAAAAGTATACTATTTATAGCTATAAATTCATTACAATTGCTCTAAAATTTCATAATGATATAGTATTTGAATTAAACAAGAACATAACATTTCTGGCCTCTCTAAACCAACTATTCTGAACATGCTTTTCAGACTGAAACAATGTATTCTATGTATTCAATGTATCTATTTAATTTCACATCCATGGTTCTCACCAGAGCTTCGTTAGCACACTGGAAAACATAGCAAACAAACTGACAGCCTCCACATTCCACCGACTCCCTGCATATGAAGCCAAAGTGGTCCACGTGACGAATACCCTAAAGAAAGAAAAATAAGACCTCGTAAGGGGAAAAAGCGCAGAGGGGCCAACTAGACACAACTAAAATACTGTTCAAAAGTTGGGTTAATAATACTTTTTAATGTTTTTAAAATTATTTTCTTAAGCTTACTCAAGTTGCATTTACTTGATTTCACGAGTTCACGCTTACATATAATTAGCCGGAATATAGTAATGCATGTTTGGCATGCTGTCCGGGGAAGGGCTCCGAGCTCGGGAATGGCCCGAACCCAGAGAACCCCCCCTAGGTGTAGTGAGAACTCGGAGTGAGGAGATGGGGTGGTGGAGGGATGCTGATAAACCGTCAAAAGGATAGAGGTAAGTCAGCTGTATTTGAATGCATAGCGTTGATTGACTTGAGTGGACTCCTGTTGTGTTAATTAGGCTAGATATCTGACGCGCTCCTCCCGAACCTTGTTAATAAAACATCATCAAAATACAATAAAAACTCATTTGTCAGTAACAGTAATTGTGAAACCTTATTACAATTTAAAATGAATGTTTCTTATTTTAATATATTTTAAAATGTAATTTATTCCTGTGATGGACTGAATTTGAGTTGAATTCTTAGCAGCCATTATTTCAGTCTTTAGTGTCACATGATCCTTCAGAAATCATACTAATATGCTGATCTAATGTTCAAGAAACAGTTCTTATTATTATCAATGTTGAAAACAGTTGTGGAAACTGTGATACTTTTTTCAGGATACTATAATTCATAAAAACATTCAAAAGAACAGCACTTACTTAAAGTACACTACCGTTCAAAGGTTTGGGATCAGCAAGATTTTTAATGTTATTTAAAGAAGTCTTTTCTGCTCATTAAGGCAGCATTTATTTGATTAAAAATACAGAAACTCCACTTCCAGAACAACAATTTACAAATAATTTACTCACCCCTTTGTCATCCAAGATGTTCATGTCTTTCTGTCTTCAGTTGTAAAGAAATTATGGTTTTTGAAGAAAAATGTTTCAGGATTTTTCTCCATATAATGGACTTCATTGGTGCCCCGATTTGGAGCTACCAAAATGTAGTTTAAAATCAGCTTCAAAGGGCTCTAAACGATCCCGGCCGAGGAAGAAGGGTCTTATCTAGCGAAACAATTGCTCATTTTTTTCAAAAAATAAAAATGTGTATACTTTTTAAGCACAAATTCTCATGTAGCACAGGCTCTGGGATGCGTGTCCACGATGCTACGAATTAATAATGGGTCGTTCTTGAATGATTTGTTTATTTTGAATGGATCTTTAATGTGACACTGGAAGAACGAGTCGTCTCAGGGAATGATTTGTTCAGTCGCGCATGCGCAACATCCTATTAGGTTCTGTACAGGAATTAGTTCACCTGTTTCGAGTCTTCGGGTTTTTCGAGTCGTTCGTTCATCTTATGGGGCTGTCACGTGATGAACGAACAACTCAAACCCAAAAATTTGTCAGATAAGAGGTGAGGTGAGCTAATCATAGACTAAAGACCCAGGTAAACAATGAATTAATCTTTTTTGT
Organism: Labeo catla; assembly: GCA_012976165.1. Classification (NCBI taxonomy): domain Eukaryota; kingdom Metazoa; phylum Chordata; class Actinopteri; order Cypriniformes; family Cyprinidae; genus Labeo; species Labeo catla. Next base: position 3,057,611 of record VONZ01000014.1, on the reverse strand, counting down.
TTCTTATAGCATTATAGTTTTGTCTTGTTTGTAGTGTGATCAACGTTTGTGTAAGCAGTGGATGTGTTAGGGAAGTAACACGTAACATTTTAATTATATTTTGCTAAAATGAAAGAAATGACTCGAAAAAAGATTCATTCATTTTGCTGAACAAGACTCAAAGGTCCGAGACGGTAAAACGATCCGAACTTCACATCACTACTACGAATCACGTGTAAGTCCATCGTCTGTGTAGTGAGTATGGCAAAAAACTCCATCTTATTTTCTCCTACAACTTGAGAGGAAGACATCGTTATACCTTTTTGTTTGTAAACAGCGTTTACAAACTTACTTGCACTTTCTTAGTCTTTGCGCACTCACTTTGTAAACACTGGGTCTTTAGTTCCGCCTACGTTCCGCATGACCTTTTGACGTGATTCAATAGAACGTAGCGTTGTGAACGTGCTTCCCAGAGCCTGTGCTACACAAGCTTTTGTGCTTAAAAAGTATAAAAAAATATATTTTCCGAAAAAACTGTCAATCGTTTCACTAGATACGACCCTTCTTCCTCGGCTGGGATCGTTTAGAGCCCTTTGAAGCTGCATTTAAACTACATTTTGGAAGTTCAAAATCCTGAAATGTTTTCCTCAAAAACCATAATTTCATCATGACTGAAGAAGAAAAACATGAACATCTTGGAAGACAAGGGCGTGAGTAAATTATTTGTGAATTATTGTTCTGGAAGTGGACTTCTCCTTTAAAACAGTGGTTTTCTATTTTAGTATACTTTAAAATGTTATTTATTCCTGTGATACAAGCTGAATTTTCAGCATCATTACTCAAGTCTTCAGTGTCATTCTAATATGCTGAAAAATAGAAATCTTTTTTTAACAAATTTACACTACCGTTCAAAGTTAGGGGTCAGTATTTTTGAAAGAAGTTAATACTTTTATTCAGCAAGGATGTGTTAAATTGATAAAACGTGACAGTAAAGACTTATATTGTTAGAAAAGATTTCTATTTTGTATAAATGCTGTTCTTCTAAACGTTTTATTCATCAAAGAATCCTGAAAAAGTATCACAGTTTACAAAAAAAATATTAAGCAGCACAACTGTTTCAAACAATTGATAATAAATCAGCATATTATAATGATTTCTGAAAGATCGTGAGACACTGAAGACTGGAGTAATGGCTGATAAAAATTCAGCTTTGCATCACAAAAATAAATTATATTTTAATGTATATTAAAATAGAAAACTGTTATTTTAAATTGCAATAATATTTTATAATATTCTGTATTTTTGATCAAATAAATGGAACTTTGATGAGCATAAGAGACTTCTAAAAAAAAAAAAACATTAAAAGTCTTACTGATCCCAAACTTTTGAATGGCTGTGTAGAAGTATCTTTACTGTCACTTCTGATTATTTTAATGCATCCTTGCTGAACAAAAGCATTAAATTCTTTATTCAAAAGCATTCAAAAGAAATGTTTGATATATGTATTAAAATAAACTTTCAACATTGTGAACCACCCACTAACAGGCTGCAATACCTGATTTGGCAAAGATGTTTAAATAATACAATGCAGCATGTGAATAAAAATATTTACAAGACAGGTCTGGACAAGCACGAAGACAAAGTGCAGATTTCTTTTCAGTTTTCATTCAGCCGATTTAATTACATTATGAATGTGCTCTTGCTTAATCATGCCTGATTGTTGATCAGATTTCTATTTGAGAAAAAGCCATTATGTTGACGTAAGACAATTACTTGGCTGCAAAAACAGCTTAGCGCCAACATGACAGAACAAACCTGAGAACAGAAGGAAATTTCTCTGAAGCTCTTCTCTATGGCCACTTTCTTAGTGTCAGGACTCACAAGAAATATCTGAGAGCGGCCAATCTGCAACAGACAGACATGCATTCATAAATTAATCATATTTGTGTATTGGGTAAAAAGGATGAAAAGTGAAATTCTCCTTGCACAGAGTAAACAAAGGCATTAAAATCATTAATGACAGCTCTTCCTGGGATGCCAGCGAAGTGAGGTCAAAGCAAAGGCCGTTTTACAGTGTAAATAGCATGTTTAAAAAAAAATCAAATCAGTATGTGCATGTGTTTTGGTTTTAATTAGATGACCACGTACATATTTGCTCTATGACACTATATTTTTTGCCCCGCCTTCAGTTTTCCACTGTAGTACCACAGATGAGATCATAAATTCATAGTTTTAGATACACCAAGCATTCATTCACCCACAACATTCATTTAAGAGCTCTATGATGTCTTGTTGCTTACTTCCTCTATTCACCCTGTCAAGTTTATTTAAGGGATGATGTACATGCAAATGGTGGTTTTCACAAAATAAACCTTGACAGGGTAATCAGAACCCTGACACAAAGCAGAGTTACTTATTACAGGTACACTTGCCACATAGTAAAATAATTAGACACAAAATACTGATTTGAGTTCACATATTTTCTTAGTTCATTAAAAGCAAAGCTTCTGTGACAAAAGTCCAGACGAATGCACAAGTTCAAACAAGATGAACATTTAAAGGGACACTGTTGAGTTGTATCACTTATTATACAGCTTTTCACCACTTAAATAATGATTAGGACATGAAATACTGATTTGAGATGAAACCGCTTCAAAATCTTACCTGCTTATATTATAATCCATTACAGTGTACAAAACAATTGTTCTAGCAACAAAGGCAATATTTGCAACAATGTTACCATAGGTCTACTATTAAAGGGGTGCTATTATGCTTTTTCACTTTTTGAATTGAAGTCAGTGTGTATGTTTGGACATAAAAAAAAATCTCAAAGTCCACTCCAAAGGGAGATATTTCATTTTAAAAAAAAATCCCTTTTCAAGAACTACAACGAACGGCTCCTTTGGACTACAGTGTTTGTTTTCCAGGTGTTGTGATGTCACAACGCGGCCCATTGGAATATCATTAAAACGTAAATTCGAATGGTTGAGGGTGGGTAGGGACGAGGTGCGGGATAAGCCTAACTTTAGCGACGCTTCAACGAGACATGGCGCAGCTGGTATAAACACAAACATTGACTAGAGTGGCCATGTGTTTTGAATAAGGAAATGTAAGCATTACGGATGCAACAATACAGTTAGTCCACGGTTCAATACGTACCTTGGTTTTTAACCACGGTTTTTGGTTCGGTTCTGATAGCTTGCCACTTCAATGTGTGATTTTTTTTGCATCTAATTAACAATAAAATACTCCTGTAAACCTCTGTACTCTTGAAAAAGCATGGAATATTATATGTCTGCTTAATATTTCTTCTGAGAGAGGTATTATTTTTCAGATTTTTATGCAAAATAGGATGGGTTTCATTCTTACTGGAGGCCAGATGACGCCCTCATGCAGAAAATCAACATATGCGTCAAAGAGATAACACTGATGACGTTCCAGCCAGGAAACCCCTAATATGGATAAAGGGATCGCTATTGCTGTAACTGAATAAAAACAAGACATAATATTAAAGGGGTCATCGTATGACCATTTTTTTTTTACAAGTTAATAAGATTCTTTAGGGTCTTAATGAAAAGTCTATAATATACTTTGGTTAAAAATTCTCAGTGGTAGTGTAAAACAACACCCTTTTTCCCTTGCCAAAATCAGCTCTGCAAAAATCATCCCATTCTGGTTGAGGCTGCTTTAAATGCAAATGAGCTCTGCTCACCCCGCCCCTCTCTTCTCTCTGTGGAGTGGCGAGCCTGTTTACTTTAGACACAGCTGCGTTTAGCCGCTAAACTTGATAACTAGCAGATTATTAGGAAAGGTGATCGCAAAGATTCATAAAAATACCCCTTATACACACTTCTGCTGTAAGTGAAGCTGGATCACGAATGATTCGCGTGAACATAGACATATGTAGATCGGGAGGTGCATTCCCTTAACAAACAAACGTAATCCACTAAATCTTCAGCAGCTCGGATGTCAGGAGTAAATGACGACCACTATGTTCATTATTACATCCAGCAACACAACACCTCAATCGCTCAATTCTTGTCTAACTTACATCCCTACTCCGGCATCAAAACATGGAGGTTGGATTGTTACAGCTGATCTGAGGTAAGACGCTCACATCAATCAACTATCGTGGGAGCGGCCTCTGTCGGTGTGACGCCACAACGACAGGCATCTGAGAATGGCTCGATTTGAAAAAGGGGATATTATTTTTAAAAACTTCTGCATGGATTTTGATCATTATAGGGTAGATTTGTACATACACTGCCAACACACATTAATGTTCAAACAACATGTAAAAGTGAACTTTGCATCCGATAACCCCTTTAAACATTTTAAAAGATTAAGTGTAAGGATAATAAACACTCGTCTGGAACAATATATGGTTTATCTGTGTTCTTCAAGCCATCTCAGGTATTTTCATAATGATTAAGTATAGAATATAATACAGTATAGAATATATTGTCTGCTTCATTCTAAGATAAGAAGCCACATCAGATCACAGAAGGAAGTTATTTCAAACATTCGACTGATGTTGTGAAGCAAAAATAAGTTATAATGTTCTCTTTTGTTGGACAAGTTTAGAAAGGCTTATCATTGCATTTCATTAGAAGGGAAGATGCTGTTTTTTCAAATTTCCTCATCTCCTCATCTCAGTACGTGAAATCACGGGCACACACAGCAAACTTTGTGATAAATAGAACAAAGAAACCGCAATTCACAAGCGTGTACTGAACCGTGGATGTTGTACCGAACAGTTCAACATTATATTGAGTATTATGACATCATTAGTAGACATTATAATTAGCAACTTACGATGTTTTTATTTACATATTGTCATGTTAAATACAAATTAAGTCATATTAAAAACATTAGGCTGCTTTTAGCCTTATGCTGGAGCTGGTTTCGGGCAATGAAAGTATGTAAATAATGTAAATAATTAAATATGTAAATAATTAAATATATTAGCATGATAATATCACGTATAAGTGACTTCGCAGGCTGACGATAGGACCCAACACTACTGTAGTGTCAACTATACCTTAATATATCCTTAACTATAACGGAGCAGACGGAACTTGCTGTTTTGGCAAGGGGCGTGGCAGTACTAACACACCGTCTAAGCGGGTTCGCCAGTCACATCGTAGTGGGACAGCTAACCAATCACAACACATTTCATTTTTCGGAAGGTGGGCCTTCATGAAACCCGGAACTAATCGAGCTATCTGTGCCAGGCTGGGGAGAAAGGTATTGTAATGCGTTTTTCGAACCATCAAGCATGAGAGCATGTTCTAGTACACCCCCAAAACAAAATCAAGACTTTGTAAAAGAGCATAATACGACTGCTTTAATACTGAAGTCCTCCTTTTTTTTTTTTTTACAGAAAATAAGTAAGATAGCACCACCTACATTTGAATGAAACTGGAAAGAGCACATCTGCGGTGTGACACAAGAGACTGTCGCAACTGACCAACCAGAACCAAGCATTTCTAAGAGAGATCATTTCAAGAACCACTGACATAATTTGGTCTCGCTCTATGTTTGCTTTCTGTGTCCAGCCAGCGAAAATGTGTTGTCTTTGTGATTTCAGAGAGTGGGTAATACATAATACATTCAATTCAGGCTTTAAACTACCAACTCAGCTAAAATATAATTTCTTTTGCAGCACAACCACTGAAACACTAGTCTGGTTTATGTGCACAAGCTATCCTGTCACTCTGACTAAGGTCACAGACTGTTCACATCTTTAGAGAACTTGACCAAAGCATGCACACATTGTGACCATTTCTTCCTCTGTGGATGATTACTCACTGTTTCTAAAAAGATTACACAATAGCAAACACATCACCACACATTTGGACTTCCTTATCTAGAAAAGACCCAACAAATAAAACTGGAACAGAGTAGCTGCAATGCAGTTTCACAAAACTGGGACTGCCGCTGCAAGTAATTTAGTATTTATTTTAAAATTGTTAACTGTGCCAACTCATTATTGCTAGGTAATTTCCTGCTGAGGAGCTGACAGCTTCCTCTCAGTCAGAGAAACAGGAAGTGCTGATCAGATCTGGCCAACAATATGTGTAGCTTGCTTTGTGCATTTTCGAACAATAAATGACAAAGCACAATCCACATTTTAACTTTGTGTGCTTTTGGATCAGACTGTAACAATATGCGCACCAACCAAAACTACAAGTGAAACAAATCATAAATTAATTGGTCTAACCTAACTAGCTAATTAGAAAAATCATGGAGTTTTAATCCACGGTATTGTTATATTGTGTATTGTTGCAGTGCCTTATTAAAATACCGACCATCTAAACAGTATATTTTATAACAGCTTTAAAAGCTTGGGATCAGTAAAAAAAAAAATCTTTTGAAAGAAATTTAATTTGTTTTTTAAATAACTGTTGTTCTTTCTGAACTTTCTATTCATTAAAGAATTGTCAAAAATGGATCAAGCACTAACACTAACAATAACATTATTTTTATTATTATGATAATAAGAAGAAGAAACAATAATGGAGTAATTGCTGCTGAAAATTCAGCATTATCATTAGAGCAATAAATAATATTTTATTAAAGAAGAAATATTATTAAATAATATTAAAGAAGAAAACAATTATTTTAATTTGTAAAAGCATATCACAATATTACTGTTTTTGTTGTATTTTTGGCAAAACAAATAAAGCCTTGGCAAGCGTAAAATCAAAATATGCGACCCTGGACCACAAAACCTTAAAGGAGTCTTAAGTAGCACAGGTATATTTGTAGCAATAGCTAAAAATACATTGTATGGGTCAAAATTATCAATTTTTCTTCCATGCCAAAAACCATTAGGTAAAGATAATGTTCCATGAAAATATATATTGTAAGTTTTCTACCATAAATATATCAAAACTTAATTTGTGATTAGTAATATGCATTGCTAAGAACTTTGGACAACTTTAAAAGGCGATTTTCTCAATATTTAGATTTTTTTGCACCCTCAGATTACAGATTTTCAAATAGTTGTATCTTGGCCAAATATTGTCCTGTCCTAACAAACAATATTTCAATAGAAAGCTTATTTATTCAGCAATGTATTTTAGATTGTATGTATACAATTTAAAAAAATTGACCCTTATGACTGGTTTTGTGGTCCAGGGTCACATATTTTACTGATCCCAAACTAATGATTGGAAGTGTATAAACTTAAAACATTTAAGTTGTTTTTTTTTTTGTTTGTTTGTTTTTTAAATGTTTTACTTAAGTGTGTTATATTTTATTAAAACAAGTGGCAACTGGTTTGATATTTTGTGATGTAATGCAATGGCATGAAACAGAAATTGTGGTCGTCTTTTCTTTCCTATTGTGACACATCTAAGTGAAACTGCTTCTTGAATAAGAGCAAAAATGTAGGATGGGACATGATTTTGTTCATCAGAACTGACTAGATTGGTGGATCGTTCAATCATTGTCGTTTGATATCGCTGCGATCTCATGTGACTCACAGGTTGCTGGAGGGGAGAAGTTATCATCACACCCTCACGCCAGTAAACACGTAATTAGAGAAACTGGAGGAGAAGCTATTTTAATTAAACAAGGGCACGGGGATTAAAATAATACCGTGCATGGTTGAATCATTTATAATAAACATTGCTATATGCCATTAAAAAAATAATAATACTAAAAATCACTGTTCATTTTGATTTCATGGTGACTATATGTAGTTTTTGTCCAAATTCTTTCCAGGCTATTGTAAGTGAACAGATTTATTTAAAAAGAAGCAGTGATGGTTTAAGCACAGACTTGTTTAACAAGAATCAGTGACAGAAACAGAGAGAGGGAGAAATGAGGAAGGAAGGGCTATAGAAAAAAACATTTGACTGGTGTTTCACAGTGCTCTAACCATAAAAGAGCCACATGTACAGTACTGTGCAAAAGTTTTAGGCCACTAGTATTTTCACAAGCTAAAAAATGGTTTAAAGTAAGTTATTTCTATCTTTTGCTGTAGTGTGTCAGTAAAAAATATCGGTTTAAATTTCCAAACATTCTGTTTGCCATTAATTGTAATAATCTAGTGAGATTTTTGTTTGCACAAGGAGTCTGACAATAGCCAGTGCTCCACACTGAGATCTGATCTCACCATCATCCAGTCTGTCTCTGGAATGACATGAAGAAACAGAAAAACTGAGACAGACTAAATCCAGAAGAACTGTGGCAACATCTCAAAGATGTTTCAAGTAACCTACCTGCAAAGCTACCTGAAAAACTATGCACAAGTGCACACAGGGCAAAAGCTGCTTTAAACGCAAAGGATGGTCACATCAAATGCTGATTTATTTTAGTTAATATAAGTTCATTGATAAAGAAAATCTATTTATGACATTGTTTGTGACAGCATCCTCATTTTATGTGCCTAACTGCCTAAAAATGTTAACAGTACTGTAGCTTTGTAGGTATAGGTCTCTTAAAGCATCTTGGAGATGTTGCCACAGTTCTTCTGGATTTAGTCTGTCTCTGTTTTTTCTGTTTCTTAAGACAGACTGGTGGAGAGATCAGATCTCTGTTTGCACAAGGAGTCTGACAACAGCCTGTGCTCCACACAAAAGTCTCACTGGATTATTACAAATAATGGCAAAATGAATGTTTAGAAATGTAAACGGATATTTTCTACTGATACACTACAGCAAAAGACTGACTTTAACTGATTTTAAACCATTTTTTAGATGATGAAAATACTAGTGGCCTAAGACTTTTGCACAGTACTGTAGATAAACACCTGCACAAATGTCCATGCATAGACATGCATACACATAGGTGTAAAACATGCTGACCTCTCAGACCTTGCAGCATCACAACTATCACAAGTCATGCTGACAACACCACAGAACATGCACTGTTTAGCTGTGTGCCGTACCTCTACAGAGAAATATTAGGACAAAGAGAGGTTCTCTGAAAACCTTTAAGAGACATCCAAACAGGCTTCTGCAGAGCTTCAGAGATAATGTTGTGTTTATATGTTGTATATGTTCATGTAACATGTCAACGGAATTTTTGGAATTATCACATAATCCAGAATCGCTAGTTTTTCCATAAACAATGAATGCACTCCTTTAACTATGGAGTTTCAATTAAAATCCATTTTGTGGATTATGTACCAACATAGAGATTTAGGAAAAGCAGATTTTATGTGAAGCAGATTTAAATCTACATAAGAACAAACAAAAGGACCTGAGAAAAACAAAGGTGAAAGAGCAGTAGTTGCTTATATTGACGCATGTGTGAGGGGGGAGTGTGTGTGTCTGTGTGTGTGTCACTCACCGTAAACAGCATGGTTCTGTTCTCCTGTAAGCTAGTGGGTTGGACCCCGGTGGCTCCGTCTGCTGCCCGTCGCTGCAGCTCCGGTGAGAGGCCGTTCTCATCCAATGCTTGCAGAAACGGAAAACTCTGATCTCTTTTAAAAAACAAAGATCGCTTTCCTCCTCCATCTGCTCCCTCGTTGGTTCCATTTGACATCTGAAAGAAAAAAAATCTATGAAGGACAAAATTAAATTAAAATAATCATTTAGCAAAAAAAAAAAAATTAACATTTCAAGATAAACAGGGTTGGGGGAGAATGGCCATGAAAATGGCGCTATGAAAGTGGATATAATATATATATTAAAAGCAGACATATTATGTTATTTGATATAAAATAAATAAACATAAATTTATGTACTATATTAATATATAAAAAAATATATACAATATACCCTACCAGTCTAATGTTTTGAACAATAGGATTTTTAATTTTTTTTTAAAGAAGTCTCTTCTGATCACCAAGTCTGCATTTATTCGATTCGAAGTACAGCAAAAACAGTAAAATATATATACAGTAGTCAACATTTGAAGTGGATCAAAAAAAAAGTTCAAGAATGGGTATTGTTTTGGTTTTAGGATAACTTTGATGAAAGGTTTTGATCCACTTCAGATGTTGACTAATGTATATATATTTTTTAGTATTTAAAATAAATGTTTCCTGTTTGAAAATATTTTAAAATGTAATTTATTCCTTATTGAGTTCAAAGCTGAATTTTTAGCATCATTACTCCAGTCACATGATCCTTCAGAAATTATTCTAATATTCTGATTTGCTGCTCAAATTTTTTATTATTATTATTATTATTATGTTGAAAGCAGCCAAGCAGATTTTTTTCAGGTTTTTTTAAAGAATAGAAAGTTCAGAAGAACAGCATTTATCTGAAATAAAAATATTTTGTAAAATTATAAATCATCACTTTTGATCAATTTAAAGCATCTATGCTAAATAAAAGTAGTAATTTCTAAAATGTCTTTCCCATTCAAATTCAATTCAAAGGATCATGTGACACTGAAAACTGGAGTAATGATGCTGAAAATATAGCTTTGATCACAGGAATAAATTACATTTTAAAATATATTCAAATAGAAAGCTGTTACTTTAAATAGTAAAAATATTTCACAATGTTCCTGCTTTTAATGTATTTTGGATGAAATAAATGCAGGCTTGGTGAGCAGAATTCCTAAAAAAAAAAGAAAATAAAAAAAAAACAGTAAAAATATTACTGTTCAAAAACATTTGACTGGTAGTCAGAGATATTATGTGGTTTTTAATACAAATTAATTAAAAAATATATAGTATTTAAAAATAATTAATATTTAATATAATATAATATAATGATTAGACTAGCAAGATTAAGTCCACGTGGCGTGTGGCGAAGATATTTTATTATTTAACTATTGGAGACTATCACTGACTTGTGTGTTTTGCTGCAGTTTGCAAACATTATAAGATTAATTTGATCAGCTGAGTAGTATTTTTATATATTGAAAGCCCTAATGTTAACATAAAAAAGAAGAAAATTAATAACTTAATGCAAAATCAAGCACATTCACAATACAAAGTATTTTCTAAATCAATGAAGAGTCATGAAATATCCAAGTTAAATCTAGTATATATCTAGTATTAGGTTAGGAATCTAAAAACATCAATGTTGACCGGAACCTGATTGAGCGAGAAAGCCCGTCTGATGCCAGCTGCAAGTGATCCTGTGACGCTGACACGTCCAAACTTCTCAATACACTCATCTATCAGTGCAGGTGGTGCTTTCTTATGGGCCACCACCACTCGTCCACAGAACAACACCTCAAACTTCTTCGCAAAGGCTGTTGCTGCATCAGCCGCCGTTGCTGTGGAGCAGGAGGCATCTGGCTGACCATTGCTAGGCAGGGATGAGGGAGTGTCTTCTTGTCGGGCAGAACTTTTGCCAGCCTGCCTGAGAGTGCTAATGATCTCTGGAACCTGAAAGACAGATGCAAAAAAAGAATGAGGTCAAGTAAGCAATATAAACTAACCCCCTTAAAGGTCACGCTGACCAATATGCATCATGAAGGTTTTCACAAAAGAAATGCCCTATTCTCAGTCAGCCACACACTAGAATGTACAGATGCCCAAATCAGTGATGACGATTGGTCCACCATGCCATATTACAGGAGAAAAACGGTTGGAGAAAATCATGAAATTGAAGTTTTGAAAGATTAGTTCATTTCCGGAATAAAAATCTCCTGGTAATTTACTCACCCCCATGTCACCCATGATGTTCATGTCTTTTCTCTTCAGATGATAAGAAATAAAAGTTTTTGAGGAAAACATTCCAGGATTTTTCTATTTATAAATATAACATACTTCAATGGTGGTCAACAGGTTGAAGGTCCAAACTGCAGTTTCATTGCAGCTTCAAAGGGGTCGATACAATCCCAGCTGAGGAATAAGGGTCTTACATGGCAAAATGATTGGCCATTTTCTAAAAACCAATCACAAATGCTCATCTTACACCAGCTCAACTTTACGTAGTATGCATTACGTAGTCAAGTTGGAAAGGTCACATTTGATGTAGGTGGAAGAACTGACCCAGTGTTTACGACACAAACGTGCAAAGGAAGTCAAATGGCCATTATGTAAAAGGTACAACAACGGTGTTGCATGATTTCGAAATTGGAGGAGAAAATGAGACGAGAAAATGAGATTTTTCAACTAACTGTGTTTGACCTTTCCAACGTTATTATGTAATGTGTGAAGTCGTAGACGCACATCGCAGACCTAGTGCAAGATGCACATTTGTGGTAAAAAAAAAAAAAAAATAAAATTAATTATATATATATATATATATATATATATACACACACACATTTTTATTTATTTATTTATTTATTTATTTTTCAAAAATGACAGATCTTTTCATTAGATAAGACCCTTATTCCTCAGCTGGGAACGTGTAGAGCCTTTTGAAACTGCAATTTGGACCTTCAACCCATTGGCTCCCATTAAAGTCCACTATATGGAGAAAAATCCTGGAATGTTTTCCTCAAAAACCTTAATTTCTAGTCAACTGAAGAAAGAAATATAAACATCTTGGATGCCATGGGGGTGAGTAAATAGTGAGGAAATCTTTACTCTGGAAGTGAACTAATCCTTTAACAATTATTTTAACTTAAAAAAAAAAACAAAAAACTGAAATGTAAAAAACACAATACATAAATAAAAATTATGTTTTTTAAATTTTATATTATTGTTTAATTCTTTTTTATTGTAAATGTATTTAAATTATTTTTTTTAACATACAGTAATATAGTTAGTTATAATGTAACATTTATTTCTGATCTTTGGCCCTTTGTATTAAAAAATTATGGTTATTCTTTAAAGATTCTTTATTGGCATCCACAGTTCCATGAAGAATCTTTAACATCCATTGAACCTTTCCATTCCACAAAAGGTTCTTTAGACTGGAAAAGGTTCTTTAAATTTTAAATGTTCATTGTAAGGTTCTTTGAGGAATTCGTTCTTATATGGCACTAAGAAGAAGAAGTCAACTTCCAGAACAACAACTGACAGATAATGTGCTCACCCCCTTGTCATCCAAGATGTTCATGTTTTTCTTTCTTCAGTTGTAAAGAAATTATGTTTTTTGAGAAAAACATTTCAGGATTTTTCTCCATATAATGGACTGATATGGTGCCCCAATGCTGTAAATACTCCAACCATATTTTCTCCCTCAACTTCAAAATCGTCCTATATTGCTGTTTTACCTTTTTTGTTAAGGGTGTTTGATCTTCTTTGCATGTTTACTTTGCAAAGACTGGGTCAGTACTTCTGCAGCGATGTAGAATGATTTTTGAAGTTGAGGGAGAAAATACGGTCTGAAGTTTTTGACATACCTTAACTGTCTTGAGCTAGAATACACTGAGCTCAGGGAGAGTAAGACAAGCATTTGAGATTTAAATTGTATTTTTTAAATGAAAATAACAAATCGTTTTTTTTGTTATTTAAACTGCATTTTGGCAGTTCAAAATCGGAGCACCATATCAGTCAATTATGCAGAGAAAAATCCTGAAATGTTTTCCTCAAAAAACACAATTTCTTTACGACTTAAGAAAGAAAGACATGAACATCTTTAATTTATCCACATTAATTATCCATTTCTGTACTTCCCCTATATTTCCCTGAAAAGCAGTTTTGGGAATTACATCTAAAACGTTTATCATTGCTAGTTTAGTAGCTCTGAATTTGGTGCTGGAGGGAACATGATTTCATAAGCTCTCAGAGTTAGATTACCATAAGGAAAATCTGAGTGTAAATGTCACTCTAGAGGAGGAGGGTTCAGAACTATTGTATAAACATCAGCAGTGATGATGTGACAGACACTCTGGCACACCGCCTCAAACCATGTCTTGCAAAACATTACCACTTTCAGTTAGAAAATAGTAATACTTTCATGCCATTCCATAACATATGGTCAATAAACCCACACTTCCATTTCCTCAAAATGTTCTTAGTAGCTGGGAATATTATAAAGATTATGCTTTTGTAGATTTATAAAGGCTTGGGTCCATCACTGTAAGCTATTTTTCTGCTAAATCTGATTGCTTATAAATGTAATAGCATATATGTCCACCATAAAAACACACAATTTGATCTATCTACATGACAAATGAAAGGATGTGTTATTCAAGAATGCAAAACAGTAACAAGATACAACTTTAAATTCCATGGAGGAAAGGTTATTCCACACTAACAAAGCAGTACCACTCTTTACCTCACTTCCAAAATACTAATAAGTGAACCACCAAACAAGATGATTTTCCACAGAGGGCTTTTTCAAAAAAGTACTGAGGATATTTTCCAAAAATCCTCTTTTAACAAGGCCAAAAACAGATGGATCTATTAAACTGGAATTTTGTTTTCTCCAGAGGTTGAGCCAGTGTAAGTCAAGTGGCTGATGTGAGCTGGTGTGTTTACACCAAATTTATCCAGCACGCCCATGTACTTATATTAATCAAGACAAATCTGGTAATAAAAAAACTACTTCAGATATAGTTCACTGACAGACTACTGCACAAATGATCACCTCACAATAAAGAGCAGTAGACTGCATTAAGGTTGTTTACACCAGACAGCTGCAGGATTTAACTGCAGATGGTTATTTTTCTGCTAATCAAACCTTTAATTCACTGGCATGCGGAGCTAAGTTAAAGTCTATGTCAGCAACGTCCATAAAAAAAAACACAACAACAAAAGTTGAACAGGCTGGCCCAGGAGAAAACAGCGAACACTGGGAAAATACCTTGGGCTATAGCACAAGCTCAATTTGGAGTTGTTTCAAATGCGCTGAATGTTACAGGCATGTGATCAGGAAGACGGTGTAGTTCCACTCCAATCTACTGATTCTTGTATTGTCATTCAATAACTGTTAAAGTATAATATTGGCACACTTGTGGGACGTAAACATTATTAAGGGGTCAAAAACAGTGAACTTTGAAGCTTATGGGACTGTGCAGTGGACCCAAAGCATGGAAACGTTCCAGTTAAAGATGCTGCAACTGATTTTGTTGTATTTTACACATAAAATTTCTCTGTAAACAGTGAAAAATAAATAAATAAATACAAATTTATTTAATAAAAATCATAATCAGAAAACTAGCCGCTAAGACTAGCCATTCTCTGTCATTTTCTGGTAGATTAAATATTGTTTAAAGGGGTCCTATTATGATCTTTTTCAAAGTCTTGATTTAGTTTTGAGGGTGTACTAGAACACGCTCTCATGCTTTACATGCTTTACATTATTACAATACCTTTCCCCCAGGCTGGCACAAATAGCTTGATTTATTTCAGTGCTTAATGAAGGCCTGCCTTCCAAAAAAAGGAAACGTGTTATGATTGGTTAGTTGTCCCACTGCATTGCGATTGGCGAACAGCTTAGAAGGTGTTTCAGTACTGCCACGCCCCTTGTCAAAGCAGTTAGTGCAATCTAGATTAATAGTGAATCTTATGTTTTAAATATGGATATTTTTCTTACGCAAACGCATTGATTCGCTACACTGGGAGCCGTGTGAGGCACTTTTTATTATGGATGGATGCACTTTATTAGACTTTATTAGACTCTGATTGCATTCGTCTGAAAGAAGGAAGTCATATACACCTAGGATGCATGGAGGGTGAGTAAATAATACGCTACAGTAGTGTTGAGTCTCATCCTCAGCCTGCGAGATCACAGATACATGATATTATCGTGCTAATTTATTTAATTATTTTACATACTCAGTTTCATTGCCCGAAACCAGCTCCAGCATAAGGCTAAAAGCAGCCTAACATTATCAGAAAACATCATCACTGATCAGCCTAGCCTATTCTAGTGCAAGTTTATGCATTTTAAAAAACACTCACGTTATAAGTGAAGCTATCTACACTGTATGGTGAATAAATCTCTGACCACACACTACACACGTCTGCGGTGCGTTATGGCAACCAGAGTAGTATGTGTTTCGACCCCCTGTACTGTACACGTCTGCGGCGCATTACTGCTCTGAAGCGGCCACTCTAGTTAATGCTTGTGTTTATCCCCGCTGCGCTGCAGCTCGTTGAAGCAGCTCTCTGCGCTGGCATCGCTAAAGTTTGACTAATTCCCCACAATTTGAATTTCCATAGGCGAATTTAATTTAAAGCTATTCGAATGGACCACGTTGTGACATCATTGCATGTGGAAAACAAATGCTGTAGTCCAAAGGAGGCGTTTGTTGCAGTTCTTGGAGAGAGATTTTTTAAAAACGAAATATCTCCCTTTGGAGTGGACTTTGAGATTTGTAACTTTGTAGACCTTTTTTATGCCCAAAGATACACACCACACTGACTAAAATTCAAAAAGTGAAAAAGCATAATAGCACCCCTTTAAAATCATACAAATGACACTGCATTATGCAAAATGTCATAAGTTCTATTTAACAAGTAGGGATCACTACAATTACATTTTCAAAACTGACCAGTTGATGGGTTGTCTGAACGACGTCAATAAATCAAAGCATTAAAGCGACAGTCCAAGCAAAATTTAAAATTCATAATTTATTTCTTTCATCTGTGGGATAACAAAGAAGACATTTTGAAGAATATTGGTAACCCAACAGTTTCAGTTCTCAGATTTTCATTATATTTTTTGAACATACAATGGAAATCATTGGGAACCAAAACTAATCTATTTCTCTAGTAAACAACTAGATTACGAATATTGCTGGCTCTTTGAGAAGCTTTTTTGTTCCTCATTTGTATGTTGCTTTGAATGAAAAAGTTGACCATAATCAAACAACAGTTATTCTGTTCAATATGAAGACACAAAGTAATTGGATACTTTCTAGCTCTCAGATGTTAGTGGAATATGTTTACAGTTCATCATGTGATACTCCCGCTACAACACCTCTGTGAACTGGAAGGAAACTGACTTCCTACACCAACAGCAAATGACCTTGGGTCAAACTGGTTAAAAGTGAAGTTAGCTATGAGAAAAACTCTTGTATCATTTGTTTGCAGATGCAACTTGGTTTGATATTTTAATTGTGGCTTAAAGTGTTCAAATATGTTTTGTGGCCACAGTCTGAGCATATATACGCACAAAGAAGGCAGACAAAGATGGCTAGGGCAGAGACCTTAGTTAACTTCTAGTGTACTTATGTATGTTTGTGCTGGTTCGGCTCTTACTACACCCTCAGCTATCTGATGGGGATGTTGCTAAGTATTATGATCAGCTAAAGAACTCTTCAAAAGGCCACTATGAAGACAATCTGATGCAAAGCCTTTGGCTAATCAAAGCTATCGCACAGCTGAGTGTTTCTGAATGAATGCTTTTCATTAGAACATGTGGTACCTTGTGTGTAGATATCAAAGCATTTTATTTTTCTTTTTAATAGGCCTGGGTCTGATTCAGCATGTGCTAGTGTATGAGTCAAAGTGTGTGTGCATGTCTATGTGAAGACAGTTGGGCCTGATTATCAGAATTTCAGGATATAAGACCAGGATATTATGCTGGAAACTGACTTATGACCAAAAAATGTCTTTCTGTCTTAGTTAAAAGTGTTGAAAGTCTTACTGAGAATCCAGAAGCACAATCAACCATTGTCTGTTAGTAGATGCAAAATGTCAGCTCTTTTTACAGCTTTCACTACTCATTAATAATTGTATATATTTCTGAGTTAAACTGGATATTAAAAAAGATGAAAATTTCCAACATGACTGTATCCATCAGGATAATAGCTGAATAATGAAAAATGGGTTTCCATACCAGAATGGAGCCAAACCTGAATTTAAATTTGCTGGTAATGCTTGGTAATGCTTTTTTCAAATCTATTGTTGCCATAACCTTAAAGGGATAGTTCATCCAAAAATTCTGTCATTAATTACTCATCCTCATGTCGTTTCAAACCAGTAAGACCTTTATTCATCTTTGGAACACAAATTTAGATATTTTTGATTAAATCTTTTTGACCCTGCATAGACTGCAACGCAACTACCATGTTCAAAGTCCAGAAAGGAAGTAAGGAAACTGTTAAAGTAGTCCATGTGACACCAGTGGTTCAGACTTAATTTAATGAAGCAATGACAATAGAAAGCTCTCTGAATAGTCAGAAATATAACAGAATAGTCAGAAACCGAATAGAACAGTCAGAAAGGTCTCAGCTTTCATTAAAAATATCTTAATTTGTGTTTTGAAGATGAACAAAGGTCTTACAGGTAAGGAACAACACAAGGGTGAGTAATTAATGACAGAATTTTCATTTTTGGGTGAACTATGCCTTTCATTTCATTACTGTTAATTACAATCAATTAGTTTAGAAAAGAACTGCAAAGATATTATTTGGCTATTGGTTAACTATTGAGTGTTTTCATGACACATCATCAGTTGGCCATATTGGCAGCACAGAACGTAAACGGCCACTGAACCGAACGGAACTCGCATATTTTACTGATTATTGCTGCTGAAAATGGTCAATTATTGTCAAGTTTTGGGCTGTACTATTCGGTCAGACTGGGGAAAACATTTGGAGTAATATAGACTGCCAAAAGTTATAACAAATCAAGGAGAAGAGTGCAAAAGACTGAGAAAATATAGTGTTTGTGGTTGGCCAAACTGAACCAGGATTTCCAGGTCCAGTTTGTTCTTATAATTTCCGGTCAGGCAGGTGAAATATTAGGCTAATATCTTAATTAATACTGCTTGTATGAATCTTTACCACCTGTTCATTTTAGTTCCACACATTTTTTCTGTGGTTTAGACAGCATAAAATAGCAGAACAACGTATTCAGTAGTACATTAACCATGCAGTCCATGCTGTTGTTTACATCCGAGTATCTCCAATATGGCCGTGCATCCAGATAACTGGTCAACTGATCATGACGTAAGTGCAAACCCTATATGGGTTAAATTCCCAGGGAATGCTTGAACTGATTAAATGTGCAATAGTCAACATATGAAGTGGATCAAAACCTTTCATCAAAGTTGTCCTAAAACCAAAACAATACCCGTTCTTGTCTTTTTGATCCACTTTAAATGTTAATTACTGTATACCTAAAATGTAGGGCTGGGCAATATGGGAAAAAATTAAAATCTCGATTTTTTTCAAAATGTTTGACTGATTCTCGATTTTTTACGATTTTTAACTAGTCAACTTGAAAATGTAACTACAACATGATTCAAGTAACTTTTTCTTTATTAACCCTCTAATTAAAGAAAATTCTATTCCAAGTGCACCACACATGACGTTATCAACATGAAGTAAATATTAAGCAAATCACTTGTTAAATATCTTTGCAGAAAAGATGCATGAACTACAACTACATCTTGTACAAACTTGTCTTATACATATTATATGTTGAGAAATAATACAAGGAAAATGCTTTTAAAAAAAATCTCAAAAGTCAAGGTAATTAAAATTCAAAATGACCGAGGCATAACACCAGTAGACTATTATTAACTATAAATCTTCTATATAAAAAAAAAAAAGAACAGCAGCTTTTAGCCTAACGTTTGTAATAACATGTTTTGATAAACGGTACACAGTAAGACTAGAAAAACATGTTAAAAAAAAAAAAACCTGTCATCATTTGCTTAACCTAATGTTGAGCAAATGACCAATTTTTAATTTTTGGGTGAGCTAACCCATTAAGAAGTTAAAAATAATCAGTTTCATGTCATCCCAACTGATCCAGTCTGAATGCAAAGCAGCCTTAAAGTTTAACACTAAAATCTGTCAGCAGCACACACAGAGTTAATCCGAACTTAGTTTTGTAAGCTTTTACATTTTTTAACCTCCCAAAATAACTTAAATATCCTTCATCCGTATAACTGTGTTTCATAAAGCTGCAGTAATCTCTCATCTAATTTTAAGATCTGCTTGTGCCTTGCTTCAAGGGTTACTTCACCCAAAAATGGGCTTTAATCTATTTAGCGCAGCATTATGAAGGAATAATCTGATTGGCTACCGCAGTGTGAGAGAGCAATTTCACTGGCCATTTTTTATGAGAAGAGAATGACAACAAGAAAACAGCTGAACGGGAAGAACTGTAACCAACATCCTAAAATGCTCACAGATCAGTCTGAATGTGACGCTAATGAAAATGACAGATCTAGTAAACAAAGTTCTGCAATGGAAAACCACACTGCAGAAGATCATTAATCAACAAGTGATATTTAATGGACTTTCAGATGCTAAACATAGTCTTTTTGTTAATAATCTCAAGAGTCCAAGCTTTTGTGCCAAAGATGATGAACTTGTATATTCAAGTAGCAACACGGCTTGTCTTGCACAACAGCCTGTTGGCTGCTAGCTACAACTATGCATAAGCAGAGTATAATGTCTTCATTCCGTCTGAAATGTCAAAATAAGACTAACAAACCACACAACACAGAAGGGTCAAATTTTTCCTCTCACACTAATTACTGAGAAAGAATGGAAGCCATGTTGTCATGCAAATGACCAGTAAACAAATAAAGGACTTCTAAGAACATATATGCCACAGCGTATTCACATTACATTGGAAATGTTTTGATCATTAATAACAATGAACACTTTCTCATACACACTTACGTGACTCACCTGACTCAGCCATCTGCGCAGAGAAGGCATGTCCAAACCTGACTATCACCTTCCTGTGTTCTCCCTCATCCCATCTATATCTGGTTTCCTCACTTTCCTGCGTCCTCACCTTTACTTTCCTCTATCTTCAAATGGTAAGTGTGACTCAAAGCATTCTCTGTTCTTTTCTGTCCCTCCCTCTCTCCTTCTCTACGTTCCTCAGTTTTTTAGAACCTAGGGCTGACTCTAGCTCCGCCTGCCCTGCTGATTCAGAACAATGAAGTTCAGTCAGAGCGCCGCACCGTGACATCCTTCTAGGAAGATCACCTTTAGTAACAGCAAAGTTACAATCTCTCATACTCTCCTCCTCCCCTCTTTTCTCCCGGGGACAGCTTTATCTGTGGTAACAGTGTCTGATTGTGTGGAGGTTTGCTTACTGTATAAGATACAAGCTTGTCAAAAAATGGAAATACTGGCACATGTTTATGGGTGAATCTCGTGAAAACATGAACTGAAATAAATTACATTTTTGCATTTTGCATTCTGACTTTCAAACACCTTTTCAAATTTCTGATTGCTCTATTAGTGCATACCTCTCTGTCGTTTTCTGTGCCCAAGAACACTTAAGACAGACAAACACATGGTCTGTTCCTACGCAATAACACACACACTCACTCACATAGAGGAAGTCAGGAGGGCTGGAACAGTGAGTAATCCAAAAATAAAGAGAAGTCAGTGCCCTTTCAGTTTGGCATGAACACAGAGAAGGAGAAAAACCCCTAACAAACAGCTCCTGTCCCTCAGTGGAAGAGTGAAAATGGCAGGCAGCCTTGGTGAGGATCAGGTCATTATCAGCAAACAAAGCACTGAGTAGGGATGGGGGATATCTTATCGTTTGCGATATACCAATACATTTTTTTTTTGTTGACATATTTCTGTGTTGGACAGCGCGGAAGCTGAAAGCGGACAAGAAACTATATCGCTAAATGGGGAGCTCCAATCTGGAACTGGTTTGGTCAAAACTGTGCAGCGCGACAAAAATCAGTCTGAGCTAGGGCTTTACGATAAATCGCGACAATATCGCAATCGATATTAAGAAAAGCTGCAATATTCATGTGTGCATCTTGTCAGTGAAGCACGGTTTGTGCTCAGTAGTAAACCACCATCCGAAGGCCAGAGGGCCTCGAATACTCAATACGCCCTCGAAGAAGAAATTCAGGAAATAATGAACAATATTTTGAGTGCCTTAATTTTTGTGTAAGAAGCCACATCATCTCAATGAAGGATTTATTTCAATCACGCAACTGAAGTTATGAAGTGAGTTTTAAAGGAGAAGTCCACATCCAGAACAACAATTCACAAATAATTTACTCAACCCCTTGTCATCCAAGATGTCTTTCTGTCTTTAGTCGTGAAGAAAGCATTTCAGGATTTTTGTCCATGTAATGGACTTCATTGGTGCCCCGATTTTGAACTTCCAAAATGTAGTTTAAATGCAGATTCAAAGAGCTCTAATTGATCCCAGCCGAGGAAAAAGGGTCTTATCTAGCGAAACAATCTGTCATTTTTTTCGGAAAATAAAAATTTGTATACTTTTTAAGCACGAAAGCTTGTGTCATAGGCTCCGGGATGCGCATTCACGTACTACTGAATCACGTCGAAAGGTCATGCGGAACGTAGGCGGAACCACAGACCCAGCGAACGCGCAAACACTAAGAAAGTGCAAGTAAGTAAAATGCTGTTTACAAACAAAAAGGTACAACGATGTCGGACGATTCTGAAGATGTAGGAGAAAATAATAATATTTTTTGACATACTCTACCTTTGGAGCCGGAGAGCACAGACGATGAACTTGTGGTGATTCAAAGACATGATTCGTAGTAGTGATGGGAAGTTCGGATCATTTTACCGACTCAGACCTTCGAGTCTTGTTCAGCAAAATGAACGAATCTTTTTCCGAGTCATTTCGTTCATTTTAGCAAAATCAGCATCACGTGACAGCCCCATAAAATGGAACGACTCGAAAAACCCGAAGACTCGAAATAGGCGAATTAATTCCAGTACAGAACCTAATAGGATGTTGCACATGCGCGACTGAATTAATCACTCCCCGAGACTACTCGTTCTTCCTGAGTCACATTAATGATTCGTTCAAAACGAATCGTTTAGGAACAACCCGTGGACGTGCATCCCAGAGCCTGTGCTACACAAGCTTTTGTGCTTAAAAAGTATACAAATTTTTATTTTTTTGAAAACAATGCCCGATCATTGTCCGTTTCACTAGATAAGACCCTTCTTCCTCGGCTAGGATAATTTAGAGCCCTTTGAAGCTGCATTTAAACTGCATTTTGGAAGTTCAAATTAAGGGCACCAATGAAGTCCATTATATGGAGAAAAATCCTGAAATGCTTTCCTCAAAAATCATAATTTCTTTACGACTGAAGATAGAAAGACATGAACATCTTGGATGACAAGGGACTGAGTAAATTATTTGTAAATTGTTGTTCTGGAAGTTGACTTCTCCTTTAAGTAAAAACATGTTATTAAATTTGGTATTTACACGTGCTTTCCGATTTACAAGCGTTTATGTTACTACACAGCCATAGTTCACCAAGATGCTACGCAAGTAACTTTATTATCACAGCGTGATTTGATTATATCGATGCTATCATCTGTGCGGTTTTGTGTAGCTTGATGGTGAACTACGGCTCTGTGTATTGACGCTGCTCTATCTGAGAGCACGAATGTGATGGAGATTTACTGCTGATTACAGAACCAGCTTTAATGACAAAATGCACACGGATATCGCATGCGATATATCGTGCAGCCCTAGTCTGAGCCTTGAATAATGTTAACTGTACTAGTAGCAAGTGTGCGATGCAGTTTTGCATGTGTTTGAGCCTGTTTGCAAACCGGTTGTCCAACAAAGATATCATTTATTGACATGTTTTTTCTCCAAATTAACTTCATAACATAGTCAAGTGTTTAAAATAACCTTTTGTGATCGGCTGTGGTTTCATATCACAGAATGAGACTGAAATCATACTATTTTATACTTTATCCTTATAAAAAAAACCCAAGACTGCTTGAAGAACACAGACAAACCATATATTGTAACAATCGTATGTTTATTGTCTTCACGTTTCCTCAGTTAAAATTCCTCTGCATTTTATTCAGCTACAGCGATAACTGGATTAGTGATTCCTGAAGTGTCGTCAGTACTATTACTTCTGCTATAAAGCATATGTGGAGTTTCTGCGCAAAAGCGCCCATCCGGCTTCAGAATCGGAAAGAGCTTTATGGCCAAGTGTGTTTCATACACAAGGAATTCGTCTTACTGTTAGGAGCTTCAAGTACAGAAAGTACAAAC
Source organism: Labeo catla (assembly GCA_012976165.1). NCBI lineage: Eukaryota > Metazoa > Chordata > Actinopteri > Cypriniformes > Cyprinidae > Labeo > Labeo catla. The sequence continues at coordinate 3,033,868 of VONZ01000014.1, read as the reverse complement.
AATTTAATTCACATTCCAGTGAATTAAACAGTCATTACATTATGTGTGTACTCAGTACTGCTCACAACACCCTGTTTTGGGTAAAAATAGAAAAGATAATACTTTTCTCTAAAGAAACAGTATTTCCCTGAATTATCGTCATTGATATCATTATCGCAATAAATACCAGAAATTATCGTGATAAATTTTTAAGCCCATATCGCCCATCCCTTGCACAGAGATCTGGGCTAATTCAACAACTTAAACCAATCAAAGTGAACTGAAGCTGAACCGCTTTGGGCTTTTTTTTAACTACAAACACCTTGACAGTTAAGTTGATAAACAACTTGGGTGAGTAACAAACAGTTTAAACATCTCTACTGTTGGCATAATCATTAAAAAAAATAGCATGCCTCAGCACTTTGATGTAACACCAAACCCATTAACATCTAAACAAGGGAGGGGGAGAAAGAGACAGACAGAACACAAGGGAGTCTGGGAAGTGCCACACAGTTACAACCCAGGAAAAAAAACAGCTTTGACTTTATCCAGACACGCACACACACCTATAAACACGATGCTGGAAAACTTCTGGACAAACAATCTAGACAAATGTCAAAGATAATTTACTTTTACATTCTTTTAAATCACTGTGTGTCATTTCACAAATATTTACATTAATGCATCTGTCATTTTTCACTGACTTTTAAAACAACAGTGTGATATAACCACAGAATATTCCACGCACATTTCCCATGAGTGTAGAACGCCCACACACCCACTCACAAGACCACTACCTCAGTTTAGGATTTTGAGGTCATCAAATCACAGGAAGAAAGAGGAAATAGTAGACGATGATGTCATTTAATTACCACAACTACCATTCAACTTAAACAGCATAATTACTCATATGATATTAAGATAAAATGCAAGGAACAGCCCATATCCGGGTGGTTGGCATGACATTTCAAGCACTGTCAGCTATATCCTACAGTGTTACACTACCAGTCAAAAGTTTTTGAACAGTAAGATTTTTAATGTTTTTAAAGAAGTCGCTTCTGCTCATCAAGCCTGCATTTATTTGATCCAAAGCACAGCAAAAACAGTACCATTTTGAAGTATTTTTACTATTTAAAATAACTGTTTACTATTTGAACATATAATTTATTCCCCCTTCAGAAATCATTATAATACACTGATTTGATGCTCAAAAAACATTTATTATTATTACTATGTAGAAAACATATGAGTAGAATTTTTTCAGGTTTCTTTGATGAATAGAAAGTTCAGAGGAACAGCATTTATCTGAAATAGAAATCTTTAACATTATAAATGTCTTTTGATCAATTTAAAGCATCCTTGCTAATAAAAGTATTACTTTTTATTATTTTTTTCCAAAAAAAAAATAAAAAAAAACATTATATGGACTCCAAGCTTTTGAATGGTATAGTGTATTATGTTACAAAAGCGTTTTACTTCAGATAAACGCTGATCTTTGGATCTTTCTATTCATCACAGAACCCTGAAAAATCAGTTTTAAATATTGATGATTATAATAATAATAATAAATGTTTCTTGAGCAGCAAATCAGCATTAGAATGATTTCTGAAGGACCATGTGACACTGAAGGCTGGAGTAAAGATGCTGAAAATGTAGCTTTAATCACATGAATAAATTACACTTTAAAATATATTCAAATAGAAAGCAGTTATTTCAAATAGTAAAAATATTTCACAATTTTACTGTTTTTGCTGTACTTTGGATCAAATAAATGCAGGCTTGATGAGCAGAAGAAACTTCTTTAAAAAATTACAAAAACAATACTGTTCAAACACTTGTGACTGGTAGTATAAATGTTATGTTTATCTAAAATTGTATATATTTTTAATATACATGCTATTTTATGACATCAAATTATTATTAAAATTAATAAAATATTTGTAAAAAGTATAAATGTAATTATATAATAATAATAAATAATTAGAATAGCATTATTAAAACTCAGACTAGACTAACAGTGTAAAAGTTTGATTATTTTATGTGAACAATTTAATAAAATATTAGAAATATTAGAACAGTTTAAAACTCAGACTAGAAAACTGTGAATAGACTAACAGTGTTCAAAAGTTTGATTCATTTTACTGTCAATGAAACGATTCAAAAATTAATTTTACAATGTTTTATTCATATTGCTCTATATAATGTGTATAGAGAGAGAGAGAGAGAGAGCTACATTACACAAGTCTACTATCCATCCACAATACAAACAACACACACAAAATGACAGGCTTTTAACTTCAGTTTTAAAAATTAAAATTACACATACACACACATAGGATAAGGAACTGTTTAATAGTAGGAGGGAGTACCAGTCACATGAGGTGGAACTGAGTGTGGGACATGTGACTGTGACACACACCTAGAAATGAGGTGGTTCCATTTACTACTAAAGAATCTGAGGCAGCTTGAAAACACTATAGGAAAACCTGAACTAACTGAACTACAGTGACCACAACATAATGCCACAGAAGCTGGACAATCAGATGACCACTACAAAAGTGAACACACAACACAATATGAAACAAGCTGGGAGAAAATTACCAATTATTTTCATTGCCTTCTTTCATTCATGAGCAAAAGCAGCTTTTTATAGTCTATGTAAATGACTGACATTGCTCATGCACACTTCCCCATCTTGTTCTTGACGTTCCTTCCTCTCACAGCACATCTGACACTCCATCAATCTTACTCCACAATGCCTTAAGTGTTATTAGTCTATGAACAGAACGCTATTTGAATGAGCACACTTACTGAACTAAACAAACTGCACCACCCTTTTGCTCTCTCAACATTTTCAATACATTATGTTAAATTTACTACAAATAAAGCACTGCTTTAAACATATTCAACTACAAAACTCGTTCTACAAACAGATAAATGACCGCATAACAGCTAGTGTTACAGTTGACTGAATGATCAAAAAACGTCATCTACTGTCTTTATTTACACAGATTAATTTAGACCAGTATTTACCCTTTTTTAATCGTACAATATCACTTTTTGACTGTAACCATAATATTCGAACTATTATTTTATTAGCAAACTGACTGACTGGTTCTGTCTCAAAACATACTAAGCTTCCTACCTAGACAGCATTGTGATGCCCTTCGGCGCGTTATGAACATTCGAATCGATGCCCAGAAATGCAGTCTAGACAGGCAGCTCGGTAAGTTTTGAAACTAGAAATACTAAGACAACTTTACAAAGAAAGTTAATTTACCTACATACACTTTAAGGCTTTATATAAACCACTCGTTATTCACTCGTCTCGAGAGGGTAAACGAAACACTTTAATAACAACGGAATTAATTATTTTTCAGTGGTCTAGTGTTCACTGAACTCTCATTAGTGGCTAACCGATTAGCTAACCATGCTAACACACATAACATTACACTTAACCAACTAAACAAATTCTCAACAAACTTTCTAAAGGTACTCACGGTCTCCTGCTCGCTTTTCACATCCCTCCGGAGTAAATGAAAGATGTGAAAGCGCGCTTTCATCGCTTCGGCCATCCAGATCTCATGGAGAAAGTGAAACTACTGGGAGTTTGTAGTGTGTGGAGCCGTTTGAAAGGCGATCAGTGGGATGTGACGGTAACATTCACATGATGGGAGAAAATAACACTGGAGTCTCAGATCATATCACATACTAAGACTTTTTCCGGCCTTTCTGTTGACAATCTTGTGTTTGCTGAAAAGTGTTAAATTGCAAGATGAAAAAATGTGCTTCTTTTAGGACCTGTGTGAAAGGAGTTGCAATAATCTAGTTGCAATATAAATAAAACGTAAATAAGTTAAATTTAGACTAGGTTGTAATTTCTAAGTAATAATATTAATGATTTATTGACTGAAATAATTATTCACTCTCCATGCGTTAAAGATTTTTCCAAGTTCAGGATTTGTACCCCACCTGGTGGCAGATAGGATTGTATACAAAACTATACTGCATACATTGACAAAGCATTTTTTTATGTTTTATAAACTATTTTCATTACAAATTCTAAATTATAACACTGAACCAACAGACTGTATGTTTGCATTTTTCTTTGAAAAATCTATATAATATATAAATTATAGCAATGTAAACATATAGGATTTTCTCATATATATGATATAATTTTTTCATTACATTACATAATAAGCCTAACAATTCTAAATATTTCTAATGATTAAATATCAATTTTAGAACATCATTGTATTTATGTAATTTGCTTTAATGACAAGACCACAATTATATATTCCAGCATCATTTCAGAATGATTCAAAGAGCACTCTGTGCATTATTTATAATAACACAAAATGTACTCAAAATGTACTATAATCATAACTTTATTTCCAAATTTTTAAATGTGCGATATGCTGTCAGGCATTTGGACCCCACAAGTGTAACAAAAGTGACTATTCAAAATTCCAAATTAAATTTAATCTATTCAGTGTTATTTATAACATTTAATTTTTTTTACAACTGTACTGTAATATGGCAGAATTTTGTGGCATATTTACTATTTACATTGTGTCCTACTATCTCTCTGTCCTACTTAAATTGATTCAGTCCCTTGACACTGTAACAGATATCTATCTAATCTTTTTTCCTTACTAAAAACAGCAAACACATCTCCCTCCTTATGCATACTTAAAGTATTATAAACATGATACATGAGCCATCAAGGATGTACAAAAATAAATAAATAAATTATTCTTGTTTTTACTGAAATAATGTTAAATAATGAAATAAAAGTTAAAAGACTTAAACATTATACATGTTGTTATACATGTACTATGTTTGTGTAAAGTTAAATCTTATTTTTTATCTCCTGAGATGTAAAGTGAGTAAACTCATTAAATTCTGCACAAGGGCAGAAAATTTAGTAGCAATGCTGCTAGGGACACCCTACTAATATCCAATGAATACTGAATTGTTCCTAGCAATAATTTTGATCAAACAATTAAAATATATTTATAAGTAACCACTGTTGTTATAATTTTGACCTCTTCTAAAATTGATCATACTATTGACATTACCTGAGAAGTTAAATACGCTAGAAAACTGCACTCTTTCATGCATTTAATGCATAAATGGTGTAAGAACATGTAAGAATACATCCTCTTTAAATTAATGTTGTTAAACTGAATGTACCAAGCAAACTGAATCAAAGACTTCATTCAAATAAGAGTGCAGTTTATCTGTCACTCAGACGTGTTTAAAAGTTGTGTTTGTTACTATAACAGTAGGGTCCGTGGCGCATTTTCTTTTAGTATTATCATTGGTCCAGTTTATTTTAATATTAAAATAATGTGATGTACATCGTCATTAAAAGGCCCCTCACTCACCCCCAGAAATATATTACACTATATAATTCACCAGTAATTCACATCAGTATTGTCAATTGAACAAAATGACATTAAAAAAACTCATAATAAGGCTTTAGATGACATGAAATTGCGGTCAAACGTCTATCTTGAATGCAAAAACCAATGTCAAAATCAAACATACGCCCTTGCTTCTGCATGAGGCAAGTAAAATCAAATTGACGCCTTAACCAAAAGATCATTCACCCCTAAAAAAAAAAAAGAAAGACTGAGTCAACTTTACAGATCAAGTAACTTCCTGTCCATTTTCTAAATATATGTTGTTGATATTATTGTGATTGATTCATCCATTTATTCTTTAAACATGTTTTGACCTCATAATTTTTAATCAAAATGTTATGACCCAATTATGTGGTAAAATAACAGATTTCTCTCTGGTGATGTATGCCGGACCTCTCCAATCATTAAAGAAATAGTTCACCCAAAAATGAAAATTTTGTCATTAATTACTCACCCTCATGTCGTTTCGAACCCACAGGACAAATTAAGATATTTTTGATGAAATCTGAGCTTTCAGACCCTGCATAGACAGCAATACAACTACCACGTTCAAGGCCCAGAAAGGTAGTAATGACATCTTTAAAATAGTTCATGTGACCGCAGTGGTTCAACCGGAAGCTACAGCTATTTTTTCACAGACAAAAACGAGACAATAACTAAACAAAAACTTGTTTTAAATGACAAAAACAGTGACGAAAATCTATAGATATTTTCATCAACGCATAAAAATTAGACGGAAATGTTAGAGAGTTTTGACGAAAATGTCTATAGATTGTCATCATAGTTTTTGTCATTCATCATCTCGTTTTCACATTACTTGTCACCAATGCATAAAAACTAGACGAAAATGTTAGGGAGGTACGACTTAAAGGAGAACTCCACTTCCAGAACAACAATTTACAAATAATTTACTCACCCCCTTGTCATCCACGATGTTAAATGTCTTTCTTTCTTCGGTCGTAAAGAAATTATGTTTTTTGAGGAAAACATTTCAGCATTTTTCCCCATATAATGGACTGATATGGTGCCCCGATTTTGAACTTTCAAAATGCAGTTTAAATGCAGCTTCAAACGATCCCAAATGTGGTTGTAAACAATCCCAGCCGAGGAAGAAGGGTCTTATCTAGCATAACGATCGGTCTCTCCCATCTCATGTTCTCCCTCAACTTCAAAATCGTCCTATATCGCTGTTTTACCTTTTTTTGTTAAGGGTGTTTGATCTTCTTTGCATGTTCACTTTGCAAAGACTGTGTCGGTACTTCTGCAGCGATTTAGGACTGACACAGAAAAGAAGAAACTGCTGAATACAGTCGTTATTTTTGTTTTCTTTGGGCACAAAACATATTCTCGTAGCTTCATAAAATTACGGTTGAACTACTGATGTCACAGGAACTATTTTAACAATGTCCTTACTACCTTTCAGGGCCTTGAACATGTCAGTTGCATTGTGGTCTATGCAAGGTCAAAAAGCTCTCGGGTAAATATCTTAATTTGTGTTTCGAAGATAAACAAAGGTCTTACGGATTTGGAACGACATGAGGGTGAGAAATTAATGACAGAATATTAATTTTTGGGTGAACTATCCCTTTAAATATGACTTGTTATTTCCACAGCTGTCATTCTAATATTACAGAGACATTCTGAACAACATGAAAGGATACAGAGGTATTTGGTATATGCTAAGCTGTTGAGCCGAAGGCTGAAGTACAGCTGTGAGGACTCTGTCTCACATCTTTGTTAGTATTATGGTTAAATTGGCAGATGAAAAGCTAACATGAAAGCTGATAATTTATATTTAGATAAAGAGGTCATCTGACTGTTGTTTTTCAGTTTAAAAAAAGAACATGGAGTGTGTGAAGCTGAGGGAACACCACTGTGATCTCTGACATCTCAGACACTCAGACTTTTTGGAAAGTGTGAACATATGAGTAACAGGTGGTCAAAAGACTGTGACCAAAACACCTGTCTATCTCTCTTTCTATCTCTCTGCCTGTTTACCATGACAATAAACAGTCACCGGGAGTCCGTAGCCACATTGTGGCTGGCTCACTGACACAGGAAATGGTTACTATGACAACTTAGATCTACATCCTGCCTAAATGCAGGTTGATGAAGGAAGCTTCACGATTTGTATCTGAGCCTCTCCATCATTACGAGTCAATATTCATGAACATTCAGTTCATTGTAATAAACCACAATGGTTTACTGCTACAATAAAGACATTCTTTTGTTCTTTATTTCACAAAATGGTATTTAGATCTGAACTGGGTTTTAGACTTATTACATATAACCTAATGGAACAAGTCATGTGAATCTGGACACAAAGTTCAAAAGCAGTGTTTTATCTCATAAACCCACATACTGTACATACACATAAACTGCTTTTTATAACCTTAACTTGATGTTTGAGGTTAGAAAGTATATAAATTGTTTAGATTGTTTAGAGCCCTTTGAAGCTGAATTTAAACTACATTTTGGAAGTTCAAACTCGTGGGCACCATAGAAGTCCACTATATGGAGAACATTCCTAATTTTTTTTCCTCAAAAAACATAATTTCTGTACGACTGAAGAAGGAAAGACATGAACATCTTGGATGACAAGGGGGTGAGTAAATTCTATGTAAATTTCAATTCTATGTTCAATTCTACTGTGTTCCACAAAAGAAATGAAATCATACAGGTTTTAAAACCATGAGGGTGAGTAAATGATGACGGTATTTTTTGGTAATTCTTGGGTGGACTATACCTTGAGAATAGGGTGGCTCAATAATAAGAAGCCACCTAGCAATCCCCAACACCTTAGAAACCACCTAACAACAGTCTGGCATCCACCTTCAAAACTTTAGCATTGTGTCAGAATGTCTTGCATGGACACCACACTTGTAAAATGACTTTATGACTCTGATTGTCATTGGGCTGTTATGGTACTGTGTCTTATTTGCACAAAACTCATGCACAGATGCACACACCCATAAGGAGGGAGGGCTGACATTTAAACATCTGAGCTTTCCCTCATCAAAAGAGATTCACTTCAAAGTCATATGAGAGAAGATAACACCTATGGTAAACCTCTAACAGTTCTCTAACAGCCATAAACACAACAATCTCAAATCTACCTGCTTGATATGAAAGCTTACTTTCTTCCATGAAATAAAACTCTAAAAAAGTTTCAGGTCAGGTTGTCTAAAAATTCGGGGTGGAAAAAGGAATTGCAAGATGTAAACATACAAAGTCACTATAACAATACATTTTAAGTTCATGTTGGTCAATCAAATGCTGCTAATCCAAAATGTCCCCTTACCTTCATCTGGTCCTGGCAGCGGAAGACATAGCAGGCTGCTTTCTTCTCTTCTCTGAGCAGACAGCCAAAATAGCTGGGCTCTTGGCTGTTGTGAATGAGTTTGGTGATTCGATGAGGCCTGTGATCAAACAGAACCATATGTTGCAAAGGGTCCCATGGCTTCCCCGGGCCTGCTGTGTCCAGAATGCAGCACACTGAATTGGCTGAAATCTGCAGCACCACAGACTGATCTCGAACCTTGGACCATCAGAGAAAAAAATGTTTGTACATATAGTACATCAGTACTGTCAATAATAAGTATCATGGCATTTATCAAAATATTACTTATTTGTACCCTGAATTTAACACCAGTTCTTCTATTCCAGATTTTCAAATAATTGTATCTTGGCCAAATATTGTCCTATCCTAACAAACCATACATCAATGGAAAGTGTGGAAATTCAGCTTTCAGATGTTAATATTACATTTAATTAGTATCAAATATACTGACCTCTGGAGAGTAAGCACCATTAAATGTAAGGTTTTTGCTCTTCTCCCCCAGCCGGGGCCTCCGTATCTCAGCCACCACCCAGGGGAGCATCGCCATGGTGGTCTGTGGATGGATGGCCAAAGATCCAACCAGAGTTAGCCTGTACTGAATCACCTCTTCCCCTTCCTCTTTCTTCCTCTTACCCTCTGATCCAGGAAATGTTTGTGTAAGGGCAAAGGGAGGATGAGCTTTGATTGGGTCATCCCTGGGTTTGACCTCAAAACAAATTCCCTCCATGCTCCAAAAAATGAGGAACTAGGTATAACCTTAAAAGACAAAAAACACCAACATTATTGAAGCAGGTGGTTCAGATACATTTAAAACTCACTGTTTGAGTAAGGTCCAAATGCACTTCATTGGCTATGACAAACCCTTAGAGCACATCTTCATCAACTTTGCCATTTGCAGGGGGATTAAAACAGCTTAGCCTGAAAGCCCCTGCAAATGTTACAGAAGGACAATGGCAAAGAATACCTTTTTCCTATAATAAATTACATGTAATCCTTTTAATTACATTCTAGAAAAATTATCTTATTATTATTTAACTAACAAAAGTATTTCAAGTACAAACTTACATTTATTATTGCTCTTTTTTGTTATTTAAATTTGCATTAGATGAGACACCAAATGACATTTTGTACATACAAAAAATATTAATATTGTTATATATTTTTTAAACACACAGAGATTAACACAGAAAAAATGCCAGGTAGGCTATAGTATTATATTTATATGTTATTTGAATTTGCCTTCCTGTATATTTTCAGGTTTTATTTTAATTTCAGTATGTTTTTAATTTAATAACATTGCTATATATATATATATATATATATATATATAAACACCAGCAGATGACATTGCACCCCAAATCATCACAGACTGTGGAAACTACACAATGGACTTCAAACCACTAGGGCTATGAGCTTCTCCACCTTTCCTCCAGACTCTAAGACCTTGGTTTCCAAATGAAATACAACACTTGCTCTCATCTGAAAAGAGGACTTTGGACCACTGGGCAACAGTCCATTTCTTCTTCTCCTTAGCCCAGGTAAGACGGCTCTGACATTGTCTGTGGTTCAGGAGTGGCTTAACAAGAGAATTACGACAACTGTAGCCAAATTTCTTGACACGTCTGTGTGTGGTGGCTCTTGATGCCTTGACCTCAGCCTCAGTCCATTCCTTGTGAAGTTCACTCAAATTCTTGAATCGATTTTGCTTGACAAGCCTCTCAAGGCTGCGGTTCTCTTGGTTGGTTGTGCATCTTTTTCTTCCACACTTTTTCCTTCCACTCAACTTTCTGTTAACATGCTTGGATACAGCACTCTGTGAACAGCCAGCTTCTTTGGCAATGAATGTTTGTGGCTTTACCCTCCTTGTGAAGGGTGTCAATGATTGTCTTCTGGACAACTGTCAGATCAGCAGTCTTCCCCATGATTGTGTAGCCTAGTGAACCAAACTGAGAGACCATTTTGAAGGCTCAGGAAACCTTTGCAGGTGTTTTGAGTTATTAAGCTGATTGGCATGTCACCATATTCTAATTTGTTGAGATTGTTGAGGGTTTCGCTATTTTGTTTAATCAAATTTTGTTAAATGTGAGCCAAAATCATCACAATTAAAAGAACCAAAGACTTAAACCTGTATATATATATATATATATATATTTTTTTTTTTTTCAGCTTCATTTTTTGCCAAAGAATGATTTTATATATTTTTTGTTGACAATAACAAAACTAACAAACTGACTAAAATCTAAAAGTGCGCTTCATTTGGTAACATGTGGATGAATTATGTGTATGTATTGGCGTAAAAAAATGCATTTTTATCAGGCTCAGATAAAGTACTGGTAATTCTGATTGGGCTGAGGCTGGGATTTCAGCGAGTTTGAAGTAAAAGTATTTGATAGACATATAATATGTGTCGAGAGCATTCACTCAGTATCATTATCTCATTTTTGACCGAGATGGCTTTTAGGGTGTTTTGCATCTGCACTCTTCCTATATATATATATATATATATTATTCCTCGTGATAGTGCCAAGAGATGCACCCTTTGGAACAAAAGGCATAAAAATAAGCTACATAACATATGATTATGTTATGGTCACATTGTAAATCTGAACAAAGGCTTTGAAGCATTGGAAGATATTGTAGCTACTGATCTGTGAGGGGTTCATTTGGCACAAACACACTGAAGCCAACAGTGAGTATAAATAGCCAAGCATGTCTAAAGAGACACAACTGCTATTTAGAGAGAGGTCAACAGAAAATTTCACTAATAGCTATAAGTCAACATGTCACAACAAAAATACAAAACAGATCATGGAGTCATACAGTACAAGCAAACCAACTCACTCATACTCACAAGATATCTCAAAAACACCAAATATATAGATTTTAAGAACATGTGACAAGGTCATAGTTTTGCTACAGCGCCATATTTTGCTTTAGATAAGTTACTTTTTAACAGGTATTCTATATACAAACAACGAACTAGCATAACAGACAAGTTCTAACTTTTACTTACCTTCACTCACAATGCACCGCCTTGAGGAAGTGCTTGAATAACGGTTCCGTAAGATTTTGACAATACAGACTATAATGTCCCATCGGGAACTGATTTTAAGCCTGCCCTTTTTTCAAAATAGTCGATTAATCACAGTATTCTCGCTTATTTAGCAATAACGCCTCAGTGCACGGAGCGGTGTGACCGCTGCTCGCTGCGCTTGTAATTGAGGAAGTCTTCTCATCTGACGTTTGAATGAACTTCTGATGGTCTGCAGATCACGGGGAGAGACCAGATCTTGACAGCGCTAACAGGAAATGAACAGAAACAAATCTTTTTCAGTCCGTTGTACGTTGAAATACACATTGCATTTTAAAGCTGCGGAGTTTAGTAGCGTTTATAGTTTTTGAAAGCTTTGACGGAGTTTTAAGAGATAGAAGAAGGAGAAAACTGTCATTATTACTCATCCTCATGTTGCTTCCCGTATGACTTTCTTTCTTCTGAGGAACTCGAAAGGAAATATTAAGAATTGATGACTGACAGGGCTTTGGTGACAGTTCACTTTCATATTTTCCCAAACAACAAAAAGTGAATTACCCTATGAGGTTGAGCAAACATTAACCGAGGTTTCATTTTTGATTAACTTTGATCTAGTTTCACAATCCGCGAAATAATGTAAAATTTAGTTGTGCTTTTAGCTACAGTACAGTTTATGTACTTTAAATACACCGTCAAAGTTCTCAAAAACGTAATATTTGTTACTGTATTTAATGGTATGAAAATGCAACATGTGTATGGACACTGTAAAGCAAAGTATTACCTAAAATAATATGCCTTTATCCAGCGCCGTACCTGCCTCTTCCACTGTCCAGTTTGATATTTGTGCGCTTGCACACAGGCAGCTCTTGCTCTTCATTTATGACATAACCGCTGTCTTCTGGTTTACACTGTGCTCTGTGTGAGATATGGCAAGCCGTTTTAGCTTAAAATATTCCCAGCGTTATTCGTCGTAATTGTATTTTTAGTAGGAAATTAATTAGAGAGCTCTACAATTACATTCTTACTAGTAACAATGCCACTTAGGAAACTCTTTACTAATTCAGTTCTTACTAGTAACAATTATAATTAGAGACCACAGATGGGACTTGGAAGGGGAAATGGGTGTAATCGTGAATTAGTTTTACATCTAATGAATACGTTTTTATAAGAATGCAGTTGCAGAGCTCTGTAACTGGATTTCTTACTAGTAAGAATTGTATTAGAAAGCTCTGTAATTGCATTTTTACTAGTAAGAACTGAATCGGTCTTTGTCAGTCGTGCGTTTATTATGTGTGACGTCACCGAGGCGCCATTTTGAAGGTATCGTTGCATTGAGCGAGTAGTTTTTTTGTTTTTTTTTTTATTTATTGCAACACTTTACAACAACACAAGGTACATAGTCACAATCCAGAAAATAACCAATCATGTTCAGCCTTGGTTGAGCAAACCAAAAATAGAACAAAATAAACCCAGATAGCACACATACGTCTGCAAGATGTATTTTAAAGATCTCTTGATCTGGAAAGCATCTGCTCTGTGGAAACGTCTGGCAGACGTCTGTAAGATGTCAGTTTTACATACATTCTAATTCATATACATCTTAAAGACATCTAATAGACGTCTATTTGACATCTGATAGGAAACATCTAATAGACGTATTGCAGATGAGCAAACTACATCTTGCAGATGTCTTGCAGATGTAAATGCCGACGTCAAATAGACGTCTCAGAGATGTACGTGTGCTATCAGGGAAGCATCAAAATATACAAAACTAAACCAAAAGAAAAAGGAAAACTAAAAAGTAAAATATAACAATAGTAAAATACAACAAAAAGGGCTTTTACAATAAATTGTACAGATCCAGGAGAGAAATCAATTTAAGGGCTTTCTTATTCTTAACAAATTTTAAAGATTTGTATAAGAATTTTACCTCTTTCCGCCACTGAATAAAGTTAGGTATAGATTTAAACCATCTGCACTTATGAATAAAAAACTTTCCAAAACATAACAGGACATTAATAACAAATTCAAAGTCTTTGTTTTCAAGAAAAATACCAAACCTGACTACGTTCACATCGAGTAGTGGAAATTCAACAACCCTAGTACATAACCAGTTTTGCAATTCACTCCAAAAGGGTTGTACCATATCACACAAAAAGAAAACATGATCTAAAGTTTCAATACTGGTTTCACAAAAAACACAATTATTTACATCAAAATTAAATTTCAATCTTAAAAATTCGTTAGTAGGGTAAATCTCATTTAGAATCTTGAAGCTCACCTCTTTAGCTTTTGGAGGAGAGGGAAAGACAGATACATTTTTCTAATTTTTTTAATTTCAAGCGTGTCAAAATCTTTAAGCATGTATTCCCTTTTAATTGGGTTTGGATAATAAGCCTGTAAGATACAATTTCGAATAATCTTATTGGTGCATTTTTTCTCACAAAAATCAAAACCTTCTAAGTAGAGCTGCCTCAATTCTTGGGAAACTTGTGAGTGAACAATATCTTCTTTAACCATTAATCTCAATGCAACTGGAATGGCTCTAATCATTCTATTATAAATATTAACAGTACACTGTAGTTGGAATTTCTCGCAAAACTCACTATGCAGTAACAAATTTCCATTGTCATCCAAAAAATGGGCAATAGCCCAAATCCCTTTGGATTTCCATTCCTCAAAATAAACAGACTTTCTGCCGAGCTTAATGTATCTATTATTCCAAACTGGAGTGTTATGAGGTGTAAAGTTATGCTTAAACAATAATTTCCAATAAAGCATCACCTGCTGATGGAAGTTAGAAAGCTTCACTGGTAACGAAGTACACTCAAAATCACAACGTAAAAAGAAATGTATTCCCCCCCAGCTTCTTAAAAATTGCACTGGGGATAATAAACCAAAAAGAGTGGTCATTACCGATGAATGATTTTAACCATTTTAATTTCAGTACACCATTCATAATATCAAAATCAGTAGCATTTACCCCCCCCATCTTCATGCTTTTTAACCATATCGTCCTTTCGTATGTATTGACATTTATTCCTCCAGATAAATTTAAAATTCATCTTATTTACTGCTTTAATCATTCTTGTTGATATGGGTAAAGAAAAGGCTGGGTAGATGAGTCTGGACAAACTATCCATTTTAGACAAAAGAACTCTCCCAAAGATTGAAAGATCCCTCTGCAGCCATCGATTCAATATTGATTTACATTTATCTATGTTATTCCATACATTTTTGAGCCGTGAACTGAAAGTATACAGAGCCGTAAAGTAAAGACCGTTTAAATCATCATACTGGAGGAACGGAAGCAAACGAAGTAGATATGGGACCAAGATAATCTCAGCAGAAGTTTTAGGAACCGTAACTTATATAATTTGTCATTAACAGTTAACACTGATCTATATTAACGTTACCTGACCGCAAAAAGTTGAGTGCTGCCGGTGTTCAACCTCATTGGAAACATGACGTGCTCTTGTTTACGGTATAAAAACGTGTATTATTTACTTACAAATACACTTCTATGTTCTGTTTTTGTCTACCATTGATTTGCACATTCCCTTATACCATTAAACTTTACCCTGTTTGTTCAACATTTTCCGTACTTCATTTGGCTGATAACAAGTACTGATAAGGAGTCAATCAAAAACACATTTATGAAAATGTCATTATATATACTTTATTATAAATACAACACTGTGTTAAAAATCATCTTAAAAATGCATAACAGAAGATGTGACAAGCATGATGAACATCAACATACTGCTAAGTGGACACAGTGCAAGTACTACAAAGAAAGTTGAATAATAATAAAATGAAAATAAATAATAAAATTAATAATATTAATAATGTGATGATGATTTAATGCTTCTGCCAAACATTTCTGATGACCCTTTCTACATGGATTCTTATAAGTGCTAGATGATCTGTCAAATAATTAATAGTTTGTAGGCAGAAGACATTCTGGCACACACTTTTACACTGAATGGTTTCTCTGTGAAAATCTCAAAGCAGTCAATCATTGCTATACTGTGTCCAAAGGACCCCACAAACTAATGAGGGATAATTTTGTGCCTGTAACAGTTGTATAAAACAGTGTTTGTGCAGGCAGATCCAATCTGAGGTGCATGAAGTTAACACAAGTATTAAAATGAAGTGAGAATTTCCCTTATGTCTGACACAAAAAGCAGTCTGTTTTCTTCTCTGTACACACAAGTTACATTCAGTTTGTAGCATCGAGTGGTGTCTTGTGAAGTCGACCATCTCCTCCAGCCTTCAGCGTGTAGCTGACCATCTCCTCCAGCCTGGTGGGTCATCATCTCAGCTGGCTGCTGGCTGTGTTTTTTTTTTCTTAGTTTAGTCATACCAACCTATATGAAATACAGAAATACATAAAAAATAAAAACATATTTTAGTTGGGTATTCAGTTAAGTATTTAGTTAAGAATTTCAGTAGTGAAATAAAATAAATCTCTACACCCATGCATAAAATGATTGCGTGACATTGCATGGTACACGACGCATTTCTGCTCCCTGGCTGTCTGTTTAGTGGTGCCCTGGCATTTGTGGTGGGGGGACGGCGCCGGCGCCATCAAACATATTTAAAAGGAATCCGTTGCCACGTTCCTGACCGCATCACTGTCTTTACTGGGTGCTTTTAGGGAATATTTGCATTTATCCACACTTGTCATTAAGCCGTATACCTGCACTACACCACTGAATAGCATTGATATCCCAAAACAACATGTGGATATAACGTTAGGTAACGTTACTAAAAAAAAAGAGAAAATAAGCACAAACTAAAAAATCGCTTACTTACCTTTATGAAAATGTCGAGGGCAAATATGATGATTTTGCGTATCACCGCTGCTATGCAGGCCATCCGACCCTTCTTGGTTATTTCCGCTGCATGTTGTCTAATGTTTCTTTCAAGTGGGAGACCTAAACATCTTTCCTCGTGGTCAGTTTTTAACCTTTTCTATCGTGTAATTTACCATTGCTGATTTTAACACAACAAAAACGTACCATTTGAAGCAAATCAAAAGGATAATTCTGCAACTACAGAACACCTGGCTTTGATACCTTACAAATGGCGGCGATACCCAAAATGCAATTCGATTCTCGTGAGTGTGACGTCACCTGACAAAGACCGATTGTAGAGCTCTCTATAGGTGAACGCGGGGCACAACCTAACACTTTTGAATTTCTCAGTTTGTGTAAATCCATGTGGGGTTCAAAGTATAATTTTTTATTCACATTAATTTCACACTTGTCTAGTACAAATATGTCATTTTGTTTCATAATTATAGTGTATATGTTTTTCGTCATTTACTTCAAAAGAAAGGAAGGGAAATGTGACAACAAGCCCCGTAGGTACATTGTAATGTGTGAGATGCACGTTGTAACATGACCATATTACAGCTTAAAATGTTATCTGATCTAATGAAAAAAATATGCAAGACAGACTAAAATATTTGGTTTCTCATTAAAATCCATAAAAGTAAATAGTGTAAATTACATAGCTAATGTCATAGAATAGCATAGTTTAATATTAGCGGGCAGATTGTAACGCAGTGTTACAACTTTCCCCATCTGCACAACTGGACTTTAAAACCGGTTTGTGTCTTCTGCTAGATCCAGCGAACCATTAATGAACTATCTAAACTAATAAATAACAGACTGGAGGTTAAAAAAAATAGCAGATTTGTCTCATTTTAAATGAATACTAAAAACTGATATGAAAATTGACTTCAGCCAGAAATGTACTTTTACTATGGTAAAATAAATATTCAGCAATATCTTCAAAAGGTTCTTGAATTTTGGCACACTTATATAGTGTTGATATGGCAACTAGTAAATACCGTAAATTTGGTTATACAGGCATGTGTGGAAATATTTAAAACACGTGTTACAATTAACCCCACGTTAGTTTGTGCCCGTGCTCCCCTATTCAATTCTAACTAGTAGGAATTACAATTAGAGAGCTCTTAAATGCAATTCTTACTAGTAACAATCGAATTAGAGCGCTCTAATCCGATTGTTACTAGTAAGAGTTGCATTAAATAGCTCTCTAATTGTAATTCTTACTAGTAAGAATTGAATTAGAGCTCTTTAATTGAATTATTATTAGTAAGAATGTAATTGGCGTGCTCTGTAATCATAATTGTTACTAGTAAGAACTGAATTTGAGAGCTCTATAACTCAGATCTTACTAAGACTACAATTGCAAAGCTCTCTAATTAAATAGAGAGACCTCAGTTGTAATTGTAACTAGTAAACATTTATTTAGAGAGCTCTCTAACTGACATTGTTACTCGTAAGAATTTAACTGTAGAGCTCTCTAATTTAATTGTTACTAGTAAAAATGCAATTACGCTGAGTAACGCTATGATTATTTTAAGCTAAAACGGCTTGCCATACACACACATAGTACAGTCAACTGTGCAAGACTATAAATAAAGAGGTGTAGAGGACCGCAATTGCCTATAGGGCCTACCTGAAAAAACACACACACACACACACACACATATATATATACACTACCGTTCAAAAGTTTGGGGTCAGTAAGACTTGTAATAGTCTTTAAAGAAGTCTCTTATGCTCATCAAGGCTGCATATATTTGATTAAAAATATAGAAAAAAAAAAACAGTAATATTGCAAAATGTTTTTACAATATAAAATAATGTTTTTTATTTTAACATACTTTAAAATAGAATTTATTCCTGTGATGAAAAGCTGAATTTTTATCAGCTGTTACTCCAGTCTTAAGTGTCACATGATCCTTCAGAAATCATTGTAATATGCGGATTTATTATTAGAATGATCAATGTTGGATAATATCAACAGTTGTGCTGCCAAATATTTTTTGGAACCTGTGATTTTTTTTTTCAGGATTCTTTCATGAATAACAAGTTTAAAAAGTACAGTGTTTATTCAAAATATAAATATTTTATAACAATGTAAATTATTTATTATCAACTTTTAATAAACTTTTAAGTATTAACTTAATACATCCTTGGTGAATAAAAGTATTAATTTCTTAAAAAAAAAAAAAAAAAAAGAAACAATAAAAATGTACTGACCCCAAACTTTTGAACGGTAGTGTATATATATATATATATAATTTTTGGTCTCTTGTTTCTCATTTTCCTCTTGACAGTACCCCATAGATTCTCTATGGGTTTCAGGTCTGGTGAGTTTGCTGGTCAGTTAAGCACACCAACACCATGGTCATTTAACCAACTTTTGGTGCTTTTGGCAGTGCAGGCAGGTGCCAAATCCTGCTGGGAAATGAAATCAGCATCTTTAAAAAGCTGGTCAGCAGATGTGTGTGGTGGCTCTTGATGCCTTGACTCCAGCCTAAGTCCATTCCTTGTTAAGCTCACCCAAATTCTTGAATCGATTTTGCTTGACAAGCCTCTCAAGGCTGCGGTTCTCTCGGCTGGTTGTGCATCTTTTTCTTCCACTCAACTTTCTGTTAACATGCTTGGATACAGCACTCTGTGAACAGCCAGCTTCTTTGGCAATGAATGTTTGTGGCTTACCCTCCTTGTGAAGGGTGTCAATGATTGTCTTCTGGACAACTGTCAGATCAGCAGTCTTCCCCATGATTGTGTAGCCTAGTGAACCAAACTGAGAGACCATTTTGAAGCCTCAGGAAACCTTTGCAGGTGTTTTGAGTTGATTAGCTGATTGGCATGTCACCATATTCTAATCTGTTGAGACAGTGAATTGGTGGGTTTTTGTTAAATATGAGCCAAAATCATCACAATTACAAGAACCAAAGACTCAAACAACTTCAGTCTGTGTGGAGTTGAATTACTGAAATGAATGAACTTTTCCACGACATTCTAATTTATTGAGATGCACCTGTATATATAGACTAATATAAAATGTAAATGTGTAGGTCTAAATATCTATTATATATTGCTGAAATAACTTTACTTTTTTTAAAACTTTAATAAAACCACAGTTTTAAGTTGCTGAAAGGCTGTAAATAAAATAAAATAAAAATAATACAAATTATTTTATTAAATAAATAATTTCATTAAATAAATGACAACAAGGGCAACAAATATGAAGATAAATCAAAAACATGCATTTAACAAATGTTTTGAATAAAATAAAAGTTTTGGAATCTACTATACCCTCTGCTGGCCTTCAACAGATAATACATGCAACTTCCAGCTTTTATAATCTAGTTTATTTCTAAACCTAAGGAAAGAACCATTTAATGAACCCATGAGACCTGTGAGTGACTTTTAAAAAAGTACAATGAATGTTGGATTAACATGTTTAATCAAGGCATAAAAGTGTTCCATTTGTTATAAAAGATCCATTTTATTTATTTATACAGTTTTATTGCACACTCCCACTCAGACGAAGGCTAATTTGTTGTTACCACTTGCTGTTTATTGATTCAAAATAGAGGGAAAAAATAGCATTGTGAGAAAAGTATTAAAACTGAAGAGCCCCTGAAACATATCAAATCACTTTAAATGAAGAAAAAAAAAAAAAAAATCAACATGTATCTGGAGGTTTGGCTAGTAGTCTAATGTCACATTAGATGACATTAGATGACATAGTCCACTTTGGAGTTTGTAGTAAGGCATGTTCTGTTAAATCTCAGTGTCATAGCTATTTGCCAAAATACAATGTCTAAAAAAGAAACCATTTCTTTAACACAATAAATCTGTTTGCTCACATACAGTAATCTGTTCAAGGAATACTTTTCTTTTCTGTTCAAATGTAAAACCTTTCAAATATGTTCCCAGTCTCAACCTCACTGCTAAAAGTTCTGAATGAATTATCAAAGTAACTGGTTGAGTTTGACATTCAAAATGTAAATGAACATTTACAAACAAATTGCATGCAGTTACAGGTCACTGAACACAGATGCAATGGAATCACATAAACGTTGAAAACTGAAATGTAGATTTCTGTTTGTTCCACAGTAAGGCTGTTAGGTCCCTCTAATTTCTTTTAAAAGATTTTTTGGTAAAACTATTTTTGCTGGTATAAGATGACATGACCTGGGAATTTTAACAGTAACTAGATATTGTCCTTTGCTCCAGCAATATGGAATCATTTCTGTCAATCAACTCAACTAATATTCCTGCTGAGATAAATAACCTACATATTCATTCAATCACACTTTCTTTGCAACATTAGTACATTCATAGTTCACTACTGTAGGCCAAACGAGGCAAATGAAAAGTAAAATCTGTTAACTTTGTAGATTACAAAACTGAGAGGTAAAAAAAAAGTGCATCAACGAAAAAGGCAATTGGTATGTTCATGTGGCACCAGCTTTGTTCTAGATTTCCTGCATTAAAAGTAAGAGAAAGTTGATAGAAAACCTCCTTAGATTGAGACTCTGAATATGAGTTTTAATAAGACTGGTTATGTGCGGTTGGTTAAAACTAATAGCAGAATTAGGTAAATCACTGTAAACCTGAGTAACAGCGTCTTTCACTCTGGTCGAGGAGTCAGGTTGTTTTTCTCAGGTTGGTAAAAGTGTTCCACAATGGCGTCAACCAAGTTATCCAATTCAGTCTTCAGCTGGTTAAGATCACTAGAGAAAAGAAAGACAGTAAACTTGTTTTTACATTATTATGAGCCATTTATGTGTCACGTGCAAGTTTTTTAGCAAGTGCCAAGACTATGAATTATTAAGGCTCTATGGCCATGATCATACTAACGTACTTTTCTTACTATTATTGCAGCGTACAGAATGCATGGTATGCATATTTTAAGTATACACAAAATACCCTGATGACCTATTACCTTAAACTAATTCATTTTTTTATTAAGTAACAATATTTTATTAATAAAGTTAATAAAGTATGCTGTATGTGACAACAACATAGAAAGCTACTGTTGAAAATATTAATCATATAATAAAGACTGTTATTATTATACTCAGACATGTGATCAATGTTATTATATAGTAAAAAAAAACAAATGTGTGCGTAATATTTATATTTATATATATAATATTTACACAATATTTGTATATTTATAATATTATATTATTAAATATAGAAAGAGCATACTCAAACATGATCAGCTAAAAACATTTATCCTCATTTGATATGATTATACAATTTTTAAAACAACAACATTGAAAATAATAATAATAAACAATAAAAACAATAATAAAATAATATATAATTATATGTCATATTTATATATTTTCAACATTTACAAAATATTTGTATATTTATTTATAATATTATTTTAAAAATATTAACTGAACAAATCTAAGAAATGTATTACTATTGCAACTATACTGTAATACTGTAACATAGAAACAGTATTTCATAATAATAAAGACAATTTTACACCCACACAACATCATTAATAATTGTTCTAATTAATGTAATTATTAATTTAATGTAATATATTTTTATTATTATATAATTCTTAGGGCTGTCAAACAATAAATCGCATACAAAATATAAGTTTGAGTTTGCCAAATAAATGTGTGTGTACTGTATGTAATTATTGATTAATCGTTTGACAGCCCTAATAATTTTATAATAGTATTGTATACTGAAAATACTAACTAGACTAACAGCTCTACTAGTATATTATGATACATAATAATAATAATAATAATAATATCTATTACTATACTACAACTATATAATTATGTAATACATTATTATTCATTATTATTAAATACCAAAAATATTGCAATAGTAATAATTATTTGATGTTTATTTTTATAAATTAAATAATAACAATAAAACAAAGTCACCTTTAATAATAATAATAATAACATATGATAATGTAATTTATAAAAATAAACAGATCACGGTAGTATTACTATTGCAATATGTTTGCATTTAATAATAATAACAACAACAACCATTATTATTATTATTGTTGTTGTTATTATTATTATTATTATTATTATTAAATAAGGCCTATAGTGAATAGTGTGAATTAATGAAGTTGTCTGAAACCTGTTTCCTGGTGCAGCACAGAGCTCTGTGTAATATTTGATTTTGGGTTCTGTGCCGCTGGTCCTTATTGTAGCCACGCCCCCGTTAGCAAAGGTGAAGGTAATCATCTGACTGCTTTTACTGGTGGGCAGAACCTGCGAGTAAAGGACACACAGATATAGGATAAGAAAACTTAAAATAAGATCAACTATCACAGTAATTTTAATCATTGTGGGCTACGCACAGCCTTGTTGTCTGGCTGGTTGCTGTCATAGCCGGTTGTAAGGTCTCTCACTGCTGTGATGGCAAAGCCCCCACACTCTTTAGGGTACGAATTCTTCCCGTCGTAATTCCGAAGACACTCAAACATCCCTTTAATGGTGTCTTGGTTGTGACAAATAAAGTAGGAATTCTTGGAAATGTGGTAACCATACCTTAAATACAGACGATATGAAAATTGCGATTAACAAGAAGATTCAATACATACATTTTTAGATATAATAATGCCGAAGTTTTTGTGACATACTCCTCATAAATGGATCTGAGTTGATGGGACAGAGTTATATTTTTAGAAGCCAGGTAAGAGACAAACTCGCCAGCAATGGCAGCCGCACTCACACCATCTTTATCCAAAACTGCAGGGGAACACATGTAACCTACAACAAAGCAACCAAAGACAATATTAAACCTTTTGGAGTGTTTTTTAAATTTCAATACAATTATGATATTGTGATGCATAACAATTCATTGAATCATAATGATATGTATTAGGGCAGTCAAAGGTCAGTACAAATTCAAATGAAGTACCTACTCAGACAGTATGCACTTATTTCAGACACAGACCCTGACTGTGTGTTACTGAGTGAGTCATTCATTCAGTCGATTCATTCAAACAACGTATATATTCAAAAATGAAGCAAGTGACTTGCTTGCAAGTCTTTAAGAATGAGTCACTGAATCATTGGCTCACTCAATATATTAAAAAAAATGCACATTTATTCAACCACTTCTCTAAAGTATGTGGTTTAAACCCAGGATCAGTGGGTGACCAATCCAGAATCTGGTGTTACCACCAGAATTGCATACAAAAGCACATAAATGTTTTGCATCTTCCAGTGTGGATGTCACTTTACCAATAGCTTCTTCAAAGGCAAACAGAACAGTTTTTCCCTGGTCTAGCAGCTCTCTGGCTCTATTTCCCATCCATTTAAATCCTGTAAGAGTTTCCTGTAAATGACAGATGCACAGTGTGTAACAGCAAAAGTGAGTAATCAAAATTTTTCACACAATACTGTACGAAACAAAGTATGTCTTCAAGTAGCTCCAGGGTTTCAACACTTTCTGACCAAAGAATTTTGATTTTTTTTTCCCCCAAGACGTTTGCAGTTGCTTCAGATGACAGGATACAAATTTTTACAAATAATTTTATGTGAGATCGCACTTACAAGGAGTCATTTTGAGTCAAAGGAATACTTACAAACTATTATAAGAATTATAATTATAAGAATTATAAGAAAAAAAATATTATAGAAATAGTAATAATTATTTAAAATGATAGTTCACCAAAAAATGAAAATTCTGTCATTAATTACTCACCTTCATGTCATTCCAAACCCATAAGACCTCATCTTCAGAACACAAATTAAGATATTTTTGATGAAATCTGAGCGCTTTCTGACCTTTTCCGCCCAAAAAAATATTCTTGCAGTTTTTATAAAATTAAGGTTGAACCACTGATGTCACATGAACTATTTTATGGATGTCCTTACTACATTTCTGGGCCTTGAACAAACTGTAGTAGCTGCGTTGCTGTCTATGCAGGCTCAGAAAGCTCTCAGATTTCATCAAAAATATCTTAATTTGTGTTTCAAAGGCGAACAAAGATCTTATGGGTTTGGAATGACATGAGGGTGAGTAATTAATCACAGAATTTTCATTTTGAGTGAACCATCACTTTAAGATTGCATGATTCATGAATTTTTCCACACTTTTGCAATTTCCTAATATTTCCAGAATTTCCAGGGCTGTGTAAATGCATGTTATTATTGGCCAATGGAACAGTCAGTTTCTTAATTTCCAACTAAATTCAGTTTATAATTTAACTCAGAATCATATAAAAAAAAAAAAGAAATCTCATAAAAATACAAGATTACTACAAATTTGCCTTCTATTTAACCAATTCTAATATTCACTGCTGTCAGAAAAGAACATTTTTCATGGGTTACGAGCAATGAATCTCAACCTGCATCTTTCAGGGTGGGCCCAATAAAATTTAAAATTATTTAAATGTATAAAGGTCCCACTTTATATTAGGTGGCCTTAACTACTATGTACTTACATTTGAAAATAAGTACAATGTGCTTATTGTGTTCATATTGTATTGCTAAACACTTTTTTTGTAATGTAATAACAGAAATTAATTGCAAATATAATTACATGCAGGTATTTTTTAAAATATAAGTACGATGTAAAAACAAAAACAATAAGTTGATTGTATCAAATGATTCATTTAAATGCAAGTACATAGTAGTTAAAGCCACCTAATATGTGACTCTGCACCACGAAACCAGTCAAAAGGGTCAGTTTTTTGAAATTGAGATTTGAGATCATCTGAAAGCTGAATAAATAAGCTTTCCATTGATGTATGGTTTGTATAGGACAATATTTGGCCGAGATACAACTATTTGAAAATCTGGAATCTAAGGGTGCCAAAAAATCTTAATATTGAGAAAATCGCCTTCAAAGTCGTTCAAATAAAGTTCTTAGCAATGCATATCACTAATCAAAAATTACATAGGTACGGAAATTTATAAAATATTTTTATGGAACATGATCTTTACTTAATATCCTAATGATTTTTGGCATAAAAGAAAAATCTATAATATTGACCCATACAATGTATTGTTGGCTATTGCTAGAAATATACCTATGCTACTTACGCCTGGTTTTGAGGTCAAGGGTCACATATAAAGTGGACTGAATACTAAAAACATTATAGATAGGAGGGCCTTGGATAAAGTGAGGACTTGGAGTTGAGAAACACCGGGTTAGAGAAACCACTACGCTTTATGGGCCAAAAAGCAGAGGTACCTCAAAGTGGAAGCCTTCTTTCACAGCGATGGCACGGAGGATTTTTGAGGAGACAGTGCTGGATAGCATGTAGACATCCTTAATGGAGGCTTTTCCCTCGTCTTTCTGCTGCTTCCAGCATTGGAAAATCCACCAGCCGAGCAAAGCACCCAACTCATTTCCAGAGAACACCCTCCACTGCCCACTGCAGAAAGAATTACTGCTATTGATAAAAATGACACACTGAGTGAAAATGAACTCAAAATGCCAAACAACACTGACCTCTCCTGTTTCTCTGCAATAGCTAGCCGGTCAGCATCAGGGTCATTTGCCAGAATAACAGTTGCTCCCTCTTTATCTGCAAGCGCGAAGGATAACGTCTACATACACAAAAACATAGATTACTGTCCATCTGGCATTACATAATAACACCAAAACCAAGTTTTGCACAAAAATATCCATATGTCATTTGTGTCTGTGTACCAAGACTCCTTCTCCCTCCTCAGGGTTGGGGTATTTGACAGTGGGGAACTCTGGGTCAGGATCTTTCTGCTCTTTCACAGCATATGGAGGATGAAGGTCAAAGGCCTTAAAAGCAGCCTGGACAAAAATATGGCCCACTCCATGAACTGACGTATGGACAATCTTCACTTCTGAATTCTTATTCAGCTCCCTGTGAGGACACAAGATGCGTGAAAATCAGACTGATGAAATATTAGGACTAGGAATTAGCACTGAATTTCAGATTTGTTTCAGATTCAGATTCATATTGGCCTTAAACTGATTCAGATTTGATTTGACACCCTCATGTTGTTTCAAACCCGTAAGGCCTTTGTTCTTTTTTGGAACACAAATTAAGATATTTTTGATGAAATACGAGAGCACTGATGCAATATGGGCTATTTTAATTATGTCCTTACTACATTTATAGGCCTTGTATGTGTCAGTTACGTTGCTGTCTATGCAGGGTCAGAGAGCTCTCAAATTTCATCAAAAATATCTTAATTTGTCTTCTGAAAATGAACAAAGGTCTTACGGGTTTGGAACAATATGAGGGTGAATAATAAAAAACAGGAACATTTTCATTTTTAGCTGAACTATCCCTTTAAATAGTACAGTGATATCTTTGTGAGTGTACCTGTGAAAGCAGTGCTGTTGTATAGTTTGGCAGTATTCTCTGTGTATGTCCTGGTATGGGTCATTGAGTAGGGAACTCTGAAGAGCTTCTTCTGTGTCCCATGATTTAGGCCACGGCTCAAGGTTCTGTTCTATAGCTGTGGCGATGCCTTTATCATGGGGAGGAATGATCTGAGCTCCATTTGCCCAGTACACCTTAAACACACACATATTAAAAAATAAGTCATATATTTGATAAGTCCTGTCAAACATGGTATATTCTTTCAAATCAAACATTTATTCAGGGATTGATGATACCTTGTATCCATTATCTTGTTTGGGATTATGGGAGGCTGTTACCATAACACCAGCACACAGTCCTAGATGTGATACAGTAAAAGGCTAAAAAAAAAAAAAAAAAAAAAAGAAGGAAAGAGATGTTAATTTTTTTACCTTTCAAATATTTGGGTTTAGTAAGATATATTTAATGTTTTTGGATCTATGTTTGTGATCTTCCCAAGTCTGCATTTATTTGATCAAAAATACAGTAAATACACTAATATATAAATATGATTACATTTTAAAATAACCGTTTTCTTTTTAAAAAATATTTCAAATTATTATTCCTGTAATAATGCTGAATTTTCAGCAGCTATTTTTCCAGTATTCAGTGTCACATTATCGGTCTAATATGCTGATTTGGCCCTCAAGAAATGTGTATTTTTTTTATTAATACTAAAAACTGTTGCTCTGCTAAATTAAAGCAATCAGTCCCAAGAAACACTGGTTTACAAGTAAATATTTGGGAAATTATCTGTTTTTTACATTTTTGTGGACACCATGATACATTTGGAAAAAAACAGAAATTTCAAAAATGTTTGTACTAATGTACACTACCAGTCAAAAGTTTTTAAACTGTGATTTTATAATGTTTTAAGCCTCTACTGCTCACCAAGCCTGCATTTATTTGATCCAAAGTACTCCAAAACAGTAAAATTTGAAATATTTTTGCCATTTAAAATAACTGTTGTCTATTTGAATATATTTTAAAATTTAATTTATTCCTTTGATCAACGCTGAATTTTAGCACCATTACTCCAGTCACAAGATCCTTCAGAAATCATTCTAATATTCTGGTTTGCTGCTCAAAAGAACATTTATTATTATCATTGTTATGGTGAAAACAGTTCAGTAGAATTTTTCATCAAAGGTTTCTTTGATGAAAAGAAAGTTCAGAAGAACAGCATTTATCTGAAATTTTGTAACATTATAAATGTCTTTATCATCACTTCTGATCAATTTAACCGTTTTAAATATTGATAATAATTATCATAATAATAAATGTTTCTTGAACAGCAAATCAGCACATTAGAATTATTTCTGAAGGATCATGTGACTTTGAAGACTGGAGTAATGATGCTGAAAATTTAGCTTTGATCACAGGAATAAATTACATTTTAAAATATATTCGAATAGAAAGCAGTTATTTTAAATAGTAAAAATATTTCACAATATTACTACTTTTGCTGTATTTTGGAACAAATAAATGCAGGCTTGGTGAGCAGAACAGACTTTTAAACAGACATTTAAAAACATGAAAAATCTTACTGTTCAAAAACTTTTGACTAAAAGTCTTTACTCTCACTTTTGATCAATTTAATTGGTGAATAAACGTATTCATTTCTTTAAAAGAATAATCTTACTGACCCCAAACATTTCAACAGTAGTGTACTTTATGTAAAAAACATAATTAGTTATTAGTCACACAGTAGGCATCTTTTATTAAAAGTAACCCAACAATGTATCATGTAAATTTTAAAAGTAACAGTATATAAAAACTACATGGTACATGTCCAAAACCACGGTAGAACAAACATGTGCTCTGAGCATGCAAGGTGCACATGATCATGCTGTGGCAGCTCTCTGACTGTGCCAAAATGTGTGCCACCGGGATACCACCGGGGCCACCAAGTTACAGATTTGGAGAGATGAAGAATATGGCAAGTTATGTGGATAGCATAACATTTTCCCTCTCAAATTACATTATTTTTGACTTTTCAAATCAATGTTTTTTTGGACTAATACTTCATTTTACATAACAGTGACTAAAAAGTTTTTGGGCTAGAGGACACAGAGTGAGAGAAGGCTGTGTGAGGGCTCAAAGGGAAAGGTTGAGAGAGTGATAAGAGAATGAGTGAGAGTGTGTCCGTGTACTCATGGGAACAGAAAAGTTGATGATTGGTGAAGAATCTTCATGAACCCTTCTAGTCTCTTATGTAATGATCTCACAATGTGTTCACATGCAGTTGAGTGTCTCTGTCTTCTTACTCATGCATTTGGATGTTGGTTTGTGATAAGTTTTTTGTAGCAGGAAGTAGAACATATAGCAGATCTTTCAACACAAACCTCTAACCATAATGGACAACACTTTTGAATAATGAACAGAACAACGTTACACAGTTACTATATTTTTGAATATTTATCATTCAGTTCAATAGCATATGTCAAAATACCACGGTGATACTATTACTGTACCAAGGCAGATTTTTGTCTTTTTTTACAGTGAAGAGAACAATTGAAATGGAGAAGAAAAAATAAATGGTACTGGAACATGTCAAAGTCAATACTCGAACCTGCACCCCTACATGGGTGCTAATGTGCCATGCTCTACCACAGTGTCATGGCTCTAACATATCTGAATTGGTAATAAATCAGAACTCTCTCTCTTTATTAGTACATCAGGTTCATACGTACCACGTATGGAGTGGGTGTGATGTCACTGAAGAGGTAGACTGGGACGCCTCGGCTGATGAAGACAGAAGCAGCAAGACAGGCAAATCTTTTACTGCTGCCGCCACTAGGGGGGTGAGCGCGAGCATCGAACCCGATCACCACCCCCCGCTGCTTCAGATCTGTAAAACACTGCTCCAGGTATGCACAGAAACCCTACCAGAAGCAAAAGAGGAAAGCTGCCATCAAACCATTCATAGCCTTACTTAGCATAAAACTTATTGTGACCATGTGAAAACTGACAATGGACAGCAACGGAACTACCATGTTCAAGGACCGGAAACACGACAAGGACATTGTTTAAAAAAATCCATGTGACATCAGTGGTTCAACCGTATTTTTACAAAGCTATGAGAACACTCTTTGAAGAAAAGAAAACAAAAATAACTACTTTATTTAACAATTCTTCTTATCTGCGTCAATCTCCACTGCCATTCACGAGAGTACCACAACGTACCGCTGTCTATGCAGAGTCAGAAAGCTCTCATATTTCATCAAAAATATCTTAATTAGTGTTACGAAGATGAACCAAGGTCTTACGGGTTTGGAACGACATCAGGGTGAGTAATTAATGACAGAATTTTTATTTTTGGATGAACTATCCCTTTAAAGGAGTAGTTCACTTCCAGAACAAAAATGTACAGATAATGTACTCACCCCCTTATAATTCAAGATGTTCATGTCTTTCTTTCTTCAGTCGTAAAGAAATTATGTTTTTTGAGGAAAACATTTCAGGATTTCTCTCAATATAATTGACTTCTATGGTGCCCCCGAGTTTGAACTTCCAAAACGCAGTTCAAAGGGCTCTTAATCATCACAGCCACGATTGGTTATTTTCAACTTCTATACTTTTTAACCTCAAACGCTTGTCTTGTGTAGCTCTGTGTGAACTCTGTGTATTCTGTTTCACAACAGTAAAGGTATGTCGAAAAACTCCCATCTAATTTTTTCCTCCAACTTCAAAATTGTCCTACATCGCTCTTTTACCTTTTTTGTAAAGGGCGTTTTGACCTTCTTTGCATGTTCACTTTATAAGTATACACTGGAGTCGGTACTTCTGCAGTGATGTAGGACAATTTTGAAGTTGGAGGAGAAAATTAGATGGGATTTTTTAGACATACCCTAACTTTCCTAAACCGGAATACACAGAGTACTCGCAGAGCTAGACAAGACAAGCGTTTAAGGTTTAAAAGTATTAAATAACTGGTCGTTTTGCTAGACAAGACACTTCTTCCTCAGTTGGGAAGCTTCATTTAAACTGCATTTTGGAAGTTCAAACTCAGGGGCACCATAGAAGTCCATTATATGGAGCGAAATCCTAAAATGTTTTCCTCAAAAATAATTTCCTTACGACTGAAGAAAGAAAGACATCTTGGATGACAAAGGGGTGAATACATTATCTGTGAAGTGAACTACTCTTTTAAGGCAAAAGATTTTACAACTGGCTCAAATTGTTCATGTGGATTCGTCACATTGACCAACAGAAAACAGCTTGGTTTGAAAGTGACTTTGGTGTTCAGCTGCGTTTCATACGTCACCACACTTTTTACAACAGACAACAGGCCTTATTTGCCTGTGAGATTTCACAAATGTGACTGCACCTTAAACTCGTGATATAACAGCAGTAGTGATTTTGTTTCTATATTGTGATATAGACAAAATAGCTACTGGCTTCTATGAATTGTTGATTGGATTTTGAGAAGTGGGAAAATAGGTTCTCCAGGACATTCTTTACTATTATAACAAACATTATCAGCTGCTGTTTTGACTATCTTGGTCGTTTACATACAACCAAGATACTACCAAACCTCCAGTCTGAATACCCAAATCTGATGCCATACCTTAGGCCTCATGTATTGTTTTAATTATTCAGAGTGAAAAGATAATAAGTGATAAGATGTCACAGAAAGCTTGTGTACAGCATGTCACCTGCGTGGTCTGTATGATGGTGAGCTCATTCATTCGGGACACTCCAGGTCCCATGGCGGCTCTCAGTCCTGCTGTGCCAAACTCCATACGGGCACCAAAACACTTCTGCAGCTCTGACATGGCTTTATCTTTGACCATAGACCGGACAGCAGCAGCCGTCTTTGGATTCTGTAAACACACACAAAAAATATATTTTATATTTATAAATAATGTGCACTCACAAAAATCACAACAAGACTGGCAATGTGTGTTAAGAAAATAAATAGTGTCAGTTTTATATTATGACAAATAACAGTGACAAAAAGACAGAGAAAGGGGGATGAAAGAAGCCTCTATGCCTCTAGATACTTCGTCCTGAGGATTCTGATTAGTGTTGTGTGTATGTGTCTACATGTCTCCTGTCCACCATGTGAGGAACAATATGCTTTCACTCTCCTTATAAGTGAGACCATGTGAGGATGCAAGCGAAGTGCTCTGATTTATTCCTGACTGCAGACTGTTATGATGACCTCTCTGGGCAGCATGTAGTTCAGTACAATAATTTTGGTGGCTATACAGCCAATATATAGTAAAAATTATTCATGTAGTTATACCCACTTCACATTCAATCAGCGGCATTTAATTTTTTTTGCACTGAAAAAAGGATGAAATCATCTGAATGTCCAATTTTGTTTAATCAATGACCTTACACTTCTGCGTAAAACCATTAGCAGTTTCATGTGACCCAGTTAAGCACATGATTCCAATTACTGTAATGACACTACACTTACATGCATTGTAAGTACTTGTATGGAACTGTCCATTGACAATGATTTACATGCTATTTAACATGCTGTTTAATTGGTGTATTAGAGGATACTCTGACTGTTTTAGTGTAACTGGGACAGTCTAGAAACTGTGCCTGTTTGTTTTTTTAAGCATGTTTGTAGCAAATGAATCAGCCACATTTGCCCAGTTCAAAAACACTTCTGATGAAAAAGTGCAATGCTTCTCAAATGTTTCATTTATAGAATAGATTTCTATTTCAAATAAATGAAATAAATGAACTTTCTGTTCACCAAATAATCTTGAAAAAAAAAAAAAATCATGGTTTTCACAAAAAAAAAAAAAAAAAAAAAGGTTAAGCAGCACAACTGTTTTAAACATTATAATTAATAAGACATGTTTCTTGAACATTAAAATCAGCATATTAGGATGATTTCTGAAGGATCATGTGACACTGAAGACTGGAATAATGGCTGCTGGAAATTCAGCTTTGCCATCACAGGAATAAATTACATATTAAAATGTAAAAAAAAAATAAATAAAAAAAATAAATAAATACTTAAATAAAAAGAAATATTATTAATATTATAAAATATTTTTACTGTATTTCTGATCAAAGAGTCATAAGATTCAACTGCTTTTGAAAACAGCAAAATCTTACTAAACCCAAACTTCTGAACAGTATGCATATGAATTTTACAGTTATGAGAGGCTTATTTTCAAATCTCCTGCTTCTCAGATTTTTCTTTCGAGAAGAAGAACCCAGTGATCTGCGACCAGCTCAGATTTGCCAAGATATGCAATCAAATGTCAGATATTTTAATATGAAAAACCAAATCAAATTATTAATACTTCATACTGTTCTAAGGTTTGGGGTCAGTAAGATTTTTATTTATTTTTATTCTGTGATCCATATTAAATTTGATCCAAAATTTCAGTAAATACATGTGTAAAAGCCATAAAATAAAATAAATACATACATACATAATAAAAGCCATACATATATATATATATATATATATATACACTACCGTTTAAAAGTTTGGGGTCAGTAAGACTTGTAATAGCCTTTAAAGAAGTCTCTTATGCTCATCAAGACTGCATTTATTTGATTAAAAATATAGAAAAAAAACAGTAATATTGCAAAATGTTTTTACAATATAAAATAATGTTTTTTATTTTAACATACTTTAAAATAGAATTTATTCCTGTGATGAAAAGCTGAATTTTTATCAGCTGTTACTCCAGTCTTAAGTGTCATATGATCCTTCAGAAATCATTGTAATATGCGGATTTATTATTAGAATGATCAAATGTTGGATAATATCAACAGCTGTGCTGCCAAATATTTTTTGGAACCTGTGATTTTTTTTTTTTTTCAGGATTCTTTCATGAATAACAAGTTTAAAAAGTACAGTGTTTATTCAAAATATAAATATTTTATAACAATGTAAATTATTTATTATTAACTTTTAATAAACTTTTAATTATTAACTTAATACATCCTTGGTGAATAAAAGTATTAATTTCTTAAAAAAAAAGAAACAATAAAAATGTACTGACCCCAAACTTTTGAACGGTAGTGTATATATATATATATTTTTTAAAAAAGAATTTTTTAGAAAAGATTTCTATTTCAAATAAATTCTGTTCTTTTGAACTTTCTATTCACCAAATAATCTTGAAAGAAAAACTTTTCATGGTTTTCACAAAAAAAAAAAAATAAATAAATAAGCAGCACAAGTGTTTTAAACATTGTTAATAATAAGAAATGTTTCTTGAACATTAAATCAGCCTATTAGGATGATTTCTGAAGGATCATGTGACACTGAAGACTGGAATAATGGCTGCTGGAAATTCAGCTTTGCCATCACAGGAATAAATTACATTTAAAACGTTAAAAGAAATAACGGCATATAAATAAGGAACTGAGTGAACTGCAATTCAGATCATGTTGAGTAATTTAGTTAGAAAGAGCACTTCCTGAAAAGCATCCTGTAAAAGCACGTCTACTATGCATATTTAGTTGATAATCACATTATAGAGCAATGTCAGGGCGTTCATTTTCACTGTTTCATAACTGAGATGTTAGTTAATTAACCACTTTAAAGGAATTTTTAAGCCAGGTTTGGTAACAGGCTACTGAAGTTCAGTTTCAACATGTCAGATCTCACATATTTAACGATGTCAGATCTCACATATTTAAGCTAAATTAAACTATTGTGATTGGTCTTACCTTATCATACTGTAGCCACTGCGTGACAGCCTGGTCCAGGCGAATGTCTCCTGTGCTTTCCAGGCCGTTCTCCATGTTGAAATAACTCGGAACTAAACTGTAATTCAGACGATCAACAAATAAGCGATCAAGTTAAACGATCATATGTATGTTGACGGTTGTTCTGAATGAATTTAGTTATAGTGCGAACCGTGACTGTTCCTGTTCGACTATAAATGATGTAGCATGTCCGTATTGCACAGTGAATGAAACGGAGTGGGCGGGTTTTTGTTCAAGGGGCGGAACACGTGATTGGCTCATGCCAGTGCGTAGCAGTTCATTGGTGGAGCACTCGAGGTTATAAAACTGTCCCCCATGGTTCAGAAAAGCTTTCAGTTCTTTGACCTGTTCAGTTTTAACCTTTTTACAACTAATTTAGCATCTGGTTTTAACATTTTGCGTGAAAAATAACAATAAATGTATAGATCTTTCTGTGTTCCTAAACGTGAGAGTAAAACATAAATAAAATAAATGTAAAACAGGGACTGAGTGTCAACATAAAAGCTTCTTCAAGTACAAAATATCCAGTACCCTTGTTTACTTTCCTGAAAATGCTAAACTGTCCCATCAGCAGAGGGGGCCAAACTCCTGCTATTAGTAATTTTAATCTCAGTAAAGTTAAATTTAATGACGGTATATATATTGTTTTACATTCTATATATTTGTATTTTCTGATATTCATGAAAACAAACATTCGCAAATGAAGTTAAAATGATAATGAATGTGTGAGTGGAAACTAAAGAAATGTGGAATGCTAAGACATTGTGAGGAATGCAAAGAATGCTAAAATATATACACAGACTTGTTGTCAGTATTGGATGATATTATTTGCATACTTTCCATTGACTGTTCTCAGAAAAGTGCTCTGAGATTCCAAGTTCATGTCAAGTTCAGCTTAGCAAGGAATGTTTGCTCATCAGAAGACTGCGGTTGCTTCCGAGTTTTGTTATCTCGTTGCTCTTTTTGATGGAAAAACATTGTATCCCCCGGTTTCACAGACAATTTTAAGACTATTCCCAGACTAAAATGTAAGTCTGAATTGTTTCAACTGAAAGAATCTTGCACTGACTGATCATAAAATACAGTAGTCAACAGTTGAAGTGGATCAAAACCTTTCATCAAAGTTGTCCTAAAACCAAAACAATACCTGTCCTTGTCTCAGGACAACTTTGATTAACTTTTTGATCCACTTAAAATGTTGACTACTGTATATCAGTGCCTTTGTTTTGTCTCAAGATGGACACCAGTAATGTTTTTTTTTCCCAAGGCACGTTTATAAAAATTACTTGAAGGGGTCATGACATGAGAAATAAAATTTGCCTTGAGCTTTTGGCAGATAAGAGGTCTTTGTACCATTAAAACATCCTGCAAATTTCATAGCTTAAAACTTCCTCCTTATTATAAACAAAGCATTTATTTAATCAAGCTCCAAAAATGGTTTGTTTGGATTTGAGGTGCAAGATGACATCACCCAGGCACAAACATTTGCATAACCACTGACTCCAGAGCAAAGCATTGACAAATAGTCATCCTTTCAGCATAGGCCCCATCCACTGGCATTCAGTCGCTTAATAGCTGGTCAGCTGAATATGTGGAATGCAAGTGTCACGTCGTGTCAAAAGCAAACAGAAATTACAATCATTGCCGCTATCTTGGCTACACTGGATACAGTATAGAGATGCACGTTCACTTTCTGACACAGTCTACACGCCTGAGTCTGACGTCAATAGAACAAATGCAATGAAAGAACGTTCACTTTGACACATTTGGTTTAAACAGCTCATTCATATACTTTTACAGATATCAGAAAGATCCCAGCGTAAGGAACAAGTGGATAGTTTATTTTTAATGGCATCCCAAATCCTGTCTGAGGATTGTTTGGAGGAGCTTGTTTTGTAATTGAGGCAGTGTCATGGAGAGTTCACAAAGAAACATTTGCTGAAAGATGAAGTGGTACTAGATCTGACTGCACCTGCATCACAAACTGTAAAAAAAGTAAATTATTTTATAATGCTTTGTCTGGAAATTACAGGGTTATTTTTTTTTTTATCTTTTTATCTTGTTGTCAAAACACTCACATGTGAGGGGGAGTTGATACTGTTTTCTATGCAATGACATTAGCCAATCATGCAAAAAACCTCAAGGAACATATTAAAATAACTGGGGGGGGAATCCATTTCATGACCCCTTTAAATGTCCTAATTGAACTATGGCCTAATCCTGGCTTAGCCTAAGCCCTGTCTGTGAGACCAGGCCTATACCAGATATAGTACAGGCCCCTACAAATAAAAAGAAGGTAAAGTGGCTTCACAAACATATAAAATAAAAGGTGTGATTAAAATCTAATAAAGCAGAAATGTTTGCATAAAATACAGTTGTTTTTAAAAAGGTTGACAACTATAAAAATAACTATAATAACATTCATATTAGTTTTCACACCAGTGGAACAGATAATGTAAATCTGTAAAATGAGTACCTAAGTTAATGTTCTGTGAATGTAACAACAGCATGCAGCAAATTTTGATAGAATACAGTCCTTACCAGAATAGAAAAACAAAACAGAACTAGAAACCAAAATGATTCATACTGAACACTTTGTTTTGTATTCTGGACGAATAATTGCCAAGCAGTTAATTAAACAGTGTGCTGTTTTGTGAAAAGACTATGAATTTCGCACATGGTGCATTCACGGAGGGGTAATTTGTTAAATATTTGCTATGAGTTTTCCAACTGCATTTTCGGGGTTGTGATGTTTCTGTTCTCTGTGTGTGACACTGCTCCATCGCTGTCACCCACACTAAAGCTGCGAATGTCTGTCACATCTCTGCTTGCCTGCAGGCAGCAAAAACAGCCTGGCCTTTAGTTATGCAACCAGTTACTGCAGGCCAGGCACTGTACTGGTGTGTCAGCACCACTTACGCAGTGGGATGGCTAAGTGAATAAATCCCTGCTTATGAATTTATTATGTGGCGATAGAGCCAAAAACAACTAAAGAACATTTACATACAGCTAGCAAGCTTTTTGGCTCTCTAACTCATGGATATGCTTGTGTTGAACACTTGACTTGATAGCTCTATTCCATCTTCCACTCCCCATACACAATTAGCAAATCTCAAAAAAAGTAGTGGCCAAGGCAAATAAATCAGTGTTAAAGCTAAAATTAACCTATCAAATATTAAAAGCCCATATTAAAGCCTTATATTCACTTAAAAACCCAACACTACTCTGACACAGAGCAATTCATTTGAAAGGTTTATTTCACCAAAGATGAGGGCAAATAAAACTCATTTTTATTCCAATGGATTTACAAAGAGAACTTCCAGAGTTAGACAGCCTCACTGCAAAGCTGACTGCCTCTTCACTGACACATGATCATACTACAGTGATCATTATCATGAAGTCAGTCATCTTTCAGAATGGTCTGATACACAAGTTAAAACTGTGAGGACAAATACCCCACTCCAGCCTAAGATTATAGTGACTGGTGGTTGGGAGAAGCCATCTTCTGCTTAAAGAAGTGACTTGCCATCTCACAGTTCTCCACATCTTGCCCTTGGTGAAGATAGTTTATGCCTCACATTGTTTCTCCTGTTCAATGGCTGGAATGTGAAGGAAACAAAAAGCCATATAAATAGTTCAAAATCTATAAATAAGCTTTACGCTGCTAATAAGAACAAAAGATATCACTTAAGATTCAGAAAGTAATGAGCGCTCTGTAAAACTCAAACTTACTCTCTTTGGTGGGAAGGGTGTTCTTCTCTTTTGTCTCAGTCTTCTTCAGCTTGGTCTTGTCAAACTGAGAGATCTCACTGATGTCTGGTTTGTCAGCCATTGTTTTATTTCAGTTTTTCTAAGGAAAAATTAACAGGTTAAGCAAAGAAATAAACTATAACAAAGCACTAAACAAAATAAAAACCCAAACCTCTAATTTCAGTGCTGAAGAACAACACACAAGACGTAGAAGACACAGGTTAGGACTTCTGATTTGACACTTATATATTTAATTAGCACAACCTGACTGCTGGCTAACTGAGGAACAATTTAATTACTACTACAGGTGCAAGCTGTTGACCATTTTCTTCCTTCATTTTTATTGGTTAACTAGTCGAACACGCTTGACAAGTTTTTTTCCTCCGAAACGCGAATCAATGTTCTGAATAATATGCAAATATCTTGAATTTAGACTACAGCCAGTGTATTTATTTACTGATAGACATTTAAATAAAACATATTTAAACTATGAAAATGTAAACATTTATTAATTAATCTACAATGATGCTATGTTGTCAAATCCATTGACATTTATGGTTCTGCAGTATGTTGTTATGTGATTTACACCATGCACTGTCTAACTGTGTTCTGTTTAAATAAAGGTTTTTACAAAGAAAATGTCAGTACAAAACAGATGTCGAATAGACTAACTGTCGGTGGCATTGTCAGGCACAGCTGATCTTGGATCAGTACACCAAGTGATGGCATCATCAAACCAATCAGAGCGCGAGACGCGCACGAGCTTGTTGTAATACGTAAGCACGTGTATCCGTACGAATGACATGAGATGAGGTAAGGTTATAACATTTACGAAATATACATCACTTAGTCATTAGATTGTGCAGGATATGTTATCATATGTTCATTCAGAGACCATTCATAACGGATAAACAATAATAAAATGATCAAGTTTGCGTATTTGAACGTGATGTGGTGCTTTTGGATAATGTAGCGCTTCTTGTTGTCAGTGTAGATGAAGATGCT
Organism: Labeo catla; assembly: GCA_012976165.1. NCBI lineage: Eukaryota > Metazoa > Chordata > Actinopteri > Cypriniformes > Cyprinidae > Labeo > Labeo catla. The sequence goes on along the minus strand of VONZ01000014.1, from coordinate 2,994,438 downwards.
TCATCGTTATAGTCCGAAATAATCTAGTTATTAATTTCAAATGATCTAAAATCACGATATTCTTTTCTGCATCGCTGAGGAGATCGGGCGCGGCTGATTTGATTTGATTTGATTTGTCTTTGTCATAAACATCACAGGTCACGCCTTTACAAGAATTTTACACGCCTTGACAAGTACTCTAGGCTTAAAATGAAAATAATAAACCAAAAATGACAAAAATATTCTGAAAGCGTTTTGTATGAGACCCCATATTTATTTATGGTTTTACAGTAACTGTAATACCTGGTAGGCTGTGTTCCTGTGGTGAACGTCATCATGGTAACTTTTAGTCTGGACACCTATAGAGATGTTCAGTTCCTAGCAGTGTGATATTAATTGTTATTTTGGATTTGCCAGGTTTATTTAGTCTATAAATATTTTGGATTAGAACTGAATGACCTGGACGAAACAATCTTTACATTTAAATCAATTGGGGATACGCGATTTCTGTTAATTCAACATACTAGTTTAATGGTTGTCAAGCTAAGGGCTGGAGCCCACTAGATGTCCTCAGCAAGCTTCCAAAAAGGACGCAACATGACAAAAATAAAGTCTTTTCTTTTTTTTCTCAATAAGCCAAATAAACTGAAGTGTGCATGAAGCTGTTAAAAGCCATTTTTCCTTTCATTCTAATATGCTGTTTCTGATTTCTTTTTATCAAAGTTAAAACAGTTGTGCTGCTTAATAGTTTTTGGAAACAATGATACATTGATTCTTTGAATAATAGGAAGAAAAAAAAACAGCATTTATTTTAAATAGGGTTGTTTTTTGTAGTGCTGTCAAATCGAATAATTGCATCCAAAATAAAAGTTTGTTTACATATATATAGATATATGTAAACATCATTGCACCTGTTGTTTTCAAAAACTATTAAGCAGCACAACTGTTTAACTGTTATATACAGTCATGTGAAAAAGTTCAGACACCCTATTGAATTTCATGGTTTTCTGTATCAGGACGTAATAAAAAATTATCTGGTCCTTGGCAGGTCTTAAAATTTGGAAAATAAATCCTCAGATAAACATCATCACATGACATATCACACAGTGTCATTATTTATTTAAGACAAATACAGCTAAGAGGGAAAGGCCATGTATGACAAAGTTAGGACACCCTATGAGTCAATTGCCTGTAGATCCACTTTTAGCAGCAATAACTTGAAACATTCATTTTCTGGGTGACTTTATCAGTCTCTCACATCATTCTGGAGGAATTTGGACCACTCTTCTTTTGTTTTTTAAACGTTGCTCCAGTTTATTGAGGTTTGTGGGCATTTGCTTATGCACAGCTCTCACCACAGCATTTGAGTCAGGATGAGCTCTGGACTTGGACTGAGCTATTGCATCACCTTGATTCTTTTCTTTTCAGCCATTCTGTTGTAGATTTGCTGCTGTGCTTCGGATCATTATCCTGTTGCAAGACCCAATTTTTGCCTAACTTTGTCGGATAGATGCCCTCGCATTTGACTCTAGAATACTTTGACTTTCATGGCCAACTCAATGACTGTGAGGTGCCCAGGTCCTACAAAACAGGCCAAAATGATCAGCCCTCCTCCAGCATGCTTGTCTTTTGGTATGAGGTGTTTGTGTTGATATGCTCTTTAGGTTTTCACCAAACTTGGCGCTGTGAATCATGGCCAAACATCTCCACTTCGGTCTCGTCTGTTCAAAGAACATTATTCTAGAAGACTTATGTTTTGTTCAGATGCAACTTTGCAGACCTAAACTGTGCTGCAGTGTTTTTTTTTTTTTTAGATAGAAGAGTCTTTCTTCTGCCAAGCCTTCCAAACATGCCATTTTTGTCCCATATTTTTCTAATGGTATTGTCATGAACTTTATCATTTAACATGTTAACTGAGGCCTGTAGAGTCTGAGGTGTAGTTCTTGGGTTGTCTGCCATTTTTCTGAGCTTTACACGGTCTAATCTTGGGATGAATTTCCTGGGACGTTCACTCCTGGAAGGAGAGGTGTCTGTTTTAAATGTCTTCCACTTGTGAATAAACTTCAGATTGTTCGGAAATGGCCATATTACTCTTCTTAGATTGATGGCAGCAACAATTGCTTCTCTAAGATGATTGCTGATGTCTTACCTCCTTGGCATTGTGTTAAGACACACCTGAAGGCTCCAGACCAGCAAACTGCCAAAGCTTATGCTTTTATAGAGGCGCTCAGACTTGCTGATGATCACTTAATCAAAGGATTAGCAGTGCTTGACTGTTATTTTCCCTCATAATTCCAGTGTTAACAGCAATGGTGTTCTAACTTCGTCACACACGTCTTTTCCATTTTGGCTTTATTTTTGTTCAGTAAATCAAGACACGGTGCAATTTGTCATGTGTTGTTGTTCATCTGAGTTTTTAATTTTGAAATTTTAAGACCAGCCAAGGACCAGTTGTCCTGATACGGAAAACCATGGAATTTAATAGGGTGTCCTAACTTTTTCACACAACTGTATATATATATACATTCACATTTACATATCATTTGTATTATATATAAGTATAAATTACATATATTTCTTTAATTTACTGTATACATGTATGTGTGTGTACACATTTATGTAAACACAAACTTTTATTTTGGATATGATTAATCATGATTAATCGATTTGACAGCACTAGTTTTTTTGTCTTTTATGTCACTTTTGATTAAATTAATGCATTCATATGAGATGTAAGATATAAAAGTAAACTTCAGCACATATCTTGAAGGCATATAGTTAGTATCGTTTATGTCTTTTTATACAGTCAAGTCAATATGAGGTTTTGGTTAAATGCCTGACAAAGTGCTGAAAGTTGCTAACAAGTGGCTTAATGTGGCTGCATAGAATTAATATGTGTGTTCACCCAAAAAATGAAAATTCTATCATTAATTACTCACCCTCATGTGGTTTCAAATCCGTAAGACCTTTGTTCATCTTCAGAAAACAAATGAAGGTATTTTTGATGAAATCTGAGAGCTTTCTGATCCTGCATAGACAGCAACACAACTGACACGTTCAAGGCCCAGAAAGGTAGTAAGGACAAAATTATCCATGTCACATCAGCGGTAAACACGCATTGAAGACCTACATGAAAGAGAAGAAATTGTTGAATAAAGTTGAATGTCTTACAGGTTTGGAACTACATGAGGGTGAGTAATTAATGACAGAATTATCATTTTTGGGTAAACTATCCCTTTAAAAATCATCATGTTCAACAGGAAAACCTACAGAAAACTTACAGCCTTGTTGTGTTTTATAATCATGCTCTTGCAAACTATTCTAACTACAACTTTCAGGGAAATGTTTTTAAATAAATACTGAAAGAGTAGTCAGAAGCTTAGTGATGGTGACTTTAAAGTCAAGCAACCGTGGTTTTGTTTATAGCCTACGTTTAGCTTTTTACATCTGTTGATTGTATTTAGGCTTCAGAACTCCTAAAAGTTGTGTTCACTTGTGAATATTATCATGTGTTTTGTTTATCATGATAAACATTTGTTGGTCACAAAGCTTATTTTCTGCAGTAATCCAAAAGCCAATGGAAAAATGCTATTAGGTTTTATAGAGGGAACCATGCAAAGTTTCCCAAAAATGAAAGTTCTGTCATTAATTACTCACCCTTATGTTATTCCAAACCCATAAGACCTTCATTCAACTTTAGAACACAAATGAAGATATTTTTGATGAAATCAGAGAACTTTCTAGCCCTGCATAGACAGAAACGCAACTGACATGTTCAAGGCCCAGAAAGGTAGTAAGGTAATGTTAATGATGGCCTTACTACCTTTCTGGGCCTTGAACGTGTCAGTTGCGTTGCTGTCAACGGTCAGAAAGCTCTCAGATTTCATTAAATATATCTTCATTTGCGTTCCGAAGATAAACAAGGGTTTTACAAGTTTGGAATGACATGAGGGTGAGTAATTAATCACAGAAATGTAATTTTTATTTAAGTATTTTCTTTAAGTATTAGTTTTATCAGTTGTTGCTGACCACTTTTTCTTTTTTCATCAGAAGCGCATTATATTTCATGCACCAGATGATGTCATATCTAAACCTCATTTTCAACCTTTGACTGCCTTTCAACAATGACCATGACCTCCAGCGACCAAGACCAAAAGTCACTGCAAAGTCAGAAGCACTACTTTTGTGGTTCTGTAGCAGCGTTCGCCAACATCGTCATCACTTTTCCCATACACAAGGCACTGTTCCGCCAGCAGTTGTTCGGAGTCCAGGCATGGGAAGCTGTGCGGCAGCTCCAAAGGGACGGTTTACACACACTGTACCGCGGCATCCTGCCGCCGTTACTGCAGAAAAGCACCACTATTGCAATTATGTTTGGCCTCTATGAGGACTTCTCCAGGTTGTTGCGTCTACACGCTCCTCAAGCCCCCGTCCTGTTAACGGAAGGTATCGCAGCAGTTTTAGCAGGAACAGCTGAGGCAGTCTTAACGCCATTCGAGAGGGTCCAAACTCTACTGCAGGACCCACGTCATCATGGAAATTTTCAGAACACTGCACATATTTTTCGTGTTTTGCTTCAACAACATGGCATCCGAGAGCTTTACCGTGGCCTTGTTCCAATCCTACTTAGAAACGGCCCTAGCAATGTTTTGTTCTTCGGTTTGCGTGGACCGATTAAGGAGCTGCTTCCTGAAGCCGAGACAAAGGCAGGACATTTGGTTAATGATTTTGTATGTGGCGGGATTTTGGGAGCGGGTCTCGGGGTGGTGTTTTATCCTCTGAATTTAGTGAAGTCTCACGCACAAGTACAGATTGGAGGGGAGTTTCAGTCTTGCAGGACGATATTGGTAAATGTTTTGAGAGAGAGGGATGGGAAGGTGAGCCGTCTGTTTCGGGGTGTGCATTTGAACTTCCAGAGATCTGTTGTCTCATGGGGAATCATAAATGCTACATATGAACTTTTACTGAAAGTGCTCTGATTGAGATGAGCTGGACGAAAGTGAAAAGCATCAATGATTTTGAGAAAGAGTGGAAAATGAGTCTTCCTCACTCTATTTCAGCTGCTAAAAACACAACGTTAAAACAGCACATGCTTACTTGAAGTGCTATATTAAAGGGATAGTTGATGATAAAAATTCATTGTTTTCATTTCTTCATCATCAGGGCTAACTGAAAACATAAAGATAAGGAAAAGTTAGATGTGATCATTTTAGCAATATATCATTTTTAATTATATTATCAAAAGTTTGGAGTTAGCATGATTTTTTTTAATACAATGACATGCAATCATGACATCTCTTATGCTCACCAAGGCTGCATTTATTTGATAAAAATACAGTAAAAACAGTAATAGTCAAATATGATTACAGTTTTAAATGTTTTCTATTTTAATATATTTTATAATGTAATTCATTTCTGTGATGCAAAGCTGAATTTTCAGCAACCATTACTTTAGTTTCGAGTGTCACATGATCTTCCAAAAAACATTAAATGTTATAGGGCCCTGTGATTTCTGCAATGCAGAAAACGTGGATGGAATTGCAGAATGAATTTGCTGTATAACACGGAACGTCATGGAATTCGCCAAATTTTGAATGAATAAATCAAAGTAGGTCAGTACATTTAAATCAAAACACAATATAGATTAGTGTCTGTGAATATTAAGCCACAAAAATACCATTTAGATATATAGTATTTTAACCCGTCAAAATAAAACTTTGGTTTAACTTGAAGAAACTGTGACAAAAATATATTACTTAATTTAATGATAGTAATACTATTACTACTAATAAAATTATTAAAACATTATTTTTTAAGAAATATTTACCAGAATTTTTTAAAACCAGGATTTATCAGAGAAATATAAATACACAACATAGTATTTATAAAAAATATATAAATTATAATAATAATTTAATTCTTTATAAAATGAATTAATTAGACATGCTTTTGATTATTAAAAAAGTAATAAAATCATTCAAACTGAATCTAGAAAATTAATAAAAAACACAGAATTTCCCCTGAATTTGAAAGGGGAAAAACGTGTTTCATAGGGCCTTAAAATTAGATTTTTTTGTTAAACTTTTAATACATTGCTGTAGGTTTCATGATTTGAAGTAATTACACATTCTTTTAGATTAATATTTTTTTAATTTAACCATTAAAATGAAATCCAGAAAATTCATGGAAAACAGAATTTGGTAAAAAAAAAAAATAAAATAAAACTGAATTTGAGAGGGAAAAAAACGTCATAGGGCCTTCAAATTATTTTTTTGTTAAACATTTAATAAATTCCTGTTCAAGTTTCATGATTTCAATTAATTAGACATGCTTTTTGATTCATATTTTTTAAATTTAACCATTAATATAGAATCCAGAAAAATGAAAACAGAAAAAAACGAAATTTGTAATTTAATAGATTTAATAGGGCCCTAATATTGTTATCAATCTTGAAAACAATTGCATCGCTTAATAATTATGTGGAAATCGTGATAGAGGATTCTTAATGAATATAAAGGTAAAAAGAATAGCATTTTTTGAAAAACATTCTACACGTTTTTACTGTCACTTTTGATCAATTTGATGCATCCTTGCTGAATAAAAATATGAATTTCTTTAAAAATCTGACTGACTCCAACCTTTTGAATGGTATCTGTAATTTAAAAGAAATTAACATATTTTTTGCCAATTAAATGGTTCTGTTGAGGAAAGGAAAAAGTACATTCAGGTTTTTGTCAACTGAAACAACTGATTCATTCTGGATCACACTTAAAAGAACAATTAATTTGTGAATCAGATATGTGTGTCATGAGTGCTCATGATGCTTTTATATTTTTTATTTTTCATTTTGAACCTTGACAGCCCAAGTTTAATTTCACTTTAAGAACAGTGGCACAGGATGTTTTTCAAAAATTGTATGTCCCATAGACGAAAGCAAGTCAAGCTGGTTTGGAAAGAATTTTAATTTTTAGCTGAGCTATCCCTTTAATTCATCATCTGACTGAATGAAACGCATGTGTCATAAAGTTTTATGAATTTGATTAAAGATTAAATCAGCTTACACATGAGAAGCAGCGAGTATTGAGAGAGACATCTTTGACCTCAACTCACTCAGGATATCCTCTGATACGTTCCCAGTATTCTCTCTTCTAAACTGACTCTACTGTGGTCTCTCAACCACAAAGTATTCAAATCACTTAGTATGTCATTACAAGTGTGGGAATGGTCAGGAGCACTGTTATACACTGCCGTCATATATTTGCCACCAAATTTATATATAGGTTTGCTGAGTTAGCTTTGGTGACGCCAAAAGCTCTAGACTCCAGTAATCATACGACAACTACGGCTCCAGTCCAAGCATTGATTAGTCATTTGGAAACCAATAAACAGGAAAGTCAGTTTGGTGTTTGTGGTCTCTTTAGCTTTCATGTGGTACCAGAATCAACCCATCTAAGCCAGAATTCTTCATGCTTTTAGTGCCCACTATAGCTATAACAGATTATTTCAATGACATAAGCGATGATTTGGTCATGTTTGGTTCGTGTTTCTCATGCACTAAAAGCTTCTTTGAATCACTCCCAAATATACTGGGATTTTAAGAAGGTGAGACCACAGACCTCAGTTGACAATGGCAATGGGCCAAGGTGCACTTTGAATGATACTGGTTGTCTCTGTAAATGTAATTTTTGCATCTATTTCCATTTACACTATCGTTTAAAAGTCTGGATTTTTTTTTACATTTGGGGCTCACCAAAACTGCATTTATTTGATCAAAAATACAGTAAAAAGTCATTTAAAAGAACTGTTTGCTATTTTAATATATTTTAAAATGTAATTTATTCCTGTGGTGGAATTTCAGCATCAACTCCAATCTTCAGTGTCACATGATCCTTCAGAAATCATTCTAATATACTGATTTGCTGCTCAACTAACATCAGTGTTGAACAGTTGTGCTGATTGTCCAATTTTTTTGAAACCCCTAATAAATAGAAAGTTCAAAAGAAAAGCACTTATTTGCATACATTTTTTTTTTGTAATGTTATAAATGTCTTTATGGTCACTTTTGAGCAAATGAATGCATTGTTACTGAATAAGAGTATGAATTTCTCTCAAAAAAAAAAAAATATTATTGACCCCAAACTTTTGAATGGTAGTGTATATGCATTTGCTTTTACTGCAAACTAAACATCAAGTTGAACTTGAACTTAAAAATTCATATGCTGAATAGTCGTTTGAACAACAGAGGATCTAAATAGTTTGACCTCAAATATTTCACATCATCTTGTTCTGTCATTTGAGTATAACTTGAATAAACACTACTTGAGTACATACTTAAGACTATTAAACTTTAGTTAATTAAAAAATAACTTTTTAAGCTCAAAATGCACTGTATAAAACAACGGCATGTGCACCAAAATAATGAAGTCTTTATAAAAATTAAGATCTTTTATACCACTTAGGTAGAAAGTTAAATACAGTAAACATTATTGCAACTAACTCTAAGTCAAGTTCAGAAGTTCTACCTGATTTAAATGTTGTTGGACTGTTTAAAATTGTTGATACCATTATTTTACTTGTTTACAGTGTTTACAATTACACCTTTTTGTTGCATTCTAAAGCCTTTCCCGTGTACCTCCTGACCTCATTTTGTTCATGCCTTATATTGTCATCTTAGGCTATTTGAAATGTAAATATGTTTTATTAAAAATGTTGTTGTGAGTGATGTAAAGAGTTAAATTTTATTGTGTTCTGTATATGAATTAATCTGCAATAAGTAAAGACTTTGTATGGGTTTTTGGGCTTTTTTAATTAAGAAAAAACATTGTGCATATCTAAAAATATTGTAAAATATAAAATAAATTACTGAATGAAATGAGGGCTTACTTATTCTGATCATCCAATGTTTTCCTGATATTACAATGTTTAGCATTTTACAATTTAAATGTCACTGTTGTTGTAAAATCATTTTAATTTTTTTTTATTTTATCTTATATACACAAATAAGTTTTTACCCAATAAAAATGTAATTAAAATCTTTAAATGATAGAAAATGATTAGTGAAAGTGAACATGTGGTACAGAACAAAGGATAAAAATGACCTTGCTTCACCACATATTGTAACTCCTCTTTAAGATTTTACTTACCTGGTATTACTTACCTGGTGAGTTTATTCTTCAAATTAAATGAGAAGTGCACTTCCAGAACAAAAATGTACAGATAATTTACTCACCACTTGTCTTTCATGATGTTCATATCTTTCTTCCTTCAGTCGTAAAGAAATGTTTTTTTGAGGAAAACCTTTCAGGAATTATCTCCATATAGTGGATTTTAATGGTTTCAGTGTTTCATTGCAGCTTCAAAGGGCTCTCGTTTCGCTAGATAAAACCCTTTTTCCTCTACTGGGATCATTGCATCTTTGAAGCTGCATTTAAACTGCATTTTGGAAGTTCAAACTTGCGGGCACCATATAAGTTCATTATATGGTGAGAAATCCAGAAATTAAAACACCACCACATTTTTGTGTATTTACATAATCACAAAGTTTTTTTAATATGGCACGCAGGTGTAATATATTCATGGAGGAATCACGCCAGTGATAGGAAAATCACTGGGCATGTGAAAAGATCCTCTGATGTAGCTGTGACAGATGTCTCTTCCCACATGGAAAGAACCTATATGAGGATATATGCGCATATATGAAACCTATATGCAGTATATATGCACATATATGATAATATATATGCTGCATATATGCGTATATATGCCACATATAGGCAAAATTGAGGTGCATATATGTGCATATACAGGCCATATAGGTCTCCTGTATTGCTTCTTTATATCCACAAAAAGCCCTATATGTACATACAAGATATGTCTCCTATATAGCTCATGGCAGGATCTGGTCATTTTAGCTCATATCTCACTTTGGCAACTGTCATACATGATGCCTAGCTCATATTTTCTATTATCAAGGCAATAACTAAGAAAAATGCAAAAAACTTATGTGCGAACACGTGAAATTGGTATCACATGTAATTGGCATGTTATGGAATTTACCCACACAGAAATAACCTATATAAACATATGTTTTAATATAGGTTTTGATATAGGTTTTTAATATATGTGACATATATAAAATTGGCCGTTTTCCTATATTATATGTACATATATGTGCATGTACATATAATATAGGAAAACGGCCAATTTTATATATGTCACATATATTAAAAACCTATATCAAAACCTATATTAAAACATATATGTTTATATAGGTTATTTCCGTGTGGGTTGGACCAGAGCAGTTTCAGCAGGAACCTCTGGGACCAGGAAGTTGAGAGAGGAGCTCTGGGTATGGAGCAGCCTGGACACCAGCTCTGGCTGAGGCTATGAAAGGAAACACTGAAGCAGCCTTGGCTGGTACTTTTTTGGCGACCGTGGTATGAATCTTTGCACCATCATGAGAGTAACATTTGCAGGGGGCATGACAGGCATCAGTGTAACCCAGATGGTCAAGTCAGGAACCTTTAGGAAGCTTTGAAACTGGATCTGTCGTGACATAAAGCTGTGAAACCATAGCAGGTTCTGGAGTTGCAGCAAGGAACCTTCAATGGATAGTTCACCCAAAATTGAAAATTCTGTAAGTAACTACTCACCCATGTTGTTCTAAACCTGTAAGACCTTCGTTCATCTTTGGAACACAAATTAAGACATATTTGATGAAATCCGAAAGCTTTCTGATCTTGCATAGACAGCAACTCAACTACCACGTCCAAGGCCTAGAAAGGTAGTAAGAACGTTGTTAAAATAATCCATGTGACATGACGCATCCTGACGCAGGAGCTGTCTTCTGATGTAGAACCCGGATGCACTGCGCCTTGTTTACCAGGAGAATAAGACGCACACTGTACATACAACACTATTCGTAAACATGTCTGAAGATTTCAACAGAGAAGATGACTTGTTTTCCTCCAGAATATACAGACTATGAACTGTGAGAGATGGACGTTCTACGTCAGAACGCCTTGTATAAGGATTGACTATGTAACAGTTGAAGGAGGTATTGAAAGTTAACAGAAGATAATATTCAGATAATCAAACCAAACCAACAAAAAGCCAAAAAACAAACAAACGTCAATATGTCTTTATAATCATTTTATCTTGATTAAGATTTAGTACCTCAAATCAGTCATGAAAGAGCATCTCCTCCAGATGAAGACTCTGCTCTGAGATGTTCTTCAGGCAACCCCAAATGAAACCGCAGAATTCTGTCCAGAAAAATTGAGAGATCTTTAATAAAGGCACTGTTTTCGCTGTTTTGCATGATTAAGTATTGCACACTGATCTAATAAAGTTCTCACCATCCAAGAAGCCCAACTGAAACCAGATATCAGCATCCATCAAACTGATATCACTGCTGTCTGGGAAAAGGCTGGTGATCATTGCAAACAGCAGCACCCCCAAACACCACACTGTTCTTGCCCTTCTCAAAATATTCAGGAGTGCAGTTGACTACTGACTGACTTTCGCTGTTCCGTATTTTCAGTATGCTTATCAGGGGCGTCGCTAGGGCTAATCATTAGGGGCTCGAGCCCCGAAAGTTTTTACTCCAGCCCCGAATGTTTTTTTGTATGGCCCTATGATTTCCATGGAATTTGTCAAAGTTTGAATGAATGAATCAAAAGTTGGTCATTAAACTTAAATCAAGTGGCGATATGGACTAGTATCTGTAAATATTATCCCGCAAAAGACTATTTAAATATGAATCCTGCAGGTTCTGCGTGTCTTTTTATGAATGAACGGCGCGGATGCCCGGTTTTGTTTCCTATACTGACGCGCGCAGTGATTTCAGCGTCTGCCGTTTCACTAAATGAGGACATAAATACATTAACAACATCTCCAGAACTGCTCTGAGAGTCACTTCATGATCACTTGACTGTTTCATTTGAGTAAAACAAGCGTCAAATATATACACAGAAATTTAAAGGTATTCACGGCAACCCGGTAAAGTAAAAGTTCGGTTTAACTTTATTAATCATTCAGTATAATGCACGTGCCTACTACTACTACTACTAGTAATTAATAAAAATTTATACAAAAATTTCACACAATAGTTCTTCCATGTTTTACATTTTAATAGTAAATCCCCTTTATTTGCCAAAAATAAAATATAATTTTCATTAAAAGATCAATTAAATCAATATTTTATACCTTCATCTGATAACCAGAAAAATACACAACACCGAATTCTATAAGGCTATTGTAAAAATAAATAAAAGTTGTTTTTATGCATTCAAATAAACAGACATGCTATATTTGGTAACAATAAAACGTAAAGTGAGTAAAATAATACATTTCATAGGGTCCTAAACATGTAATTTTTCTTAAGTTTTGATAAATTGACGGTAAATTGTATAAGATTCATGGTTTTAATTAACTACACATGATTAATTACATTTTGATTAATAAAATTACATTTAACCATTGAAACAAAGACCAGAAAAATGAAAACAGAAAACAGAATTTGAAAAAAATAAAATAAAATGGAATTTGGGGGGAAAAAAATAGGGCCCTCTTTTTGCATGCAACTATATATTTGTTACAGTTATAAATACATTTTCAAATGTATTATTTTATTTGTCTAACATATTTTTGTAATGTTATAATTTTGTTATAATACTTTGATATGTTTGTTATTTGCAGTGATTACTATTTACTACTGTTAATAGTGGGACAAGGTCTTTAACCCCCTGTTTAATGCCCCTGGACCCACCTAGAAGGATCCAGGTTCAACCACTTGTGTCTAACAAAATCTTATGTGAGCATGATGGGAGCTCCCACCCACTACCACTAGCCCCTGATGTTTTGGCAGCAGCCCCGGATGTTTTAAAGTCCTAGAAACGCCCCTGATGCTTATCACAGACCTTGTTTCGACAGAGACGGCACCAAACACCAGTCTCCAACAGGGGGCGACGAAAGCATGTCTGAAACAGCTTCACACAACTCCAGTGAGCTGGAAGGTACGTTATTTCTTAAAGTTTAAAGTGTGTTATTTTTTCAGTCGCATTAACAACTATAAATAATTTAGATGTTGAATTCATTTAAAAGTGTAAACACTGTGTTCTCTATGTGGCATTATTAAAGGAGAAGTCCACTTCCAAAACAAAGATTCACATATAATGTACTCACCCCATTGTCGTCCAAGATGTTCATGTCTTTCTTTCTTCAGTCGTGAAGAAATTATGTTTTTTGAGGAAAACATTTCAGCATTTTTCTTCATATAATGGACTGATATGGTGCCCCGATTTTGAACTTTCAAAATGTAGTTTAAATGCGGCTTCAAACGATCCCAAATGCGGTTGTAGTCGATCCCAGCCGAGAAAGAAGGGTCTTATCTAGCGTAACGATCGGTTATTTTCATAAAAAATAATACAATTTATATACTTTTTAATGTCAAACGCTCGTCTTGTCTTACTCTGCCTAAACTGTTTTTGTTCCGGGTCATGACAGTTAGGGTATGTCGAAAAACTCCCATTTCATGTTCTCCGTCAACTTCAAAATCATCCTATATCGCTGTTTTTTTTTATATATATAGGAAAACAACCTTTTTTTTGTTAAGGGTGTTTGATCTTCTTTGTATGTTTACTTTGCAAAGACTGGGTCGGTACTTCTGCAGCGATGTAGGATGATTTTGAAATGATTTTTGAAGTTGAGGGAGAAAATACGATTGGAGTTTTCCGACATACCCTAACTGTCTTGAGACATAATACACAGAGTTCAACGAGAGCAAGGCAAGCGTTTGAAAATAAAAAGTATTTAAATTGTATTAAAAAAAAAATGAAAATAATGCTGAAATGTTTTCCTCAAAAAACATAATTTCTTTACGACTGAAGAAAGAAAGACATGAACATCTTGGATGAAAAAAAGGGTGAGTACATTATATGTGAATCTTTGTTTTGGAAGTGGACTTCTCCTTTAAATCATTGCTGCTCGTTTAATAACCAAACCAACCTTCACGGCATCACTGGCTCAACCAATAGCGTGGGTTTGGGGGCGGGGCTATATGTATAACCGACCTATGGCGTTCAAGGGAGCACTTGAGAAACCCGTTTAAAAACATTTTCATATATTTTATTTTTTGCAGTTTCCTAAAAAATGCTTACTTTGACTAATCATATGTATGTATTATATATCTAGCTTCTGTAACTGATAACTTATGCTAGTTATTGAATGCAAACTGTTAGTGAGGCCTTGTTCAGTCTACTTTAACAACAAAATCTGATACAAATTATTTTTATCTTCAGTCATCAGTATCTAAAAGTTCTCTGATATTCCCTGAAGCGTCACAGACTTCCTTTAATATCACATTGCCTATTATTATGTTACCTTCCGCACACACAGACCTTCACTCCCCTTTCTCACAGTATCTCATACATATCAATGAGATTTTCATATCAAACAAAAACATCCACATGTTCACATTGCAGGGTTGAAAATACCCACACGCCTTTGTGTTTGATGATCTCACAACACATTGTTTGAAGTGCACAGTTCTCTCACGCAGTGTGGTCTGCAGAGTCGCTGTCTCTGTAAAGATGAATGGACTGCTTCATCACTCTTTGATAGCATTAGCTATTAGCCCAGGCTTTGATTAGTACAATGACATTAGCCTCCTACATCCACATTGTCACCGATACGAGTGGGTGACTGTGAAACCTCCACCACACAAGCGCAAACCGAGTGCTTCAGGGTGCTTATTAACACATTTTTGAATGCAAGACTGTAAAAGTCGATTTAAGACAATAATTAAGCACAATGCTATTGCTATTAATAGCCCACAAGAACAATGAGGCATAGTGTGCTCACAATGAAGAAAAAAAATCAATTTAAATGAATGTATATGCATTGCACTCCCACAATGCAAATGATATATATGAGTCATTCTATAAATCAGGGCACATTTCATATGCCATATGCATATTAGTGACAGCGACTGTGCCCATCTCAACCAGAACATGGGCGATCCCTCCTCTTCGCCATGCACATATCAAATGAGGCTTCAGAGGGTGTGGTGGGCATCTAACAACCTCCACATCTCTGAAGCCCATAGAAATGAAGGCATCTCTGTCTTTCTTCATCAATCAGTTCTTCCAGTGTGTCTGCAGCCCCTTTTTTGTATCTCCACCCCTTCTCTCTTGCTTTCTCTCCCAATTGATGGATTTGCGGTGTAGTTAAAACACATGCAAATGAGACAGCTGGCATCACACAAACCATGTGACCTGTCAAGGTGGGGGTGGGTTCAAAGACACGCTGCAGCAGGGAACCCTCTTTACACACATGCACGCACCCTCCCTCACTTGCTCCCTGGAATAATCCCTCCACCTCCTTCATGCCACCTTTCTTTCTTTTTTTTTCTTCTCTGTCTTAATCTGGGAGAAAAAAAAGGAGTGCCAATGATAACCGAACTAAGTCCGGGATCTTCACCTGATTTATGTTCTTCCTCAGTGCAAATGTTTGCTCATGCATGAAGCTAATCACATATGTGCACTTGAACGTGCCCGTGCTCACACATGCACATATGCCTGCACAAACAGGCCCTGTGTGTGTATGTGTGTGTGTGTGCATGTGAGAGTTTGACAGGATCAACAGCAGGTATCCAGCAGTAGGTCTGCTACAGAAAGGCTGCCAGCTCGCACACACTCACACAGACACATTCCAGCAGACTGCCCTGGCCTTGTGAAGACAGCCTTTTGCCAGGCTTCTCTCTCTCTCTCTCTCTCTCTCTGGCTCCAGATGATGGGTGTTTCTGTAAATCATACTTGATGTGAATGCATGAGGATTTTTTTTTGTAATAATAATATTGTAAATAATAATAAGATAATCAAATAATAATTATTTTATTTTATAAGAATGTTTATATACAAAAAGTATGTATGTGTGTGTGTGTATATATATATATATATATATATGTGTGTGTGTGTGTGTGTGTGTGTGTGTGTAATTACAAGATGAAAACAATTTCACACAAAAGTGTAATGATTTATTATTGATTAATGATAAACAAACATTCTATATAATAATAATAATAATAATAATAATATATTATATGTATGTATGTGTGTTTATATCTGTATATATAATTACCAGATGAAAATAATTTCACACAAAAGTTTAAAGATTTTAAAAATTTATAAGATACATTTTATACACACACACACATATATATATAATTATTTTATTATTAAAATTTATATATATATATATATATATATAAATGATTAATAATAAGTATTATTTTGAATAAGAAAATAATAAGAATAAGAAAATATAAGAAAATAATATTATATATTATCTATATAATTACAAGATGAAATGAAAATGAAAATATAAATAATAATAATAATAAGATAATCAAATAATTATTATATATTTTATTATTAAGAATACACAACACACACATATTTATGAAATAATATTAAAATAATACATTATTTATAATAGTACATATATTATTATTATATTCTACATAATGATAATATATATATATATATATATACATAATTATTAATTATCTTATTTTAATTAATTTTCTAATTAATTTATTATATTAACAAATATATATATAAATTATATATAAAAATATAAATGAATATATATATATATATATATAATTTATTATAATTAATTTATTATATTAACAAATATATATATAAATTATATATAAAAATATAAATGAATATATATATATATATATATATATATATATTATCTTAGATATAAATTCACAATTCAAACTTGTTTCTTATATTTTTCTTTTTTCTTCAAGTTTATACAATTACCAACAGAAAAAAACAAACATGTTGCATTAAAATCATAATAATTGTTACATTATAATTTTTTTTACAATTTATTTTACGGATTTGAGGATAAGAGACATGAAATAATTCTTCTGATTCAATGAGCTGACAATACGCTAGCTGGCAGCTCTCTGAGTGACACTTCTTTTCAATGAATTAATGAGAAAAGGATAGATAAAATCATAAATCAAATATGTATTCTTCCTGAACTAACAAAAATGATAAAGCCATCACTTATGCGCCATGAGGTTTGGGACACAAGCTTCTGCTTCTAATTAAAAAGACACAATGATTAATTATTGTCATTTTTGCTTTGTAGATACATTTGCTGCCTCGTGAAAAAAACTCTTTGTTTTATAGCCTCTGATCCACAAAATCCCAGAAAAGAACAAACAACAATACAGCACAAAACAATTACATTGTGTTTCAAGTTAATCAATTAATTAATGGAGTCTTGAGTTTGTATTTTTAAACCAAAAACATATGATGCTTGTACATAACAGCCCTCCTACAACAACATTAGTTTCACTAGTTTGATGTTTTTACATCTCCTTAAGAATAAGATACAACTCAATTAAAAAATAATGTAAAATCTTTAGGTGCCTTAACTGTGAAAACCAATCTCATTTGCCTGAGAGAATGCCATCACGATCGGCTGTTGATTTGGGAGGTTCTGGTGATTTTTATGGGGTGGAGCTGTGTTTTATTCTGTGGTAAGGAGAGATCAACTTGGCAGTATTTTACAGTGTTTGCTGTGCGTGGCCTTGTAAAGCAGATAATGTAGGTTTGTTGTTGTTTGTAGATCTAGATGCTGTGTGTTTCTTAAGACTACAAGATCTCCCTTAAGAAGCTGCTGTGTTAAAGGTCCGAGGAACAGGTTTTCGGCTACCTGCACAAAAAAACAAATAAATAAATTTCTATATATACACACACACACACACACACATAATTTAAAATGTTATTTAATATAATACAGTCCTTTGCTCTCACCTCTGGGTCCAAAATCTCTCATGTAGCAGTTAGTGCAGTATGGCTTCTCATCGTGCTGCATAGACATGTAAAAACTGTGACATTAAAAGGCAACACTTATAGTATGTTTAACAAAGTAAACATATATATACCTCTGCATGCTGGCCAGCCGTTAGCTGTCTTTTGCACTTGTGACACTTCAAGCATAACGGGTGATAATCCCGGCCCAATGACCTCTTCTTCTCACCTGCGTGGATCAAAGGTCAAAGGTTAAACAATCAGCCAGGTGTGTTTACTGAAGCTGGAGTTAGTTTGCTAAGAGTCACGGGAGCTATTTGAAATCAAGGGATAAATGTGTGCAGTTCTTTGTTTATGTGTGTTATGTATGGGAAAAAAAAAACTTTTTTCTGAGAAGTCAGAATTGTGAAGTGAAAACTCACAATTTTAAAAGATTTAACAAAATCATAATTACCTTTTTAGTTTTTTTTTTTATTTTGTGGCAGAAATGGGCTTTCATCGTTTTGTGAATTAGTTAACAACAGTAGAACATGTTTTCACTTAAAAAATAAATTATAAATTACAATTAGTGACGCTATAATACTATTTATGGAAGCCTGTTTCTGCAACTGAATAAAAAATAAAAAAGGTAATTGCGACTTTTTTATCTCACAGTTCTGACTGATTATATCTGGCAATTATGACTTTTTTCTCAGAATTGAGTTTATATCTCACAGTTCTGGGGGGAAACGTAAGAACTGTGAGATATAAACTTGCAATTGCAATTGTAAAAAAGGCAGAATTGCAAGTTTTTAATCAAACAAATCTAAGAAAAAAGTCAGAATTGTGAGATAAAAAGTCGCAATTACCTTTTTATTTTTTATTCAGTTGCAGAAACAGGCTTCCATAAATAGTATTACAATATCACTAATTGTAATTTATAATTTTTTTTTTTAAGTGAAAACATGTTCTACTGTTGCTAACTAATTCACAGAACTATGAAAGCCCATTTCTGACAAAAAATTAAAAAAAAAAAAACTAAAAAGGTAATTATGATTTTTTTAATCTTTTAAAATTGTGAGTTTTCATTTCACAGTTCTAACTTCTCAGAAAAGAGGTTTTGTTTTTTCTCACAAATCTCACAAATCACAAATATCTCACAAATTTTTATAACTTGTTTTTATCTGGCAATTCAGACTTTTAATCCCAATTCTCAGAAAAAAAAAGTCATAACTGCAATATATATTTTGCGATTATGAGAAAAAAGTCAGAATTGTGACTATATCTTGCAACTCTGACTTTATAACTCATGATTGCGAGTTTATATTTGTGAGTTTTTATTTGGCAAAAAACTGACTATATTTTGCAATTCTGACTTTATTTCTCACAATTGTGACTTTATATCACGCAATTCTGAGAAAAAAGTCAGAATTGTGACATTATATTTCACAGTTCTGACTTTATTTCTTACAATTGTGAATATATTTCCCAATTCTGACGTTCTCGCAGTTCTAAATTTATAACTTTTTTTATTCATCGGCTTCCATAACTGTTTATATATTATTATAGCATTTATTAATACTTTGAATAAGCTTTTAATTTATTAACTTTTATAATATAGGTTTACATAAGTTTTCACAAGGTGCAAGTTTTAGTAATTTCATTTGTTTTTTATATCTCTATTTAGCTTTTACAGTTTTACTGTTTTTATTCTTATAACAGTATGTATGAACACAATAATGTATATTTTGTCTCATTATGTTTTAACCTCATTTTCTTTTCTTCGCTCATCAGTACATGTTTTCCTAAGAAGAGATGTTTTTATCATTTTAAACTAATTTACTATTCCTACTCATCCTCTGAAACAACTCAAAGAATAATTTGGACTTGTTCGACTGTTCGTAAGTATGATTATAAAGTTTATTTGCTGTGCTGTAGATCTGCCTCATACATGTCCACTGAAAGTGCAATACTATAAAGTAAACACGTTTCATTCTTTCTTCCTGTAATACATAGGTCTTCAACCCTGCTCCTGAGGACCCACTTTCTTGCAGAGTTTTGCTCCAACCCTAATCAAACACACCTGAACCAGCTAATCAAGGTCTTCAGGATGACTTGAAAAGTCACATCCCAGGTGTGTTGAAGCAGGTTGGAAAGAAACTTTCCAAGACAGTGGGTCCCCAGGAGCAGTGTTGAAGACCTACAGTCATGGCCAAAAATATCGGCACCCTTGCAATTCTGTCAGGAAATGCAACATTTCTCTCAGAAAATTGTTCCAATTGCAAATGTTTTGGTATTCACATGCTTATGGTTTTTGTTTGCACTGCAACAACACACACACACAAAAAAAAAAAAAACAGAAGAAAAGTCGAACTTCATTAAATTTCACACAGAACTCAAAAATGGACTGGACAAAATTATTGGCACCTTGTCAAAATTGTAAGAAATAATTGCTTTTCAAGCATGTGATGCTCCTGTAATTTGTATTTAGACACACCTGTGGCAAGTAACAGGTGTGGGCAATATAGTAATCACACTTGCAACCAGTTAAAATGGAGAAAAGTTGATTCAACCTTTGTGTTGTGTGTTACACTAAGCATGGAGAAAAGAAAGAAGTGTAAAGAGTTGTCTGCGGATTTGAGAGAAAAAATTGTGGAAAAATGTGGACAATCTCAAGGCTGCAAGTCCATCTCCAGAGATCTTAATGTTCATGTGTCCACTGTACGCAATATCATCAAGAGGTTTACAGCCCATGGCACTGTAACTAACCTTTCTGGACGTGGATGGAAGAGCAAAATTAATGAAAAATTACAACAAAGGATTGTTCGAATGGTGGATAAAGAACCCCGATTAACTTCCAAACAAATTCAAGCTGATCCGCAGACACAGGATACAACAGTGTCAGCTCGCACTATCCATCCCCATCTGAATGAAAAGGGACACTATGGTAGGAGACCCAGGAGGACACCACTGCTGACACAAAGGCATAAAAAAGCAAGACTGGAGTTTGCCAAAACTTATGTGACAAAACCACAATCCTTCTGGGAGAACGTACTGAGGACAGATGAGACAAAAGTAGAGCTTTTTGGTAAAGGACATCATGGCACTGTTTACAGAAAAAAAAATGAGGCCTTCAAAGAAATGAACACAGTCCCTACAGTCAAACATAGTGGAGGTTCAAAGATGTTTTGGGGTTGCTTTGGTGCTTCTGGCACTGAATGCCTTGACTGTGTGAACGGTATCATGAAATCTGATGATTACCAAAGAATTTTGGGGCACAACGTAGTGGCCAGTGTCAGAAAGCTGTGTCTCCACCAGAGGTCATGGGTCTTCCAGCAGGACAATGACCCGAAACACACTTCAAAAAGCACTCAGAAATGGTTACAAACAGAGTGCTGGAGAGTTCTGAAATGGCCAGCAATGAGTCCAGATCTGAATCCCATAGAACACCTGTGGAGAGATCTCAAAACAGCAGTTGGGAGAAGGCATCCTTCAAATCTGAATGACCTGAAGCAGTTTGCAAAAGAAGAGTGGTCCAAAATTCCAGTAGAGAGGTGTAAGAAACTCATTCATGGTTACAGAAAGCGATTTTTTCCAAAGGGGGTACTACCAAATATTAAGTTAAGGGTGCCATTAATTTTGTCCAGTGCATTTTTTGGTTTCTGTGTGGAACTGTATCAGAGTTCTCTGTTTTTTGTGTTGTTCCAATGCAAACAAAAAAAAACAAACATTTTTCTGAGAGAAGGGTTGCATTTTCTGACAGAATTGCAAGGGTGCTGATATTTTTGGCTATGACTGCATGCTGTAATACATACTGAGAGTTGAGACAAAATTATTTTCCGTTATAAAAAAACATGAATAATTCTGTTAGTTTTCACCGCACACTTTCCATTAAGGAAAACGAGAATCTGAAATTGCTCAATCTTTCGATTCCACATTCATTTTGAACTGCATTCCCTTTCTCAGCTCTATGTAGATATTACCCTTTCATGTGGCCCAGCACGGGCCCTCTTACTGAAACCCTGACCTTAACCATTGGACAGGAAACCTCTAGTTTGAACCAGGATCAGACTAAAGCTGAACCTCCTACCAACATCTTGGGTCAGCTTTTCTCTTTCTGGCAGAACCAACAATTGCCTGCAGTCTAGCTCAATAACTGAGAGAGCTTTTTTCTCTGGTCTTGATGCTGAAAGCTGACTGCCACCTACAGGGTTTTTTTCGGCCAAATTCTCGTCTTTCTCAAGTATCCATAGGTTGCTGCATTGCTATCTGCCAATTTAAACAGTCAAACCTCTCTCGCTTTGGCCTATTCCACTTCCTGCCACAGGCAGACACTTCCTGTGCTCGTGTGACTCATGTCGTGAGACGCTGATGGCAGTTAGAAAACTGCAGACTGATTAACGCTAAACAAAGGCCTTGAGATACATGTGTACACACACTTGGTTACACAACTAGTTTGTTTTACCTAGCGTAAAGGGTAAGCTAATTTGAAGTTAACATGGTCTGCTACAGCACTCTGCTGCTAATATAAGACATTTTCACACAACTTGGGCACAATATAATCTAAATACAACTGAAATACCACAACTGCAAGTCAAATAGGCATTTTTTGAGTCAAAACAGAGCCTGATCTGAAGTTTTGCAGCTCATTGCTCTACACCGATGTTTCTCAGGTTTGATAAGCACATGAAACTTCTTTCTACAACACTCTGCTGCTAATATAAGATGTTATCACACAACTAAAAATGCGAACACACAACTTGGGTACAATATAAACCAAATACTACTGAAATACCACAACAGCAAGTCAAAATAACGTCCGCTTTTGAATCAAAACAGAACCTGATCTGAAGCAGCTAAACACAAAACATGCAGCAGCTCAATATTTAAAATTGACGTTTGTCAGTGTTGATAATCAGTATGTTTTAAGCATTTTAAAGAAATATCCCTCCAACCCCAGATGCCACTCACCAAAATAAACAGGCTTCCCACATATAGGACAGAAGCTCACCATGGCTGTAGCAGATCTCTAATAGTTTTTGATGCGTGAGATGTTGAGATGCAGGAAATATGTGAGCGTGTCAACTGTGACAGGCTTTCGGTAGAGCAAAGGATGTGGCAAGAGTTGCAGTGACAGGAAGCAAGAAATGATTTCAAAAGAAAATACGCTCAATTCGAACAGCCAGACAACAGAGATGAGGAAAATGTTGGTCAGAAGTGTGTGTGGGTGCTGTGATATGATGAGTCTGTCAAAGTCAGTCTTGCTGTTTTAAAGACACTTCACACTTCTGCTGTGGTCAGTCGTTGCGGTTTGTAATCAAAGATGATGCTGAGGGCCGCGTGAGGTCATCAGACTCGTCGGAGTCTGTTATGAAATGAAAGCTTGTGGGTTGTTTGCTGGATGCGAGTCAAAGAAACAACAGAGAGGGAGATTGAGAGGGACAGAGAGAACGGGAGCGACACAGATGTCAGCCGCTCGGATTTCAGAGGTTGTCATGGTCGCCGCTTCTCAGCCCCTCGATCTGTCCGCTCGCTCTTTTTCATCCTCTTTCTCTCTATCTGAGAGATTAAAAAGCTCCAGTGTGGGAGAACCGGAGTTTAGGAGAAACCCAAAACTGCTGCTGCACACACACACACACACACTCACAGAGAGCGATGACATCACTGAAAGGCGCTTGATTGGATGAGCACAGAAAGCCGTGAGAAGGAGAATCATTGAAGCCGAGACTGAGAGCGTGTTTTGTGTATGTGTGTGTTGAGATATAAAGGATGAATAAGAGTCTGGCTCGAGTTGCAATGCACTATTGCCCTCCGTTTAGCATGATTTATACACATACACACAACTCCTCCACAGTGTGTGAGCTGGAAGGGAAAACACATAGACTTCATTTAAATAGGGCGAGCTTTGTTATGGTCTGCGTGTCTGAACGATTCAGTGTGGATTTTTTTATATATAATAAATGGTAAATGCTCAACTGCAAATGAAAATTTGTAGATTTTATAAATTCACATTCTAATGAGTATATGTGTTCTAAAATGCATTGAAAATTTTTAAATAAAGGCAATAAAAGGGCAGCCTTTAAAGGAGCACTTACAATTTTTTCCTCTTAAAAAAAAAAGAAAACACAATCTTTTCCTCATTAAAATATTTTTAAAGCATATGAATGGGATGTAATGGAAGCCCATTATTGCCTCTGAATATTTTTTTTTTTTAAAAAAAGGTAATTGCGACTTTTTATCTTACAATTCGAACTTTTTTCTTGCAATTGCGAGTTTACATCGCAATTCTGAGTTTTTTTCTCAGAATTGCATGATATAAATCACAATTACAACTTTTTTTCTAAGAATTGTGTGATACAAACTTGCAAATTGTTGGTAATTGTGACTTTTTATCTTTGTGTTTTTTCTTACTTTTTCTCGCAATTGTGCGTTTACATCTCACAATTCAGATTTTTTTTCTCAGAATTGCATGATATAAATCACAATTACGACTTTTTTCTTAGAACTGCGATATAAACTCGCAAATTGTAGGTAATTGCAACATTTATCTCACAATGCCGACTTTTTGTTGCAATTGTGAGTTTACATCTTGCAATTCTGACTTCTTTTATCAGAATTGTGTGATATAAACTTGCAAATTGTGGGTAATGGCAACTTTTTATCTCAAAATTCTGACTTTTTGTCACAATTGTGAGTTTACATCTTGCAATTCTGACTTCTTTTATCAGAATTGTGTGATATAAACTTGCAAATTGTGGGTAATGGCAACTTTTTATCTCAAAATTCTGACTCTTTGTCACAATTGTGAGTTTACATCTTACAATTCTGACTTTTTCTCAGGGGTGTGTGATATAAACTCGAACTGTAGGTAATGGCAACATCACAATTCCTGACTTTTATGCAATTGTGGTTTATCTTCTGGTCAGATTTTTCTCAGAATTGTGTGATATAAACTCGCAAATTGTAGGTAATTGCAACTTTTTATCTCACAATTCCAACTTTTTGTTGCAATTGTGAGTTTACGTCTTGCAATTCTGACTTTTTTTCTCAGAATTGTGTGATATAAACTCGCAAATTGTAGGTAATTGCAACATTTATCTCACAATACCGACTTTTTGTTGCAATTGTGAGTTTACATCTTGCAATTCTGACTTTTTTTTCTCAGAATTGTGAGATATAAACTCACAAATTGTAGGTAATGGCAACTTTTTATCTCACAATTCTGACTTTTTGTCGCAGTTGTGAGTTTACGTCTTGCAATTCAGATTTTTTCTCAGAATTGTGAGATATAAACTCGCAATTTGTAGGTAATTGCAATTTTTTATCTCACAATTCCGACTTTTTGTTGCAATTGTGAGTTTACGTCTTGCAATTCTGACTTTTTTTCTCAGAATTGTGTGATATAAACTCGCAAACTGTAGATAATGGCAACTTTTTATCTCACAATTCTGACTTTTTGTCTCAATTGTGAGTTTACGTCTTGCAATTCAGATTTTTTTTTTCAGAATTGTATGATATAAACTCACAATTCTGACTTTTTTTCTCAAAATTGTGTGATATAATCTCACAATTCCAACTTTTTTCTCATAATTGCGATATAAACTCAAATTTTAGGTGAATGCAACTTTTTTATCTTACAATTCTGACTTTTTTTCTTGCAATTGTGAGTTTACATCTTGCAATTTGTACAATTCTGACATTTTCTCAGAATTGCGTGATATAAACTTGCAAATTGTAGGTGATTATGACTTTTTTCACACAATTCTGGCTTGTTTCTAATTTGTTTCTCAGAATTGTGTGATACAATATCACTGTTCTGACGTTTTTTTCTCAGAATTTCTCTCGCAATTGTGAGAAATAAACTTGCAATTCTGAGAAATAAAGTCAGACCTGCAAAAATATAAACTCAAAATTTGATGTTTGTTAACATGACATGACATGTAGCATAGAGGGTTAATTATAGTGTATTTCTGTTGGACAGGTAAGTGTCAAGCATGAGTCTCTCCTCAGCATTTGGTCCAACGGTTGCTCGAAAGTCTTGTGTATACTGAACCAACTTCATTCAGTGAGGGATAAAAAAAAAAACATTTCCCATCAAGCCTAACTGGGAACTTCACCAAACAGCAGAGTCAGAGCCCTGTCCACATGAGCGCTTGTTCACACAGACCGCACACACACACATAGACACACACACACACTACAGCGTCTACTGCCAAACTACACAGAGAACAGCAAAACAGGGTTAGAGGAAGGGAGGGCTTCTCTTTCTGTCCTTTTTCATGCTGGTTTGGTTTGGCTCAGACAAACTAGCCTAAATCCTCTTCTTTCTGGCTGAGAAATGGAGGAGAGGGGATAGAATAAGAGTAGGGGAAAGTGGGGTAAGCTGTGTCGCCCTCTTAATCATGCAAACTGTGGACAGTTTCTGCCATGTGAATACATATTTAGAAAGTACTCGCCACATACAGCTGCCCGGAAGCACATGAGTTTTTTTATACTGAAAACAGTGGTTTCCACTTCAAAGTATATGACACATAGACTAATCTTAGGTCAAAGCAAACTTACTTAGGACTAAAAATATACATTATACAAGTTGGTAAATTGCCAATGAAAAGAGAACATGTAAATTATTTGGCTAAAGATTACTCATGAATTATTAAAAGAACCATCCCAAAATGGTAGCGGTGGGATAAAGTGAGTCAAATGCTTCTGGGTAAACAGTGTCAGTGAAATATTATTACACAATGCTGACTCTTTTACTATACATTCAAACATTCTAAATATTAACACTAATTTATTGGATAGTTCACACAAAAATGAAAATGACCCAACGATTTACTCTCCCTCAAGCCATCCTAGGTGTATATGCCTTATTTCTTTCAAACAATTAAAAAATATCCTGGCTCTTCTAAGCTTTATAATAGCACTGAATAGGTGTTGAGATTTTGAAGTCCAATAAAGTGCATCCATCCATCATAAAAAGTACTCCACACAGCTCTGGGGGTTTATAAAAAAGGCCTTCTGAAGCGAATCGATATGTTTGTGTAAGAAAAATATCCATATTCAAAATGTTATAAACTGTATTCTCTAGTTTTCAGCTAACCGTCGTACGCACGTTCAAGGGGTTAGAGCCGTAGGATGTAGGAATAGCATAAACTCCCGTGAGAAGTGACGAATGTAAAAGCGCAGAGCCCATTCACTGCCATTATAAAGCTATGAAGAGCCAGGACATTTTTTAATCTAAGTCCGACTGTATTCTTCTGAAAGAAAAAAGTCATATACACCTGGGATGACTTGAGGGTGAGTAAATCATAGGGTAATTTTCATTTTTGGGTGAACTATCTCTTTAGACCTTTGTGAAAATGTGAATAAAAGTATGCAGCAAAATAAGACTTTAAAGAAGTCTTCCAGAACAAAAATTTTCAGATAATTTACTCACCCCCTTGTCATTCAAGATGTTCATGTCTTTCTTTCTTCAGTCATAAAGAAACTGTTTTTTGAGGAAAATGGTGCCTGCGGGTTTGAACTTCCAAAATGCAGTTTAAATGCAGCTTTAAAGAGCTCTAAATGATCCCAGCCAAAGAAGAAGGGTCTTATCTAGCGAAACGATTGGTTGTTTTCTAAAGAAATTGACCATTTATATACTTTTTTACCTCAAATGCTCATGCTCATCAGTTAACTCTATGTATTCTTGTTCAAGACAGTTAGGGTATGTCGAAAAACTCCCATCTTATTTTCTCCTCCAACTTCAAACTCATCCTACATCGCTGCAGAAGTACCGCCCCAGTGTTTACAAAGTGAAAAAAGAGTTGCAAAGAAGAAACGCCCTTTACAACAAAACAGCGATGTAGGACAACTTTGAAGTAGAAGAAGAAAATGAGATAGGAGTTTTTCTACATACCCTAACTGTCTTGAACTGGAATACACAGAGTTTACGCAGAGCTAGACAAGACAAGCTAGATAAGCTAGATAAGTTTCGCTAGATAAGACCCTTTGAAACTGCATTTAAACTGCATTTTGGGAGTTCAAACTTTGGGGTACCATAGAAGTCCACTGTTTTGAGAGAAATCCTGAAATGTTTTTCTCAAAAAATATAATTTCTTTACAACTGAAGAAAGAAAGACATGAACATCTTGGATGACAAGGGGGTGAGTAAATTATCTGGACATTTTTGTTCTGAAAGTGAACTTCTCCTCTAAGAGTGTACATTATTACAGGGTTTCCCAGACTTCTTAATTCTAGGAATAGCTACAATAAATAAATCAAATAAAACTTCAATAAAAGTTTAATAATTGATATTTCTTGTATTTTCCTTCTAATTTTATTACATTAGATAGGCCTTCTACTTATTAATTGCATTGTATTACTCTTATCTAGTACAACTATACAAATCAGAATAAACATGAATGAAGAATTCATGTTTATTTTCAATATTCTCAATGAAATCTGAGAACTTCCTGACCTTGCATGACTTGCGGTACTCTCATGAACTCGAATCGAAGACTGACACAGAGCAGAAAACATTGTTGAATGAAGTCGTTATTTTTGTTTTCTTGGTGCACAGAAAGTATTCTTGAAGCTTCATAAAATTAAAGTTGAAACACAAATGTCACACAGACTATTGTAATGATGTCCATACTACCTTTTTGGGCCTTCAACGTGGTAGTTGCATTACTGTCTATGGAAGGTCCGAAAGCTCTCAGATTTCATCAAAAATATCTTAATTTGTGTTCCGAAGATGAAGGAACATCTTACAGGTTTGGAACGACATGAGGGCGAATAATTAATGACAGAATTTTAATTTTTGGGTGAACTATTCCTTTATGTTTTATGTTCACCAAGACTAAAGAGTGACTATTTATTTGACCAAAAATACAGTAAACATAGTAATATTGTTAATATTATTACAAATAATCAAAAGCACAGTTTTCTATATGAGTGTATTTTAAAATGTAATTCATTCTTGTGACAGCAAAACTAAACTTTCAGCATATTAGTAGACTTCTGAAGGACCATATGACACCGAAGACTGGACTTTAAATTATATTTAAAATTGTTTCACAATATTTCTAATTTTACAGTATTTTTGTTCAAATAAATGGTGACTTGGTGAACATAAGAGATTAAAAAAAAAAAAAAAACATTAAAAAAATTCTAAAACCATATTCCAAACTTTTAACCGGTAATTGTTAGCAAATCTGACTACAGAGTGATCATGATTAGTATTTATACAGGTTTTTCTGTTATGGGCCTTTGTGTTTAAAACCCAGCGCATACAATACTGACAAACATTAATAACATGTCATAAAGCATGTTTATGTGAACAGTATGTGGCATGTTAAGTTCCAGAGCTGCAGGCCTGAGACAAGCTGCCATGTGCGTGATGTATGTGCGACTGTGTGTGTGTGTGTGCTAGAATGTGTTTAAGTCTCAGTAGGTTTTGGCATGACATCCATGGGCCAAGAGACTTGAAAGCAGACAGCGAATCTACGCCCGACGTACCAGAAACTTGGCAAACACATTCGATCTCTGATGTTAACAGGGAAGACGCTGCACGAGACGCCTAGACCAGGATCCCACTATCTCTACTCCAAAAGACAGCGACCGCAGCGATCTCCAATCAGTAAACTCATCCCAGCCAGCTGGTGATGTCTAACCATTCGAAGACAGCTTAAGACATCCCGGCTACTATACCAGAATGCACTAACAACGATAAAACTTGGTTTTAAGCTTAGTAGACGTGTTTTTATGTTTACAGGCCCGCAGAGGTGATTAAACCCAGGTCTTCCACTAATTAATGCTGACTACCAACACCCAAGTCGACGCGTCTTAATCAAAACCGGATTTCGAGCTTACAGTGTGAAAATGTGGTAGTTTATAATTGCATTCAGAAGGGAGAGCGAGTCAGCCAGCAGAACGAAAGACTCTTAAATGTGTTGATTCTTGCCTTTGCATTCTTGGCATTTCTCTTTAACCTTTTTCTGTCTTATAGTTTTTTCCTCTCAGTTCTCATGCGAAGCAGCCAATGCCAATTCCCTCAGATTTGGTTTGGCTTAAACGCAAGGAGGCCGGCCGCTCTCCTCCCTTCTCCCTCTTTCATTTCCTGTGTTTTTTTCCTTCTTTCTCTCGCTCATTCTCACCCGGTTCTCTTCCTCGCGCTCTCTTTTTTTTTTTTTTTGAGACTAGTCACACTGGTTTTAGAGGGTTCCAGTAATTCCTTTGTCCTTTAAATAAATAATGCAAAGCACAGCTTCCTCTGGCTTATGTGCGTATACACATTTCACTGCATTACAAAGATCTCTTGATGAATAAAATCCGCCTGGTCAAGGTTAAGAAGAAAGAGCGCTGGGAATGGGCACCGTGTAACAATTGAAAACATGAAGCTACTGTAAAATATTAATCAAGTGTTAATAAAAGAGTTACTTAAAAGCAAGTTTTCCACCAGTTTTTTGTTTAACACTGTATTAGATCAGAATCCGAGCGCATGTTAATTTTTAATTTGAGCGTATCAGCATTTTAAATCGTCAGCCCTGCCTGAATTTTAATTATCCCTGAATATTAGTGAGGAAACGTACGCTGTGCCCCCCCCTTCACCATCTCACCCTTTGTTTCTCCTCTCTCTCCTCATACAGCTGGTGTATGCTGGGTGCCCCTCCCCCACTATTTGAACAAACCAATAAGAAGGCCTATCGGCCAAGCCCCCCCTCACACACGCTCTCACACACCTCCCTACCCCCATCCTCTCTCTCCCCATCCCCCTATCCCTCTCTCTATCACTCCCCCATATTTCCTTTCAAAGCAGCCCCTCTTGCTGCCATCTCTCGCCCAATCTTTAAATTATCACTACAGAACACGCCTACTTTAAGTGTAGTATCTTTTCTATGTGCGTTTCAACGTAACCGGGAAAGATCTTACTCTTTACAAATAAAGAGATAACAGAACATGCATAAATAGCTTTCTGGGAAGCATATGACTTGCATGTGAGCTTGTTTTCAAAAGAAATGGAGATAAAAAAAAAAGTGTGTGTCAAGGTGGGATTTGAAAGTGGGACTCAGACACCCACATACACACTCATCACAGCTACTGTGACTCATTGAAGACTTCTCTTAAGAAAAATGCATGGGAAAAGGAAATGAGAAAAGATTTAAAAGCAGCCCCCCTTTAAAACCCTATCTCAGAACATACTATTACTACTAAATGTGGATAAAAAATTTGATACCTAGACTAAAATACATTATTGCAAGACTAAAAGAAGTTGATTTAGAATCACGTTTTTTAAAAGTAAATAACATATGAAGCCAGTTTCATTAAATCTTTGTTTGTCATGGTCGACTTACATGTCCACACTATTGCTACTAGCCAACAAGAGGCGTGATCAGGTTTAAATGTCCAACAAGCCCTAGAGAATGGCCCGAGTTAACAACTACAGACGAAGCAAATCAAACGTTTACATAAATCGAAAAAGTGCTGGGGATATTTAAGTGAATGGAGCCAGTTTACATGTGTTGTCAAGATAAATTGGAGAAGCATCTAACATTTGTAAATTATTCACGCGTTTCCCCTTCAGCGGCGCATCTCTCTAGTTTGCATTCCCTTCAGTGCTCCAACTAGACCAGAGCAATAGATACACGATAGATGCCATATGGGCAGCACCTATTTTCTACTACTACTACTACTGCTAGTAGTTATAGTTAAATAGATAAATAAATAACTATTTCATAACCTTATTTTTATTTAAACTTTATGCCATTAAAGATGGATACAAGTGAAATGGAATACAAACCAAAAAACAAATCACAATAGGTCTGTCAAACGATTAATCGCGTGCAAAACAAAAGTTTGTGTTTACATAAAATGTGTGTGTACTGTGTATATTAATTATGTATATATAAATAAACACACATACTTGTATGGAATATATATATATATATATATATATTACATATAATTTATATGAAGTTATATGTAAATGTTTTGTATATAAATATAACATATTTTTCTTAAATATATACATGCATCTGTGTGCATTTTTATATGCATAATAAATATACATAGCAAAACTTTTATTTTGCATGCGATTAATCGTAATTAATTGTTTGACAGCTCTGTGTCACAAACAACACAAGGAAAACATGTTCAGAACATACATAATAATATAAATAATGTGACCTACAGGCGGACAAGAAGGGTTAAGAATAAAAAAAAGAGAAAGAGCAAAAGAAAATATTTCAGTCTGAAATTCTACAAATTTGGCGATGGTAACAATTTGATTTCTCTTTAAATCACTATTCAAACAAACTAATAACTAGGCTAAATTTAAATACAATAGAAATACAGGGGTAAAATCTAGTGTCAAACAATTAATCGTGATTAGTCGCATGCAAAATAAAAGTTTGTGTTTAACTAATACATGTGCGTACTGTGTATATTTATTATGTATATTTAATTACACACAGATGCATGCATATACTTGAGAAAAAAATGTTATTTTTATCTACAAAATATTTATATGTACAAATAATATAAATTATATTAGTGCTGGGCAATGATTAATCATGATTAATCACATCCTAAATAAAAGTTTTTGTGTACGTAATATATGTGTGTACTGTGTATATTTATTATGTATATATATATATATATATATAAATACACACACGTGCGTGTATATATTTAAGAAAAATATGTTATGTTTATATATTAAATATTAAATATTAAATATTTAAATATAATATAAATTATATGAATATAAATAAACATGTAAATACATATAAATATTTTCAAAATATATACTGTATGTGTATGTTTATATATATATATATATATTTAATATACACAGTAAACACACATATATTATATAAACAAAAACTTTTATTTTTAATCATGATTAATCGTTTAAACAGCAACTAAATTATATATATATATATATATATAATTTTTATTTTTTATTTTTAAAAAGTGAAAAAGTGAAAGTGAAAAAGAAAAATATAACAATATAAAAAAATGAAATATAAAATATAATTATTAATATAATAGTAAAAATATAAATAAATGACATGCATATATGCATGTGTATTTATATATATACATAATTAATATACACAGCACATTTTATGTAAACACAAACTTTTATTTTGCATGTGATTAATCATGATTAAGTAAAATCCCTAGTAAAATCACTCCCACTATTATTTGCTGTTTTAATAATAGTGTTTCTTATTCAACAGTGGGAAATCTTGTAACAACAGCACTGTGTGTACATTAATTACACTGTTTAGGGATAAGTAACCCTAATATATTTCGAAAACACTTTTATTTGTAGAATAAGCATATATGTGAACAAAACTGGATCTATCCACACACACATCCTAAGTTGCAATGTGAACAGTTTAAGTTAAAGTTATGTAGGAATGGCAGATGACTTACCAGTTAATGTTTTCATTGTTCTACTAAGGATTTTACTTATTAGATGAGGGCGTTTGTGTTTCATTTCAGGTGAACTGTGAAGTGGGCCTTATATGTGTATAATTTGAGCTTGAGAGCCTTAAGTGCAATTCATTTTCCTCTTCATTTACGGGTGCGTGGACTGTTCACAGCGGCTCTGTGCTCGGCTGCTCTGGCCTGCTGTGCTGGAGCTGTGAAATCGCGCTGATGGTCTGTCACATTATTTCTCACTGACACCGTCTGAGCGCAGGAGCACCACGCCAAAAGATCAGCTCAAAAACACTTCATAACACACAGCTCCACTCAGCTCCGGGTAAGTTCCTCTTTTTATTTTACAGTTAAGATATAGACGCGTTTGTTTGAGTGGGAGGAGTGATACAAAGAGCTTTTCTCGCCGTTTTTCCACTGATGTAAATATAATTAGGGACTTTAGAACGCTTCAGCTCTTACTGGTCGCCACAAAACACAGTTTATAAATATAAATGTTTCTTATAACCAGGGCAGATTCATTAGCGATGAGCGGCCTGTTCAGGACATGTGGCCCTGGGCTTTTAAAGGACGACCAGGGCTTTATTTGTGGTAGTTTTGTGAGACTAAAGGCAGATGGTGGACTAAAGCCAGCGCGACATTCACTGCTAACACAAGCTAATACATCTCCATGGTTTCACTCTAAATGTGATTTAAATCAGTTAAACACTAGCCGGAAAAGTAAGGCGTGTTTTTATAGAGTATATCTATGTGTTAGGTGTGTTAGAAGAGCGGTAGACAGACAATTTTAGATGTATTTGTGTGTTTTTGTGTAGCTGGGAGCTAACGCTAGCGGTTCACGGAAGTGTGTGATAACCAGCTGCTCTCTCCTATTTATATACTTTATTTATTGACTGTATTCATCATAAACACAACACACGTGCGTGCTGTGTTATGTAGCGCATCGCGGCTAGTTTTGTGTTGTTTTTATTTCTTCTTTGATGCGACTTGTCTTGTGTTCGGAAGTTTGGCGTTTAAAACGTTTTTAAGATGCTTTAGATATCGCAGAAGGCACCACGAAGACTTTTATTGATCATTTTATAAGTTTTGTATGAAGTAAGTAGGGACACGCCTAGAAGAAATGAAGATACTAAAACAAAAAGGGGCTTTAAACCTCATCAGCTCGTCTGTAAACCACTTTTAATCTCAAGTTCTTCAGTATTTGTCGTACCTTACTATAAATAGTCATGTATGTTTTTTTTAAAAGACTAGTACTTGTCATTTTACTTTTTATGTTTACAGTTAAAAAAGCGGATTAACTAATTCCGTTTATATTTGTAGTTTTTTTTTTTTAATCAGTAAATTTGTATTTTATCAGCATATTGACATATTTAATCACCTAGATATAAACTAAAATATAATAATGCTCTCTGTAACGTTGTCACTATTTTGCCCACTTAAGTTCTGTCAACCGCAGCTGACTGATTTTTAATGTAAATGTAGTAATTTTTATTTTTAATGAGTTTTTTTATTCTAAACACTGGAATTTTTTTCTATTCTTTTTAGTTTTGTAAATGTTTTAATAACTCAAGCTGTGTATTTGAACGGTGCTTATTGTTTGTAAGCATTTTAATGACTGAGCTGTGTTTTTTAAACAGTGTTTTTAATCTGTAAGTGTTTTCTGGCGTGGAATCGGAGAGGAGGAAGCGAGAAAGGGGGAATCATATAAGCCGAAAGGAAATGCCAATCGCCACTACTGGTCATTCAGCGTCTCGAGAGCCCCGCGTCTGTTCCCCGGACCCCGTCCCCAAGCGTGCTGATTTATGCGAGGACGCAGGGGCCCAGCCAGCGGAATACGGGGGTTCGGAGGGGGGCCACAGCCTGGGCAGCACTAGACTTTCTGGAGCGCTTGAGAGCTCCTCTGCGGCGTCTCATTCCCCTCCCACTTCCCCTTTCCTCCTCCACCACCACCACCACCACCATCATCATCACCCCCATCCTGTGACTATGGAGCCCCCCAGGACTCGATCACGCTCGCGGTCTGGATTTTACCACGGTGGATTATCTAACTCGAACGGTAATGCTGGGAGTGGCAGCGGTGCGCTAAGTCCAGCTGGAGGAATAAGCCACCACCACCATCACCATCAACAGCAGCTCGGAGCTGCTCATGGACACACGGAAAACCTGCGCCCATCCGGGAACATGCTTTCCCCAGGCGCCCACAGACACACAGGGCCTGGAACGCACAGAAACTCGGGAGCAGGTAAGACAGCCTTAAACCACCAGTTTAATTTGGGTTGTGGATCTCATTTCAACTTAGATTTTTAAGAAAAACAAAAATTTTCTTACTTTCTTGAGATTTTAACACTTTGAAACATGGTCTCACAAGAATATATGGCCTGACAGGATAGGGGTGAAGACAGCTTTAGGCTCATCCCCATCCATTTATTGTAATTTGTTTATTGTCGTTTAAAATAGTGTTGGACTGATTTAACACTATATTTGTGACCCTGGACCACAAAACCAGTCATAAGGGTCAGTTTTAAGGGGGCAAATAGTACAATGTTTGGCTGAGATACAGCTATTTGAAAATCTGGAATCTGAAGGTGCAAAAAAATCTAAATATTGAGAAAATTGCCTTTAAAGTTGTCCAAATGAAGTTCTTAGCAATGCATATTACAAATTAAAAATTAAGTTTTGATATATTTACAGTAGGAAATTTACATGTCTTCATGGAACATGATCTTTACTTAATAATTTTTGGCATAAAAGAAAAATCTATCATTTTGACCCATACAATGTATTGTTGGCTATTGCTACAAATATACCCGTGCTACTTAAGACTGGTTTTGTGTTCCAGGGTCACATTTGTGGTTTATTCAGAATATTTACAGAATATAGTCACAGTGCTAAATTGCAATTCTCATTTCTTCTTTAGCGTTTGCGCAAGTTCTGATGAGCACCACACCAAGCATTGCTATGATACTACTTTTTCCACAGTCCGCTCTGTTTTGCATAGAGCTGTGTCTGCGCAGTTTTCAAAGTATACTCAACCATGGATGAGCATGAATGGATGAGTTCGACACATGCGTCATACCACCTACTAGACTCGTTATGTCTTAAAATTCTCCCCACAGATGCGCTGTTGTATGCAGGCACTACTGATGATATAAATTACATTGCGTATACCATTGTAGAACAAGGAAGACCGAAGTATACAATGGGTTTTAGCACCTCATGGTTTGACAAGATGCTGTTTCGTACTAGACGGTGATGCATACATGCGAGTGGACAGACTTGCATTCATTCAGTTACAAAAGCTGTGACTATTCTTCCCTGTTTTGGATGCTTAATGCTGTTATTCACTGGTCCAAAATAGCACTCTGGTTTCCCCACAGTATGGGACAATTGTTCCCACTGACTTTAGGGTTTAAGTTAATAATTGACCTGATCGCACCGTCTGTCTAACGGCATCATGGTGCTTTACGATTTCAGTATAGCTGAATGGAAATTCCAAAATATAAAGTGTTTAAGCCTCTGGCATCCTTATTTCCTGCCACATGATGGGCTTAATCAGCCCCAGCACTTCCTTTTTGCCATAGACAGCAAGCTGGGGGGACCAAATGCACATGCGGCCATGTGTTCACACACCTAGAGTTAATGTAGCTAGTGCTTGTATACTGGAGCGAGGCTTTACATAACACATGTGAAATAAATAAATTGGGAAAAAAAAAGTGCAGGACCTGTATGACCATGTATGTGTAAAGGGGGTGGATTGTAATATCTCAGGTGTTGTGCTTTAAGCTCAGGTGTGTTTGCCTACTGGCAGTTGCTTTTTTGTGGCCGAGCTGCGCTACACACACACTTTTTACTAAAAAGCCCAGACTGGAAATACCTGTCTGATGGAGTGAGCGTCAAGCAACCTGCTTTGCCTGACTGCTGCCGCCACTGCACCAACTAGACTAGAGTGTGTGTGAGCTTTTGTCATTAAGCAAGTCTTTGCTCTCTTTCTGTCCTATGATTTGTCCTGATACGCGAAAGCATCTAGGTGTGAGCAAGTGATATTGACTGGATGGATAATCAGAGGTACTTTACCTGAGTGTGTATATGTGATATTGACTAGTGGGATATACAGTAGCGGTGTATGTATGTGTGTGTGTGTGTGTGTGATATTGACTGAGATCAGATAGGCCGCTTTGATAATGAGAGAAGCTCGGCACACTGAAATCCCCTGAGTTCAACACCATCTGCTCTCAATACAGAAGCGCTCTCTCTCTGCCTCTCCCGCTCTCATTCCTCATCCCTTTATCTCTTTTGTCCACCCGATCCCCCTTTCATTTTCTCACACTGACTTTCCCTGTCCATTTACCCTCCTGCATATTTCATCCTCTCATCGAACACATATTTGCCTGTAAATGCACATGTATGCATAGAGGGAGGAACTGTGTTAGACCTCCTGAGGCTTATTCTGCTGTAGGTGTTCACTATTATTCTCAGCGCTGAGAGGAGAGGGAGAAAAAGGGCTATCAGGTCCCATAAAATCAATAGAGAAACGGATTTCTGGTGGGCTTGTGCGCATGCAGCCCCTCCGCTCGTGAGTGTCTGTGTGTGAGCATGCACTCGTGTGTGTGTGTGTGTGTGTGTGTGTGTGTGTTATTGTGTGTGTGTGTGTGTGTGTGTGGTATTGTGTGTGTGTATTGTGTGTGTGTGTGTACATGTGGACAGTTCAAGATCATTTGAAGGGTGTAGAATCCCCCCTGGGGCCGGTCCAGACCGAGCTCAGTTCTGCTGACTCTTAACAGAAATGTACAGAGAGTATGTTAGAGGTGACCAAATGGATTAAGGCTCTGAAACTATTCTTTCCACCTCTTTCGATCGAAGTTTAATGTGTCCTGTTTTCTAATGATAAAAAGCAGGCACACACAGTTTGGCTTCTTCAGTGTTGGAGCGTCTGTCATTCATAAAATTCCGTCGGAGCTCCTACCCCTTGTGCATTTGTTTATTAAATATTTTGGCAAATTTGATAGTGATGTCAGCTACACTCTTTGAAATAAAGGTTTGAAAGGGTAATTTTACAGCAATGCCATAAAAGTACCATTTTTGGGTTCCCTAAAGAGCCTTTCAGTGAACAGTTCTTAAAAGAATCACTTTTTTCCATTATAAATCATCTTTATGCAGTGAAAAGGTCAACCTGATCTCATGATGAAAACATACTTATTGGAACTTTTTCACAAGACGCGAAATACGTACTGCCGTGTACATTTTGTGACCCATTCGATGTGAAATGTTCAGTGAGTG
Source organism: Labeo catla (assembly GCA_012976165.1). Taxonomy (NCBI): domain Eukaryota; kingdom Metazoa; phylum Chordata; class Actinopteri; order Cypriniformes; family Cyprinidae; genus Labeo; species Labeo catla. Next base: position 2,955,934 of record VONZ01000014.1, on the reverse strand, counting down.
GCACTGAAAGTGATTGTTTTTTTTCACAGATGAACGTACAGTTTGTGAAGTTGGTTTTGTAGGTGTCACCACCAGTTCTGACTTGCAATGTCCGTTGAGTAGTGCTATGACTCTAATGATCTGTGACGTTTTAAAATAACGTACATGATAGTATGAACAAAAATGAATGTGATATAAAATTGCAGTCACAATGCTGGTTTGCTTGTTTTTCAATCTCTCATCTTTCAGCTCTTTCATCGTGAGTCATATTTTTAACAGGATTCATACTCAATGATTCCCCATCCTAAGTCCAGTTCCATGCTGGCTAACGAGCAAGCTTGTTACATCTGGAAAGCAAAGCATATGAAGCTGTATTCATTACTGTAACGATTACAAGTGCTTTCTGTTTTACCGCCTCTAGTGTTCATTTCTGTTGGAAACTGCAGTGATATGTACTTACGGGTACGTATTTCATGTCTTTCAAGCTCCCACAGGTACGTTTTTCGTCATGAGACCAGGTAGGAAAAGCAGCGCAATTGAATAAAAAAAACCTGTGAAGAACTACTACTGTATGTCTAATATTTCATGTTTACATCATTGTGACAGGCTAAAAGCTGCTTGTCGTTGTTTTACAGAACATTTATAGTTAACAATAGTCTACTTGTGTTATACCTTCAGTTATTTAGAATTTGAATTACCCTTACTTTTGAGTTTTTTTTTGCATAATTGTTCTTGTATTATTTCTTAACATATACGTATAAGACAAGTTTGTACAAGATGTAGTTGTATTTTATGCATTTTTTTTTTCTGCAAAGATATTTAACAAGTGATTTTTAGCGTTTACACCATGTTGACAACCTCATGTGTGGTACGCTTGGAATAGAATTTTCTTTAACTAGAGGGTTAATAAAGTAAAAGTTACTTGAATCATGTTGTAGTTACATTTTCAAGTTGATTAGTTAAAAATCGTAAAAAATCGAGAATTGGTCAAACGTTCTGAAATATATATATATATATATATATAATTTTTTTTGGCCATATTGCCCAGCCCTAGTTACAGATTACAAGTTACCCTATTTAAAATGTAATAAGTAGAGTAACTATTTCAATTGCTTTATTAAAGTAATGTAACTGATTACATTTGATTACATTTAAGCTTTCAGCAGACACTTTTATCCAAAGGGATCCAAATGAGGGCAATAGAAGCAATCAAACCAACTTTTAAAATCCTTCATCTCTTATAATATTATAATTAATTTAAATTTAAAGCACAGCCACCACAAAATCAGACTTTAGTTCCTCTTTTTACTTTGAGATCATTCAAAACAGATTTAAAATCAGAAGAAATAGTGAATCCTAATACAAGTGTTCATATTTATCCCTTGTAATCATCAACATTTTCATAAGTAATTGTAATTTGTTTAATTTTATATTACATTTCAATTTTAATAAATTACATTTGTTTTCTCAGTAACTGTAACAGATTAGTTACATTTATTTTGTAATTGCATAACGCTGTTACATGTAACTAGTAACTCCCCAGCACTGCTTGTATGACAGTTGTATATTTTCTTATTTTTTTAAGTTTTTATTTTAACCCTTTTAATGATTTGATAGAACTGATTGTACATGTAGTAAATAACACAAATGGGAGGGAATACTTTTGAAAAGTGTGATGTGAGGTGGCAGAGTCATAACAACATCTGACTCAATCTTTTCAAGCAGGTAGGAAAATTAATCTTGCCAAAAAGCCTAATCTGTGTATTAGGGCGTTTTCAGTTCTGTAGTTTGTTTGCTTTTAAACAGGAACTAAGTCACTGTGAGACTGTGCTTACCCACAGGTTTTGTTTACAGTGGTCCTTCAACTTATTAACATGCCTATCACTTATCAACATATTTTAACCTTTTTTTTTTTTTTAATTTTTATTTCTTAGTGCACGTTTGAATGCTATTAGTTTATGTAAACATGAACGGTGCAAACTAAAGAGGAAATGCACCAAATGTACTATAAGCCTACATGTAATTGTACGCGCGCACACACACACAAAAAAATGTCAACATGTAGAGGGTGTGAATAAACTGCAAGTTATTCTTGTCTAGGTTTTTATTTTAGCTTATTTTGTCATTTAATTTAATTGCTTTGCCATAGTGGCTGTGCTTCATTTCAGCTATTGATGTTCGTATTGGTCGTGGGAATCTGCCAGTAGGGCTGTAAAGTTGAAGAGAGTGTCATAGTGTTTTAGAGCTAGACGTAATCTTAGTGTCTCAACTCCTACTAATTTAAAGAACGCACTTGAAATGGTCGAGCCTTGTTTATCCGGCTTCATGACTCTTGTTAAAGGATGGGCAAGCTTGTATTATAAGGGCCCAGCTGGTCCCCAGAGCTAGCGTGGGTTGTTTTGTGCGTCCATTCCCGGGTTTAGTCTGGCAGTCCGTCTGTAGCAGAACAACAGCGTCTATTTTAGCGCACTCAGCTCTATGAGACACTTGGGCCCAAATCAGGACGTTGCAGAACTCCACTTAACATGAAGACAACTGTTGCTGCGTGCTCAAAATCAAGCCGGTGTCCCTGAAGGACTCTTCAGTTTTCACCTTGAGTAGCTCCGCGTCTCTTGCGCGCACACACACATACGTGCGCGGAGCGGGCTGTTCAGCAGGCAAGGTGCCTGCAGGAGATGTGCGCTGGGCTTTGTAGTGTCAGTAAGCTGTTTTAATTGGACTACGCTCCTGATCATTATTTAAACCAGTAGCGCAGTTTGAGCATTAGCACAAGCCCTCATCCCTACCTCTCAATAAACCATTCAGAAAGCATGACCGTTTCCTTTCAGCCCAGGAACAGAGGAACAGGGACGAGTGTTAAAAGGAAAGGCTGGAGGTTTTCTCCTCTACTGCGCTGACCTGGCACCATCTTCAGAGAGAAGTGAGAGCAGACAAAAAAGCAGAACAGACGCTCAGAAGTGCTTACAGGTGCCAGGTGTGTTGAAAGAGAAAAGGATGAAGGTGGAGAAAGAAAGGGGATGGGTTTGCGGTTGCAATAAATCATGTGATTGAGTATTATAAACCTTTTTTAGACCGTAATTTATGATATTAGCCTTTATATGACGCTGCGTGTGAATCTACACACACACATAGAGTATGTCCTCACCACAGCAGTAAGATGCATGTTTTATCACTCCTATGAAATATGGGTGTGAATTCAGCTGGAATTTGGCTGGATTTATGCCGTACAGACAGCCAGCTGTCAGAAAGCCAAGCGTTTTGTATGTGAGTAAGTGTGTGAGAGCATTCACTTATTTTCCTGAAGTCTAAACTCAACTAGATTTTATAAAACAGATCCTAATTGCTAATTGGTCAGTGCAGGATTCCAGTTGCATGAAAATACATTAGTGTTTTAGAAGTCTTTGTGCAGAAATGCGTCACTAATTGAATTTGAAAATGCATTTTAAAGAAAATGTGTGCATTTGTATTATTTATTGGTGTGGTAATCCTTTTATAGAGAACAGTAAGCTGTAATAAATGCTTTTATAGGTAATATTGCAAAAAAAGTAACAATATGCTTGCATGTGCACTACCAGTCAAATGTTTTTGAACAGTAAGATTTAATTTTTTTTTTTTTTAAGAATTCTCTTTTGCTCGCCAAGCCTGCATTTATTTGATCCAAAATACAGCAAAATCTGTAATATTGTGAATTATTTTTACTATTTAAAAGAACTGCTTTCTGTTTGAATATATTTTAAAATGTAATTTATTTCTGTGATCAAAGCTAAATTTTCAGCATCATTACTCCAGTCTTCAGTGCCACATGATCCATCAGAAATCATTCTAATATGCTGATTTGCTGTTCAAGAATTATTATTATTATTATTATTATTATTATTATTATCATCATCATCATCATCATCATCATCATCATTATCGATATTTAAAACAGTATTTTTTTTTTTTCAAGATTCTTTGATATATAGAAAGATCCAAAGATCAGCATTTATCTGAAATAAAGTGTATGTAACATTATACACAAAACCATTCAAAAGCTTAGAGTCCGTATAAATTTATTTATTTATTTATTTTTTTTGAGCAGCAAATCAGAATATTAGAATGATTTCTAAAGGATCATGTGACTCCAGTGATGATGCTAAAAATTCAGCTTTAGAATCACAGGAATAAATTAAATTTTTAAATATATTCAAATAGAAAAGTTATTTTAAACAGTAAAAATATTTCAAAATTTTACTGTTTTTGCTGTAGTTTGGATCAAATGAATACAGGCTTGGTGAGCAGAAGAAACTTCTTTAAAAAAGCATTTCAAATCTTACTGTTCAAAAATTTTGACTAGTAGTTTATACAAATAACTCAATCATAATGTTGTTTTAATTGAACTTTGTGACCTGAACTTTTTATTTTTACTTATTGCACACAATATATTTCACATTGTTGGACAATTTGGTTAGGATTTGTATTGGTCTGTAACAGTTTGATGCATGTCATTTAATTATTATTATTTTTTTTTTTATAATTTTGAAAAAAAAAATAAAAAATTCTGACCTAGGCAGCATTTACTTGATCAAAAATAGTTAAATTAATATTGTGAAATAGTGTAACAATAACATTTTAAAATGCAATATATTCTTGTGATGCCAAAGCAGCTGTTATTTCAGTCTTTGCATCTCATGATCCTTCAGAAATCATTCTAACATGCTGATTTGGTGCTCATGAAAAATTTCTTATCAATGTCGAAAACAGCTGTGCTACTTAATATTTTTGTGGAAACTTTTTTTTTTTTGTTTGTTTGTTTCAGAATTGAATAGAAGTTCCAAAAAGAACATCATTATTTGAAATTAAAATCTGTTGCTGTCAATTTTGATCAGTTTGATGCATCCTTGCTGAACAATAATGAATTTCTTTCCAAAAATAAGAGCACTGACCCCAACCTTTTGAACAGTAGTGTATAACTGATAGCACTAAAGGGATGCTTGTTTGTCAAAAGACAAACTATTGCACAAACTGTAAAAATAAAAACTGTTCACAGCTGTTACGTCGCTGCCAATAATGCCCTTCAGCAGTGACTATATTAATAATATAGCACAGTCTCTTGCTTGAATGAATACTACTGCTGTCCATTCATGCAATCAGTAGTGTCTGAGGCATTGAGCCACAGATGGACATGGAGTTGCGTTTCCTGATTACATACGTAGTGAGATGGTTTTTGAGGGAAACCATGAGGTTGGCTAAGATGAATGACTGACCCAACCTCATCCACGTATGTGGCGTTCAGGGCCGTAACGCTCTCATACACACTCTTATTGTGTTACTGTGTCTGAAAAACTTACTCTCACACTCCATTTTCATAACAAAAGAGTCTGTTTGTTTTGGCTGCTTTTGTCTGTCTCCAGGCAACCTCTCCAACAGTTCCGTTTTAAGGGCTCTACTCGCCACTTTGTATCTGGATGCGAGTATCGACCGGCAGGCCTGTGTTAACTGAACAGTCAGCAAACCTGTAGTTGGTTATGGTAAAGATGAGAATCTTAGCTATTCAGTAATTCTGGTTTCACCTTCACCTATTCTGTTAACATTTATTTAATAAAGTTAGAATTTCCCTTGCCCTTTTTGAATTAAGTTTGATGCACTTTGCATAAACTCCCTCTCTTGTCCACCCAGATGGTTTATGACTATAAACCGCAGAAATGGGTTATTTAGAAATGTCATTGTTGCAATCATGAGAATATTTAAGGGATAGTTCACTCAAAAATGAAAATTCTGTCTTTAATTACTGTCTTTAATTGTCCCCCATTTTAAGGTTTCTTCAAAGCTTTGAGAAGTCTTTTTTTAAAAGCAAAGTAACATCAGAAGTTCTTGTGCTGCACGGTATATGCGTCAGTTTTCTGTAAATAAAGTCAAACCCAACTCTTGATCCATTGTCATTACTGAATAGGTTTAAAAAAGGACTCGACTCCATGCTCGATCTGCCCAGGGTTCATCAAAGCTGAATCCACTCGGGAGCAAACGGCATTGTGGTGCACTCCATTCCTGTGTCTGTCTTTATGAGAGCTCTATCCTGTGCTCCAGTCTTTGTATTTGTTGGAGACCAAAGCATAAGTGTGGCTTTCCTCAAACCGCATTGACCTCTCGTCTCTGTGTAAATCTCACGTCTGACGTCAGTCTTTACCAAGACCAATCTCAACTTTAGTCCCAGCCCAGCGTCACTCTGTAGAGCCTATTACTGTAAATGGGATTTGAGCTGGCCATAGAGTTAAATTTGCTAGATGCTATCTTTTGCCAGGTTAACCGAGAAGCTTGGTGTGGAGGATCAGATTGGGGGCTTATAATACCGGTTTTATCACTGTCAGACAAGCTTCAGTCGTCTCTGTATGCACGTCTGAAGAAGAGAAAGAGTGGAAAGAGACAGACCAGAGCAAAGCGTGTTTAAGTGGCCTGTGGAAGATTTGTTGGGAGGTCGGGAGAGGTAGACTGCATATTGGAGAGCGAGAGAAAGACAGGGAGTGGATGTGTGCGTCTTTCTGGCATCCCTTTCTTTGTGTGTTGGAGAACTGAGAGGGGTGAGAGGGAAAGCTGAACCAAGCTGAGAAACATTAGCCAAATCTTTCTCTCTCTCTCTCACTCCTGTTCTGTCACACTCTTGAACTTGCTCATTTAAACTCCTCTTACTTCCTTTCTCGCCTTTTCTCGCTTGCTCTGTTGGCTCAACTTTTCCAACTCTGACCTTCTTTCCTTTTTCTTTTTTTTTGCTGCAGGGTTTTGAGATAGATGTGTAGCTCTCCATCTGTCCTAATATAAAAAAAAATAAAAAAATAAAAAAATTAATAATAATAATAATAATAGTAATAGCAATAATATTAGTAATAATAGTGGTAGTAGTAATAATAGTAATAGTAATAATAAAAATTTTTGCTGCTGGGTTTTAAGATAGACGTCTAGGTCTCCATCTGTCCTTTCTTCATCATCATAATAATAATAATAATAATAATAATAGTAATAATAGTAATAATAGTAATAATAATAATAATCATAATAATAACAGTAGTAGTAGTAGTAATAATAATAATAATAAATAATAATAATATTATTGTAGTAGTAATAGTAATAATAATAATATTTATTTTATTTATTTATCTGTCCCTTTCATCAAATAAAATTATTATTATTTTTAATTTATCTGTCCCTTTCATTAAATAAATTAAATAAACAAATAAATAAATAATTACTACTAATACGAATACTACTACAATAATAATAATAATAATAATGATAATAATAATGATAATAATAATAATAATAAATATTATTAGTTTACATTTTTGCTGCTGTTTTCTTTTAGATAGACGTGTAGCTATTATTATTATTATTATTATTATTATTATTATTATTATTATTATTATTATTATTATTAGAAAAGGGACAGATGAGAGCTACACGTCTATCTAAAAGAAAACAGCAGCAAAAAAGTAAAATAATAATATTTACTATTATTATTATTATTATTATTATTATTATTTAATTTTGTTGTTTCTTTTTTGCTGCTGGGTTTTAAGATGGACATGTAGCTCTCAATCTGTCCCTTTTCGCGTAATAGTAATAGTAATAATAGTAATGGTAATATTATTATTATTTTTGCTGCTGAGTTTTAAGATTTTTTTTATTTTTATTATTACTATTATTACTACTACTACTACTACTACTACTACTACTACTAATAATAAATAGTGAATAGTAACAATAATAACAATAATAATAATAAAATACAATACAACTGAAATTACAATGAAAACTAAAAATATAAAAATAATAAATTTTTTTATCAGTGCAGTGTAACAATTTGCCCAATTTATAAACCGTTGTCGGCTGATATTAAAAGTAAAAAGGCAACATTAATGCCATCACCCTTTTATTCTCTTGCTGTTATTTTCCTCGGTCTGTTCATCCTCCTTTTTGAATTCGTAATGCAAAGTGCTTCAGCTGAGGAACTTGTGTGTGAGCATGAATGTCAGTGTTTTCTGGAGGTTAATGTCAGTACTCAATTTGAGTTGGCAGAGTTGTTTTTTTTCTGTCCTCATAATGTGGAGAAGGCTGTGCCTGTTTTTGTAGTGTGTAGGGGGAGAGCAAGAGAGGACCCTGGAATCGTGTGACAGTAGAAGCTAACGATGGATAGATGGGCTCAGGCAGGAGGAAAGGATGGAACAGGAATGGACAGATAAAGCTGATGCACTCTGAAGCTCAGAGGAAAATCAATAGTAGCCGAGAGGGGAAGCCTCAGTCCCCTGCTTCTCTCTCCCTCTCTCTCTTTCCATTTTCCCTGGATCTCTTTCCTTCCCATAACATCAGTCAGGACACCTCTCGTCTGCCCCTTCCCCCACAATGACACCAGGGTCTCCTCTTCCTTCTCGATGGTTTGTGGAGAAATGAGCTCCAAAATGAATGCTCTCTGAGCACCATTCAAGCAAAAATTATTTTGCCATATAAGTAAACCATGGCCATCTGCTGATTAAGTTGAACTGCAAGCCTAATCATCTGACCTTTTGCTTATGAGTCGCATGCATGATTCAATCTGAAATGTGTATAAATCATCAAACTGAACAAAATGTTTGTCATGGCTCTAACAGCTTAAGTGGAAAATGTGCAGTCAGAAATTACAATGTGTAGTGTTGTTGAGTGTGTGGTGTTATGTGTTGTTGTTGGGTTTTTTTTTTTTTGGGGTTACAAAAAATGTGAACTACTTTAGTTAATATAATTTACATTGCTGTTTAAAAGTTTTGGGTTAGTGTTTTTTGTTTTTTGTATTTTATTTTATTATATATTTTTTAAGATTTATTTTTGGGCTTTTTTATGCCTTTATTTGGACAGGACAGTGTAGATCAGACAGGAAAGTATTGGGTGAAGAGAGAGGGTAGTGGGATCGGCAAAGGACCACGAGCAGGGATTCGAACTCGGGTCGCTGTTAGCACAATTGCAGTGTATGTCGTTTCACTAACTGCGAGGCTATTAGTGCCGACTTTTAGGGGTCAAGAATGTTTCTTGAACAACCAAAATCACCATGTTGGAATTATTTCCTACTTAAAGTCGTAGCTGACTTACTGAGGGAAACAGGGTGAGGTATGCTGAAAATTCAAGCAGCCATCCTGGGAATAAAATGTTAAAATATATTACAATACAAGCTATTTTTAGCATGAAGAATCCCATTTTACAGTTATACAGTTTATTATGTTTTAAGGAGCCTTGGTAATCATAAGACAGACCCAGTCTTACCAAAGTTTTGAGCAGTAGTGTATTCATATTTTAAAAATATTATATTAAAATACAGTTTATTGATCAATTAGAAACATGTACTTTATAAACAGTTAAGAACTTTTTTTTCCAAAATTCTTTGAAAAGAAAGAAAAGCTTTTTTAACATTATACACTATACCATTCAAAAGCTTGGAGTTAGTACCATTTATATTTTATTTATTTATTTGGAAAGACATTATAGAAATTAATACTTTTATTTAGCAATGATGCTTTAAATTGATCAAAAGTGATGATAAAGACATTTATAATGTTACAAAAGATTTCTATTTCAGATAGAAACTTTCTGTTCATCAAAGAAACCTGAAAAAATTCTACTCCGCTGTTTTTAACATAATAACCATAATAACAACAACAATAATAATTAGTATTTGAACAGCAAATCAGAATATTTGAATGATTTCTCAAGGATCATGTGACTGGAGTAATGATACTAAAAATTCAGCTTTGAAATCACAGGAATAAATTACACTTTAAAATGTATTAAAATAAAAAAACAGTTATTTTAAATAGTAAAAACATTTCAAAATTGTACAGTTTCTGTACTCAGATTCAGGCTTGGTGAGCAGAAGATCTTACTGTTAACTTGAAACTGCGTTTTAAACGCGCTACTCTTGTGCGAGATTCTGCAAAAGACATGAGCACAACAGTCATACACATCTGTATTTTGCTGACTACACGTAGTATTATGTGTAGTCGGCGATATACAGATGTGTATGACCATTATGTATTTGTGTAGTCGGCGATATACCGATGTGGAAAGTAATGGGAAAGTGTTAATGAGATTGAAAAAATGAAATGATCAATATGGGAAAATTACATCGGTTAGCGGTTCTGAATTTCAGTTTTAAATACTTTTTGATTAATTGTCCAGCCCTAGATAGAGACCTGTGAAATAAATAAATAAATAAATAAATAAATTTTATATATATATATATATATATATATATATATATATATATATATATATATATATATATATATATATATATATATATATATATATATATATATATATATATATATATTTGTTTCATTGGCGCAGTGCTGCTTTACTTCGTATTAGTCAGAGGTGTGCTCTCATCGTTAAATTGATTTTAAAGGTGCCCTAAAAAATGAATGTTAAAAATGAATAAACGACTGTCTCTGTCCCAGCCAGTGTCCCTCTGTCTTCTGCTGAGTGTGTCGTGCTTGCGGTTCTTTTCAAGGTTTATTCTCTTTCCCTCTGTGGGCCTCTTTCTCTTCCTCTCTTCCTCCTTCCTCTTCTTGCCTTCCCCTCCGTTATCATTGCAAAAAGTGTGTGTATTGCTCATTTTATGTCTCTTACATCATGTATTCCTTGTATCTTTCGCAGCATGTCATCAATGAGTTTGTTCTGTAACTGTGGACTGAAAATGCGTCATGATGGTGCAACAGTAGAACAGAACAACCACGAGACACGTTATACACACAAACACGCAGTCAGGCTTCAGCAGGAAGGTTATGAATGTTTCTGACTGACAACGTCCTTATTGGTCCAGTTTTATAATAGAAAATTGTCATATCAGGGCTAAACAATTTCACTAGCCAACCCAAAAGAATGCTATATAATTAAATTAATAAAAGAATATAATTTTATTTTATTTATTTTATTTTTTTATATAAGAAGTCAATAAATGTTTATTTACCAAACTTGTTGCTAAAAAAATGCAACAAGCTGAAAATTTAAAGGGGTAATTCACCCAAAAATGAAAATTCTGTCATTACTCACCCTCATGTCGTTCCAAACCTGTAAGACTTTCGTTTATCTTTGGAACACAAATTAAGATATTTTTGATGAAATCCGATGAGGGTAAGTAATTAATTAGAGAATTTAAATTTTTGTGTGAACTATCCCTTTAAATATGAATTGTAATTCAAATTTATAAACACTCTTTTTGGAAAATACCTGGGCAAATTGTTTTTATTATTAAAAAATTATTTAGCTATTGCTTTAAGCTATTGTAGTAAGCAATTCAGTGTTTCTGAAATCTTCCCAATAGTTAACAGTGCAATTTAATGTCCACTTTTCACAATGCAAGTAATTCCTAATGGATACATTGAGTCCTAAAATATTCAAGTCCACTTCACAAGTAAAATGGGTTTGTGAGGGGTATTTCATGCTGACCTCAATGCTTGAGAACCTCTTGAGAAACTCTAAAAATGGCGCACATTTTAATTCTTTGAATTGAAATAAAATGCATTTTCATGCTCTTTTTCAGATATTTAGTTGCCCATGGCAACAGCTGGCATGACTACAGAGGGTTTTAAATATTGAACTGAAATCATCATCACTCCGCAAGAAATTTGTTAGTCTGTCAGATATTTTATCATGTTTCTGTCACTCGAAACATGATTCTGTCAGCGTGAAAATTTACCTTTAGTGCAAGGACATCTCTAGTTGATGAGACTCGTCTGTCTGGTAGATTGAAGATGGTTTAATTAGTAACAGACGGCCACACACAGACCACGTACACACTGAGGCTAAATACAAGTCTGACTTTGCTTCACGGTGCTTTTTTGTACAAACGAAATTTAATTATGGCAATCACATTCAAAATAAATTTTTATTTTATTATTATTATTTTTTTTTCACATGTTTTCAGAACACCCCTTCTTAGTGTATGTTACTTTCAACCTGGTTTATGAGTGATACTACTTAATTTTTCTGTATTTATTTAATTTTTTTCATTATTTTGTAACATAGCATTGGGAAAGATGTTATTTAAATGATGTTATCGGCACACTTTCAGGTGTATTTCATTCCCTTTAAAGAGGTCATGTGTTTTTTTAATTTTAATATGATCCTTGGTTTATTTATAAGGTTAAAAACGAATGAATATGTGGAAAAATGATAATTTTCAACCCTCATTCTGACCCTCTGTCTAAAACGTCCTGTTTTTAAGAGGTGGGTTCTTTTAAAAGGGGTCATCGGATGTAAAGTTCACTTTTTCATGTTGTTTGAACATTAATGTGTGTTGGCAGTGCATGTACAAATCTACCCTATAATGATAAAAATCCATGCGGTGGTTTTTAATTAATCTGTAAAAATAATATCCCCTTTTTCAAACCGAGTAGTTGATTGACATGAGCGTCTTACCTCAGATCAGTTGTGTCATAGTCCAACCTCCATTGTTTCGATGCCGGAGCAGGGATGTAAGTTGGACAAGAATATCTTCGACTGAGCGATTGAGGTGTTGTGTTGCTGGATGTAATAATGAACATAGTGGTCGTCATTTACTTCTGACATCTGAGCCGCTGAAGATGCAGTGGATTAAGTTTGTTTGTGAAGGGAATGTGCCTCCCGATCTACATAAATGTGTCTATGTTCATGCGAATCATTCGTGATCCAGCTTCACTTACAGCAGAAGTGAGTATAAGGGGGTTTTAATAACGTGCTAGGTAGCAAGTTTAGGGGCAAAATGCAGCTAAAGTAAACAGGCTCATCACTCCACAGAGAGAAGAGAGGGGTGGGGCGAGCAGAGCTCATTAACATTTAAAGCAGCCTTGACCAGAACAGGATGAGTTTTGCAGACCTGTTTTTTGGCAAGGTAAAAAGGGTGTTGTTTTACACAATCATTGAGAATTTTTAACCAAAGTATATGATAGACTTTTCAGTAAGACCCTAAAACATCATATCAACCTGTGGAAAATGGGCATCCGATGACCACCTTTAAGGCTTCTCGGTAATTGGCCACTGTTATGATTGGCTAGCATCATTGCATAGGAAACCGTATCAATGCTCCCTCACTTTTGCATATGATTTTGTTGCCAAAAAAAAAAAAATTTCCAGACAAAGCATTATGAAACCATTTACTTACAGTTTGAGATGCAGCTGCAGTCAGATCTAGTCCTGCTTCATCTTTTAACAAATGTTTCTTTGTGAACTTTCCATGACACTTTGTCTTGTTTACAAAACAAAATCCTCCAAACAATCCTCAGACTTGATCTAGGATTCCAATAAAAATAAACTATCCACTTGTTCCTTACGCTGGATTGGTTAGATTATACAGGATTTCTGGGAGATGCGTGACTCGCGTTCTTTAACGTTCTGCCTGGAAATAAAAATGCTGTGGCGCCAAACCTCTCTCGAGAAAGAAGAAAGCCGTCGTGTTTACAACTATGATGACAAGCGCTTATCAGAATCGACTAAATGCTGGAATTTCAAAAGTATTTGAAAAATTTAAAGTCCACAGCATAGAATCTTTAAAATATATCTGAGTTTTACACACCGGTCTGTTATTGTGGCGACGTTTCTATGTTCCTAAACATGACACGGCACAAAACAAAATGTGATTGGTTGCTTTACCTGTCAGTCATATGGCCTCTTGGGCAGGCCTTGGCCATTCAAATGTTCCCAGACCTTCTGCCGTCAGTCTGAAGGTCTGGGTAGTGAGACTAGCTGTAAAGCGACTGAGTGCTAGTGGGCAGGACCTGTGGTGAGAAGATGACTATTCGTCAATGCCTTGCTCTGGAGGCAGTGTTTTATGCAAATATTTGTGCTTGGGTCACATCACCTTGCACCTCAAATCCAAATGAGCTGTTTTTGGAGCTTGATTACATAAATCAGGGGTGCCCAACTCTGTTCCTGGATATCGACCCTCCTGCAGAGTTTAGTTCCAACCCTAATCAAATACACCTGTCTGTAATTATCAAGTGCTCCTTCAGATCCTAATTAGCTGGTTCAGGTGTGTTTGGTCAGGGTTGGAGCTGAACTCTGCAGGAAGGTCGATCTCCAGGACCAGGTTTGAGCACCCCTGACATAAATTCTTTGTTTATAATGTTGAGGACTTCTTAAGCTATATAAAAACTTGCTGGATGTTTTAATGGTACAAGGACCTCTTAAATGCCAACAGAACAAGGCAAATTTAATTTCTCATGTCGTGACCCCTTTAAAGCACTACTGCTTAAAAAAACAAAGCTCCATGTCCAACAATGGATTAATTTCAAAGTGTAATCGACTAGTTTATCAAGAGTTTACTTGATGATAAACTAGTCAATCTCACTTCGGATTATTCAGTAGCTGGTTGTGCATGATATGGTTTGTGTTCGCTTGTGCGCTGTCAATATCCTCATACTCGGGTTCATCTCTCTGTCACTCCCGCTCTCCCTGTTATCTCAGAGTCGTCAGTCACTCCTTGCTTCACTCACTTGCTCTGTCATTGAGAGAAAAGAGACTAAAAAGAACTTATGGTGACAGAAAAATAGACGTGCGAGTTCAAATAAAAAGCTTTTTTGTGGGCACTTCACACACTCCACACTCGTACACACAAGCGTCCTTGTCCTTGGAGAATTTTTTTGGGAGTGTTCAAGGGTAATCCTGTGCTTGTCTGATGAAACGTTCACAGAGACACTGGAAACACGCAAACAAACACAGACGGGCAAAAAAATAAAATACAGAAACAAAGACCCAAAGAAAACAAAAGGCTTTGGATGTGTTATTATGAAAGCGTCGCACTATAATCTAGGATTAATGTATTTATCATCGTTCTCTCTTGCGTATCTTTCCATCACAACAACAACATGATGTCGTCATCATCAATGGACAAACATTTACTTTGGAGACATCTAGAACACCTTTATCGTTGATTTATAAGATTGGTGTTAAAGTAAATACGGTTTATCCTTTAGAAACCGTCATTCCAATACAGTATTACAGGAGCTTGCACTGCGGAATTACATTTTGTGGAAATCATAATATGATAGTGATTGTGATTACATTAATGTAATAACACACCAGGCAAGATTAAAGTAGTGCCCAGATGTCTCAACATACTGCCGATATCCTGTAAAGCTGCAGGATCAAGAGTCTGTTTTTGGACCTGTTGAAGCTGTTGACTGCCAAACATGGCATACAAGCTGTAAATAATTATGCTGTATCACATGTTTGTAGTATTTTAGAGGCTTCACTATGCTTGGCTGCTGAGTTAACTGTTTTTGTGCTGTCTCTAGGTGCAATGGGAGGAGTATACCACTATCATTCAGAGCATGCGTGTGCAGACACCACTGACAAGGTAAGAGATTGCTTCTTATAGCCGGTTACTAATGTAAACTAACAAACAGCCAAATTCTTCAGTCCTAATATTGATTTGTGCAGAGGATTTAGCAGTGCTTCTCAAGGCTCTGGACTACAAATGGATTGAAAATTTAAAAACTAGTCTCCATTTAAAAACGGAATCCAGTTTTTGTGTTTGTTAGTATAGGGGTTTGTGAGGTTTATCTGGTAAATAATATTTTAAAGCTAGTTTCGTTTTTGGTACAATACTTTCTCTTGCCCCAGCTACTGTGCAGTGACAGATTAAGGTTGTACACAGCCAGTGTAGTCTGTTTCTCGAACTAGGTGCTTGTGTGAGTCTGTTCATTTTAGCAATTCAAACACATACTGCTATTAGCTTACTGTGTTGTGTTGTGCTAATAAGATTTACATATGTAGTTAAAGTTTTGTCAGTAGTACTTTATCAAAAACAAAAAAGGTTTGGATATAAATGCTTATTAATTGAAAGGAGTAAAAAAAAATTTCTTAAACTATTGCTGTTATTCAGCATGAATAAAAATTGTTTCCATAAAAAATGTTTAGAAGTATAATCTTTTTAAACATTAATGTGCTATCTTTTTGGAGCACCAAATTGGCATTTGAT